>OY720131.1:1205000-1773771 GCA_963082685.1 Cyclophora albipunctata | reverse complement strand
AGCGGTTCTTTCTTCCCGACTGCGAGCCAAAAAAGGTAATGCATTCGTCCATTAGATACTAATATTGAAGAATTTGTTTTTGTTGATCGCGCTAATCAAAGTTACTACCAATCCTATTTGAATAATTCGTTTTGTAATAAATAGCTATTTACTTAATTCGCATGGGAAAACGCACAACGCGAGTAAAACTGCGGGCACTATATAAGTATTTATATACCTATGTTGTTAAGTTTGTGGATTCTTTTCCGATCGTGTAACATAGTAACTAACCAGGTAGGCTATATACCAACTAATTTATGTGCTAAACTCAAATCCATACAGCCATTTTACTTAAAACAGTTATAATCTACCTTCCTCACAAACTTCATAATACTAAGAAGGATATGATAAAGTATGACAAACGTGCAATAATTAAAGTGCACATCTCACCGAATGTGGACATTATGGGGAAATGGCCGCCAATCCGCTTATCTCAATCCTGGCAAGGAAATATAGTAGGGCCATGAACATGGCGACTTGAAGTATAAACAATGAAAACGAACTCGTAGAAGAATTAGAAACTCTATTGCTAGCAACGCCCGCGATTTTACCAACGTTGTACCCGTTCCCGTGGGAATTTTGGGATGAGAAAGAGTCTACTCCTAGCCGAATTTATCTTTTTAAGTACATATAAGTAAGTATTAGCCAGTAATGTCCCACTGCTGGGCAAAGGCCTCTCATCTCATTGATGTTATCAGTACAGTGGGGCGGATTAGGCATAATCACCACGCTTGCCAAATGCGGGTTGGTGATCTCAAACTCGAGCCATGTTTGAAAAGGAAACATGTTTTCGCTCGACCCGGGAATTGAACCCGGGACCTCACTCTTGGCAGGCGAGTGCACATACCACTAGACCACCGAGGCGTTATAACACTGACTAAAATAATAAAACTAAAGAGTTCGATTTTTTGTTTGTTTGAACGCGTTAAATCTTAGAGACTACTTATCCGATTTCAATAATAATTTATGTACCGATAACATCGTTCAACTGTAAGGCTTTAGGCTATTTTTCGAGCCAAAGTTCGAACGGGATCGGGCATAACGCGGGTAAAACAGCAGGGCACTGCTAGTATAGTACAAGTTTCTGCTTCACTGATGTCATCAAAGTAATAAAAAGAATTCAAATGCAAAAAAGTTTTATTATCATTACATAGTATAAAACAAAGTCGCGTCTGTTTGTCGTTTGTCTGTTTGTCTGTATGCTTAAATCTTTAAAATTACGCAACGGATTTTGATGCGGTTTTTTGTAATAGGTAGAGTGATTCAAGAGGAAGGTTTTTATGTAAAAAAAAGCCCGAAATTCCCACGGGAACGGGCACAACGCGGGGCACTGCTAGTAATAGATATTCTTCGTATCATGAAATCCCTAATTGTATATTATCCCTAATCCCTATTAAAATAACATTTAGTGAGCAAATAAAGTATTTTTATTCAATTAGTAAACACACCTATCAAAATCATATAAACCACATTTAGCATCGCATATTCAAGCATCGCATGTAAGAAACCATTAAGCAATAGACAGCCAACTTCATAGCTTCAAATAAAATCTTGTGCATTATTAAACTGAGCTTTAATGTGTGAGGAAATTAATGAAGTAGGAAAAGTCGCAATACAAAGTATGGAGACATAATTCTAAATCCTTTGGTGAAACGGCAAATATTATGCAAAGTACTTTGAAGAACATTAGCAGATTAATTTTGATAGCTAGACTTTGTTTTGATATGGTCTAATAATTGAAACTAACGGGACCGATAATTTAACGGGTCCCAAAGCACGGTAGCGCTCGGATAGAAATACTTCTTCTTCTTCTTCATCGAGTGGATGGCCAACCTGACCAATCCTGGTATCAGAGTTATTGATCCACCAAAGGCCTCTGACATGGCTCAAGTAACGGCGTTAACGGCTTAACGTGCCCTCCGAAGCACGGAATCATCTTACTTTTCGGGCAATCAGGTGATTCAGCCTGCAATGCCCTAACCAAACTGAGGAAAGTCTCACAAAGAGATTTTTGTGAGATATCCCCACCGGGAATCGAACCCGGAACCTCCGGGTCGTGAGCCGGGCGCTCAAACCACAAGACCACGGAGGCTGTTGGATAGAAATACATACATGATCTGATAATTTAAACCACCGGGACTGACAATTGAACGTGTCTCCGCAGCACGGTAGCGCTCAGATGCCACTACCAATCACCCATCCAAGTAGGGAGCTGCACGTTGCTTAACAATCAGAATGAGTTAACATCATTTAGCCAAACCACGCGGAGCTTTACTATCCCACTGCTGTTTGAGTTTATCGCGAACAGACAGACAGACGCGCCCGGGGACTTTGTTTTATAATATGCAGTGATAAAGTATATAGTATAAAGTAGTAATATCTTATATATAAAATTCTCGTGTCACAGTGTTCGTTCGCGTACTCCTCCGAAACGGCTCGACCGATTCTCATGAAATTTTGTGAGCATATTGAGTAGGTCTGAGAATCGGCCAACATCTATTTTTCATCCCGAAATTCCCGCGGGAACGGGTACAACGCGGGTGAAACCGCAGGGCGCAGCTAGTAGTAATATATAATAATAAAATGAATCACTGAATCTGTTGCTGAGCGCATAACTTCAGAACGACTGCACCAAATTGGATGATTATATTTTTAATGTGTTCCTTATTGTCAGGACAAGGTTTTTATATAAGAAAAATAAGGAATAAAAATCTCAAAATTCCCACGGGAACTGGGGCGCTGCGGGTGAAACCGAGGGGCACAGCTAGTATAGTAATATAGTATAGATAATATTTCCTCTACGTTAGAACATAAAACATTTCAAACACCTAAACAATATATTGACAGATCATAAAATTTACATTTAGTAATTGGATTAAAACAAAAAGGGTGAGATGTCGTAAAAGTACAACCGGCAATATTTTATTACTTCATTTATATCTAAGTTATAAACTTAAGTTTTTTATATCAAATCTCCTGTTGTACGGGAGTTTCAAATTCATTGACAAACTTAGAATTTGCTGTTGAAAAAACGACAGGTCTCTGAAAAATGTTTGAACAATGTTTTGTTGTAGATGTAAACTTAAGTTGGTAATATTAAACTGTCTATGAATGTAATTTAAAAGTCATAAAATGGGCTGTTAAATTCTGAAATTAGATATTCGTTATAAAATATTGCGCAGTCGTTTTTACCAAGTGTCTTGTTGCTTATTTTTCATAGATGGGTATGTTCATACGCAGTTACACAATACATACCATAATCATAGAAAAATCTGGAACTTTAAATTCTACGTTCGCCCCGAGGTTTTACCCAAATAGTACCCGTTTAGGTGAGAAATTCGGGATGATAAGCAATCTTTAAACTTCCTACGAATCTAACCTTTGTCTTGAATATAATATATAAGTCCACTAATAATAAAATAAATATACCTGGAAAAATTCACTCACGGTTAATTAGACCCAAACTAAGCTCTAAGCTTGTAATATGGAATCTAACTAACTGATACTACTACATATATATACACAAATACTTTATAAGAATATAATTATAATTGACACCCAGACGTCGTCGCCAACAACTATGTCTTCACATATTGATGACTCCGGGCGGGAATCGAACCCGCTACCCCCGACACAGTAAGCGCTCTCACTGCCACTGTGCCAACGGGCTTGTCAAACTAAAATAATAAAAGTAATTAAGCTGAAGAGTTTAAATTTTTAGCATATTTGAACGTTTATCTCAGAAGCTTTAAATCCGATTTGAATAATTCATTTCATCATGAATAGCTAAATTTAATGAGAAGGTATAGGTTATCTGTCATCCCGAAATTCCCGTAAGAACGGGCAAAATACAGGTAAAGGCACTGCTATCATAAACATGAGACAATGAAAAAATCGAATACTACTGATATGTTTAGGTAGCTCAATCAAACAACCAAATTCAAAACTTACAGCTTTATCATAAACTAGTAGTACCCCACGGTTTTACCCGCGTTGTACCCGTGCCCGTGGGAATATCGGGATGATAAATAGCTTATAACCTTTCCGTTGAATGTGGCTATCTATTACAAAAAGAATTATTCAAGTCGGACAGGTAATTCCGGAGATTAGCTCGAACATACAAACAAACAAAAAAACAAACTTACAAATTAATTATACCTCTTTATAATATTAGTATACATAGATAAGTCAACGTGACTATTACACAACATGCAAGAATCGTATAAACTCATAATTAGGCGCTAACTTTAATAACCATGTTCGTTCTTTGTCTCCAGTGGTAGTACTCGTATAACGGAACGGTCAGGTGTGACTCATACTCAAACAGACGTACATTTTTTATTCCATTTTGTTGCTGCATAGAATTATGATACCGCAACTTAATACTAAGTGGAATTGTGTACGTTATTGTTTGATACCTATATTAAAGTTATTAGTTTGTTTTTACTTATTTTTGCTGATGTTTTTGGCACGTTCGGCCGTCGATCCCGGTTACTTTCTACGGATAGTAGTCGTTACACGAGCTATGTCAGAGGCCTTTGGCGGTTCAATAACTCTGACACCAGGATTGGTCAGGTTGACCATCCACTCGATGAAGAAGAAGAAGAAGAAGAAGAAGAAGCTGATGTTTTGTAACCTTTCTTTTCAAGTACCTAAATAAGTTAAGTTGTTACATTGCAGATGAAAAACGAAGCTTAATTATGCTTAAAACTTACCACATCTTTCCGATAAATTGAGTGAGACGTTTTGCCTTTTATTCCAGTACGATTACCAATTACATGATCCCGATTTCAAAACAGATCCTTTTGCAATTGTACGGTGCCAAGATTTTTAAATGTAACTATTTTCATTAATGTAACACAATATTTGATTTATAATACCACCTGTTTCTAAATACTATTTTAAAATTCTTACTATGTTGAACAGATTTCAAATTAGCTTAAAAACTACATTATTTAATATACCACCTAGTTTTTAAGGCGTTTTGAGTCTTAAGTCAACCGATTTCGATCTGGTTTAAAAATGATTTTAGACTTACTTTTAAAATAATACCGCAATCTACGTTATCGTCTTTTCTCTAATACTCGTAAGAACCAAAAAAAACCTACATAGTGTTAAAAAAGTCGCTTTCCGCTGTCTGTCTGTCTTTCCCTATGTATGCTTAGATCTGTAAAACTACGCAACGGATTATGACGCGGTTTTTTTAAATAGATAAAGTGATTCAAGAGGAAGATTTATATGTATAAAAACTCCCGAAATTTCCACGGGAACGGGCACAACGCGGGTAAAACCGCAGGGCGCTGCTAGTCTCTACTAAAAGTAAACTTAAGCAAGTTAGTTACCAAACCTTAAGTTTTAAGACAGCGTAAAAACCTTCGATATAGCCTATAGATTAGAACAGCCGGGATTGGAAATTTTACGTACTTTCCAAAGCACATCAATAACCTCCAATAAATTTAATACCTCTAGTAATTCAGGCGCTGAACTATCTTACAAGCTCTTTACTTCAACGTGAACGAATGAAACTTAAAATAACAAATTAGCAAGACTTCTGAGATGTTATTGCAAATGTCTGACTGCCAGGTGTTCAAGTGCTTCTCTCAATATTACAATTCACACTTTGAATCTAACTTATCTTGATTGAATTAAAACATATTTGGAAAGGTTATAAAATGGCGTTTCATTTTGTTATTAAAGAATGGAACGTTTTATTTAAGAATGTATATTTAACTTGATTGAATAAAATAGATATGAACAACTTTATCTAAGTTGTAATTTAAAAGATTAATCCTAATCTATCTCTAAATTCATCAAAAACGATTCAGTGGTTAGATATAGACGTGACAAAGAAAGAAAATAGAATATTGTATTAGTAGGGACGCAGAAAAACAATATGACAACCGTAAACAACACGAAATCAATTTTCTCTAAAAGGTCAATAAAATCATCTCAGTTTGTGCAGACAAAGACAAGGTGCTAATAGCATCCAAGGAAAGGAATAAACTTCAATTAGAGATGGAGCCACTACAACACTTACCGAATAGTGATGGGAAAAACGAGACTGCGACTTGTAGTATCAAAAAGTGTAGGAACTGTCATGAACTTTAATTTGAGACCCATTTTCTGATTGGTCGGTTGAAAACGTAAGTTGTCGTTGGTCAAAATTATGATACTTCATTAAAATCGTAGTGTTATTAGTTTGCTGAAAAACATAGTTAGGTCCCGAATAATGGATGTGACTCTACAAAAAACACGAATAAGTATTCTAGAGTCACACAAAGTTCTTTTTTGTGTGTAATGATTACTCGTAGTTAAAGTTTGCAAGACAATTATGTTGTTAAAATAAGTTTTATACATAATACATTGTTTTTATAATAATCTGTACTTCATTAACCTTAGAAGCTTTCTTCTAATCTATATAATATATAAAATTAAAAGTCCTGACTGACTGACTGATAATCACACACTAAGAAAGGATTTTCAAAAATTCCTACGGGAACTGGCTCAACGCGGGCAAAGCCGCGGGGCGCTGCTAGCACAAATATATAAATTAATAAAACTTGAGGTTATTTTATCAACAAAACAAGTTCATTACCAACCAAATATTTTCCCTTCTCTAAATTTAACTTTGCTCGCTCCAAGACATAATTGTTTAACTTTATTGGGTGCTTATTATGACTTTCTGTAAACAAGTTTGTTTCGACTAAGTGCGATATAATTTGCTATAAAAACGCGTAATATTTCCATCTTTATTACAAGTTTATGTAATATCCAGTTTTGTTATTAAAACATCGTCTTTTGGTTGGCAGTTAATTTCGGTGATAGCTGGTCTGTTTTTGATAATTAACGCAAGTTTTTAAGATGGATAGTAAAGTTCTTTTAACTTTTTATGTGTAATTATAATGATGTGATTAATAAATCGAAGTATGTTTAGGGTTAGTTATTTAAAGATAAGTAATTATAGGTTTTTGCCCAGTTGTGGGACATTATACTATACTTTGTGTTTTATTACATAGTATTTTTGTAACGCGTACTAAAAAAATTGCTAATGTCTATTAAAATAAGTGTCTAAAACATAATTATAAAGAAAAACATCACAACTAAAGCCAACGACATTTTATATACAAAAAAACAAATATTTTTTTAGTAGAACACTTTACCATACCTACCTCTGTAAAACACAAAAACGTTCACAGCAAAATAGGCGTCAGTGCCTGGCAAATAAGAGTGAAACTCCTATACATTTCAGACTGTTGTGTGATGTTTTTGATAAAGTATAGTGTATTGGTAAAACGATAGCTTGATGAATAATACGAGGTATTATTATTTTCTTATTAAGGACGAATGTCTGGGATTTAAATGATTTCTAATATGTCAAAGGTTTTTGCCCTATGACAATAGTAAACGTGATCGATTCTTTGTTAGAAAATGACTGTAAATAATTTAGCAATTGATGAACCGAAAACTTGTAAAGTAAATGAACCTAAGTTTGTTCTGTATTTATATACAGTAGACGAAAATTATTGCTTACTATCAGCGTCCCGCGGTTTTACCCGCGTTGTGCCCGTTCCCGTGGGAATTTCGGGAACTTTTATACATATAAACCTTCCTCTTGAATCACTCTATGTATTAAAAAAACCGCATCAAAATCTGTTGCGTAGATTTAAAGATCTAAGCATACATAGGGACAAACAGCGGAAAGCGATTTTTTTATTCTATGTAGTGATAAACCAATATTAAATTAAGTTGAAGAGTTTGTTTTTGGTTTTCGGTTGTCAATTTGAAAAAGATTATCTCTGAAACTGCCAGTGATATGTGAAAAAAAATCTCTTTTTTATAGGTACTGATCTTCAGTGAGATGAGCCATCTCCGCCCAACCATATGTATACTGATACTATAGCGACTACAATACCAAATTAAAAAGGAAAGTTTGAGGCTACTTTTTATCTTGAAATTGCTTCAGTGACAGGTCTTCTTCTTCATCGAGTGAATGGTCAACCTGACCAATCCTGGTGTCAGAGTTATTTAGCCGCCAAAGGCCTCTGACATGGCTCATGTAACGACTACTATCCGTAGAAAGTAACCGGGACCGACGGCTTAACGTGCCCTCCGAAGCACGGAATTATCTTACTTTTCGGGCAATCAAGTGATTCAGTCTGTAATGCCCTAACCAAACTGAGGATACTCTCACAAAGAGATTTTTGTGAGATATCCCCACCGGGAATCGAACCCAGAACCTCTGGATCGTGAGCCGAGCGCTCACAACCACAAGACCACGGAGGCTGTTAGTGACAGGTAAACCCACGGGATGATGTTAGCTGTCTATAAATTGCAATTTAATCAATCTCCGCCCATTACAGCAGAGCTGGCAAACCTTTAACATACGAGACTATACTCGGTTCAAATGGCATTGATTGATTACCATGACTGTACTGTTCCGTTAACTATCCTTCGCGAGCCAAGTTTTTACTGATTCCCAGAACTTTATGATAAATTGAATATAATGTGTACTTTTTAGAGTTTCTAGTATATTTCGGTGCAACAATGTAGTTTTCAGTAGATACAAGATGTTGTTGACTTTCGATGAAAAGGAATCGCTTGCTTGCCATTTTCATGAAGTCAATGCCTTGTTGGCAAAAGTGCAAAAATGTAAACACAATGGTAAGATATTATTATGGCATTTTTTCCAATACCTTAAAATCCCTATTTCAATATCATTATGTTCAAAAAGGATTATAATACCTGTTTACGCCCTTGAAGACAATCACTGTGTACAAGACGAAATAAACCATTTTTTATTTTACGTTAGCTGTCCCACTGCTGGCCAAAGGTCTCCTTCAAATTTTTCCATGTCTCTCTTTCCAGTAAATACTTAATGAATTAAAGTAAAGTGTAACCTAAAGAAATGATGATGAGAAAGAATTAATTAATGAGAACGCCGGTAAAGATCAAGACAAAGTCATTTCACTGAAGATAGTCATGATACAGTGAAAAGGATTTGGCGTCACCATTGCGACAGCTTACTGCAAGCTGGCGCCCAAACAAACCTATGTTTTACATGATACACCACAAACTCTTTAAAATCAATACAAAACTTGTATTTAGACAAGTAAAATGTCACCATCCTCAGACACCATTGTTATTCCCATTCACATAAGACACCAACTAAAAATAAAAGGATAAATCGCAAAATCCTAAATCATCGCATCGCGCCACAAAACCAAAAATCCCCTTGCATTTAGCTTTTTTTTACAAATCGCTTTACACAACCGAAGCAGGGATCGAACCTACGTCCTTTGTTCTCTGGACACCTGCACCATTGAGCTTTGGGTGCTCTTTAGAATTATACAGACTGGAAAATGTCATATCTACCCTATATTTGTTACAGTATTTACGTCTTTCTTCAGTCGGTATAAAGAATATTTTTCTATGGTGAATTGTAGAAGCATCATTGACAGGTTACGCAAAATTTTAAAGAACAATTAGATGATACCGTTGAATTGGTGTGAGTCATCAGCGTTTTGAATACGGTTTATTATGAATATCATTGTTTACTACGCTACTGTGTAGCCTTTTTTAAAATCTAGATATATACGAGTAGATTCTTATATAGTGTATACTTAACTTAATCGTGGGTTCTTAGTTCAACTGTTTAATTTTTCATGTCAATAACTGTTCTAAAAAGTTAGGGATAGTTTGGGTGATTTGAAACTTTTTAGCCAAGAATTTGGCTTCCCCACCTGCTTCTATTGAGCAGTCTGACATTTTAATTATAAATTCATTGACATTGAATAATTTTAATGACATTTCTAATAATATAATTTCCTCTGACATTTCTTGTCATTTAAATTAATTTCTGAGACAACAGAGGTAGTAACTTCTAGCTCTAATTTATTACATACACCATTGATTCAGTTAGCATTACAATCAAATCACACCTACAACAACACACACTACTCTTCACAACAAAAAAATACTAATTATAATGTAAATTGTATTAGATTGGTTCATCAAAATATATGTTGCTTGACGGGGGGCAAGCAGCTAGAGCTGGAATTATTCATGAACTCGGAGGATATTAGTATTATGTGTATTACAGAACATTGGTTAAAGGGGAACCAGCTCATGTTTAATTTCAGGAACCATCGGGTAGGAAGTTCCTTCTGCAGAGTCAATACAATACACGGTGGGTCTCTTATTTTATTGCATAAAAATCTTAAATTCAGGGAACGGAAAGATATTGTGTCTCTCTCTGTGGAATGTTCTATCGAATTAGCGTGTGTTCAACTAGAGCAATTCATTGTTATAAGCGTATACAAACCTCCCTCCGCCGATCTCAATTTATTCTTAAAAGTAATGGATGAGGCCTTAAGCAAACTTACCAACTCGGGTAAGTCTTTGTTAGTTTGTGGTGACTTTAATGTTAATATTCTTGATAGTTCAAGTCCCACTTTTAATTTATTAAGTCTATTTAAGTCCCATAATTTACTGAATTTATTTATGGAGCCTACTAGAATAACCCCTACTACTGCTACTTGTTTGGATAACATATTCACAGACATCGTTCCATGCTTTAAAAGCATTATTAATAAATTAGATTCTGACCATTCTGGTCAGTTGGTAGGATTTTATGGTAAGCAAAAACAGGTAGCTAAGAAAAAAATTACTTTTGTTCCGGTAACTGTTAGTCGCTTGGAACGTATGAGAGTTAGTTTAGTTACTAATTTACTAGTTTTGGATAGTAAATTAGATCCAAATTCTATGTATAATTCTTTTTTCCATTCATTTCTCAGTAAATATAACTCAATATTTACTTCCAAGGAGATTACCGTTACTGATAGACCTGTTTTTGGTAACTGGGCAACAACAGGTATATATAAGAGTAGGGAAAAGTTGTACATGTTGTACCATGAAAGACAGTTCAATAGAAGTGAGGAGTTTAAAGAGTACGTAAAATCTTACTCTAAAGTCTTTAAAAGGGTTTGCAAATTGGCAAAGTCTTTGTATATTAAATCGAATATCAAAAACAGTAGTGATAAAATTAAAGCCACTTGGAAGGTTATTAATGCCGAGACTGGGAAAACTAGAATTAAAGACTCTGATTTTAAACTTAATGTCGACGGTCACATTGTTGACTCTGATTTAGAGGTGGCCACTGCTTTTGAAAAAATTTTTTCTACTTTCCCAGTTTGTCTAACAAGCTCTTTAGGCTCTTCCACCTCCACTGCAGAGTCGTTAATTAAAGAAAATGTACCCGAATTTTTCAACGGGTTTGCCTTTCGACATGTCACTCATTCTGATGTTAGTGTTGCTTTCAAATCAATTAATATGAAAAAAACAGCTGACCTATGGGGTATCTCGGTTAGTATTGTTAATTCTTTAATTGACATTTTGATTCCAGATTTAGTTATAATTTTCAATAGATGTATTGACTGTGGCGTGTTTCCTGACTTGATGAAGTATAGTAAAGTAACACCGTTGTTCAAATCAGGTAGTACACAAGACCCCACGAATTTCAGACCAATTTCAGTACTACCTACGTTGAGTAAAATTTTTGAAAAGCTGATACTCACTCAGCTGCTTACTTATTTTAATGGTAATAAATTGCTGCACACCAACCAATTCGGTTTCACTCGTGGAAGGTCAACATCTGATGCTGGGGTCAAACTACTAGAGAGTGTATTCGAGGCTTGGGAGGAGTTACGGGATGCCTTTGGGGTATTTTGTGACTTATCCAAAGCATTCGATTGTGTGCAGCATGCAATTCTCGTCAGGAAGCTATACCACTACGGTATAAGAGGCATTGCTTTGGATCTTCTCACTTCTTATCTAAGCGATAGGATTCAAAAAGTAGATGTCAACGGGAAAGTATCTCATGGGTCACCTGTAGCAATGGGGGTGCCACAGGGCTCTATTTTAGGCCCATTTCTGTTCCTTTTGTACATCAACGACTTACCTCATCTTATGAGGGATATCTGTGAGATAGTATTGTTTGCAGACGATACATCTTTAGTTTTTAAGGTTAACAGACGCCAGTCAGAAATTGACGATGTAAACAGTGCTCTTTCTAAGATATTACACTGGTTTAGTGCTAATAACCTGCTTTTAAATAATAGTAAAACTAAATGTGTCAGGTTCTTTACTAAGAACGTTCAACAAGTAAAAACCAGGGTTATGATGAACAATGAGGAACTTGAAGTGGTCAATCAGACTGTCTTTCTAGGCATTACATTAGATGCTAAGTTACAATGGGGCCCGCATATAGAAACGTTATCTGGTAGACTTAGCTCAGCAGCTTACGCTGTTAGAAAGATCCGTCAACTGACCGATGTTGACACCGCGCGTTTAGTGTATTTCAGCTACTTTCATAGCATTATGTCATACGGTCTACTGCTTTGGGGTAGTGCCGCTGACATAGATTCCATTTTTGTGCTCCAGAAACGGGCTATTCGAGCCATCTATATGATGGGTCCACGGGAATCACTGAGAAGCACATTCAAAGACACTAACATCCTAACATTACACTCACAATACATTTATGAAAACCTCATATATGTGCACAAAAATCCTAGTAAATTTAAGAAAAACAGTGATATCCACCAAATTAATCTTAGGAATAAAAATAAGCTCGCTGTGCCCACTATTAGGCTCCATAAAGTGTCTCACTCCTTCGTAGGTCAATGTATACGTTTTTATAACAAATTACCAGACGACGTGGTAAGTCTTTCATTTATTAAATTCAAAAAGTTTATTAAGCATAGACTCAGCCAAAAGGCATATTACTCTATTTCAGAGTATATTCTAGACTCAGACGTTTGGAAATGAATTGCTCTATTATTTAAGGCTTAAAATTGTTAATACAATCATTAAAAAATGACAACCCCACTGAGTTTCTTGTTAGTTCTTCTCAGTAGGTGGCGCGATGTGAACTAACGTAAACTTAATTTTAAGCTGACGATTATAAATGATTGTAATGATCTGATGTAATAAAGACATTTTGAATTTGAATTTGAATTTGAATTTGAAACACTCTAGATTCGGTAAAAAACGACCTACTTTATTATTACTATTTCTCCTAAGTATTATTCTTTCATCGTTTCCCAAATATAACTTCGAAACATTATGAACTTTTCTGTCAACAAAAAACCACAACATGATTGACCCTGAACGAGGCAGATTAAATTTTGCCAAGAACAGGTTTCTCAAAAAAGGAAAAAGCAAGGAAAGTCACACGATTCGATATTCTCGTTGGCACTTAAAGCGTTACTGCTAAACACTAATAAAAATACCATGTAATAAATATTAGTAATCAGGGAACACATTAGTAATGGGCTTTTGACCGAGATCGAAAACATTTGCTGAACTATACGAGTACCCTGTTCCAGTGTGTTTTATAAAATATATTAGTATTATTTTAAGTGGCACTAAATTAATTCAAGTTTGTAAATATTAACATATTAAAACTATTTTTGCTATGTTCATTGCTGTAAGATTTTTCAATAAAAAATACCTTTTCTTTCCCCTTAAATGTGGCTATTTTAATCAAAATGTTTTTTTTTCATCCAACTTGTACTTTCAGAGATTCTTTCAAGCAAACCAAAAAACAGTCTCTTTAGCTTTATTTGATTACAATATTCAATTATAGTGCAGATAGATTACTCATTCATTCACGATGTTGTTCAATGTAAAGCCGTATCTTTTAGTACGTCCCGTAACAAACCTAACGGTGTAAGAATGTGAGGATCTTCCGGTCTGTCTGGGATTGACTTTTTGCATCATAATCTCCGTCTGGCTTTTATTTTTGTACATCTATACACTTCACAGTTTTATTCAGTTCGGAAATTAAAGGTTTTGCTAAAAAATGGCTAATTTTGTTGTTGTGTTTTGTTGAACTCTAATGAAGTCATTTGTTTTTACATTGATACTTACTTTGTATAAAAAGTAAGTTTGTACAGGGTTCTTGGCTATTTCTGGAGACAGAGTTTTCAATTTATACCTACTTATTAATATAATAAAGCTAAAAAACTTATTGTTTGTTTGAACGCGCATATTGTAGAAACTATCAATCCGATTTGAATAATTCTTATTTAAATTGATAGCCACATTCAAGGAAAAAGTTATAGGATTTTTTTCAGCCCATAATTATCATGGGAACGGCTACCACACTTGTAAAATCCCGGAGCGCTGCTAATTCATTAACAAATAGTTAAACAAAATTTTATAATTTTGTGAAATACTTCCTCCTTTCCTCTCCTTGAATAACTAATATTACCTTTATACTTACCCAATGAAAATTCCAGACCAATCTTCTACTTACCTTTCGCATGTAAAACATGTTTGTTTTTATAAATAAAACTCTGCATCAAAATGTCAGTGATAAAAAATTTGAATTTGAACGCCTTGATCTAGATAACCTCATTTCAATCAATGTTTATTTCAGTAGGTCAATTATAGCGAACAGACGACAACTATGACCTATATTACTAAAACCATTGACTTATTCAATGTCAATGTATTATGGATTTGAAGACTCATATTTTTATGGAATTTATTGGAATAAAAATAAGTTTTGAAGTAGATAAAAAAATATAATAAAAATAATGCTTTGAAAGGAGATAAAAAAAATAAAAAAATGAATTAGGAATCTCTGGATTAGTGATTATGGGTACTTTTAAACCGGAGGTAATGCTTATGGTAAATTGGTAATGTCAATCATATCCAACACAGCATGGCATAGCTCAGTTGAATAGGTAGCCAAGAGTTCGTTTTATTAATTTAAGATCTAATTGTTTTATCAGCAAGTAGATTGAAGATACAGTTATATAGAATTTTATACAGCTAATCAGCTTCTTTTATATTACTTTACCGTATCATAAATATCAATAAATTTATCTAATTCATGAGAAGTTAAGAATCGTTAAAGGGTCGATACTCATTTGCATGACTATGTATTATCCCATTAGTAATTTGAATCAAATATCAATCAGGTATTGACGTACTCATCGCTTACTATCAAATTGACCGTAAAACATATTTACATATTATCGACATTATTAGGTTTTGTGTGAATATTGGCACCCTGCAATATCCTTTGCATAGTTCATTACCATAAATGGACCTAACGTGGTACCTTGTGGGAACTTTTGATTTGATTATTCGATTAGTTGATGTGATACAAACATTTAATAATTCAATGATTATTAAAATTATTTGGAACCTAGAATGTTTATACTTAGTAATTTTGGGTTTACTAATGAATTATGGGTAAAATTAGTTTTATGTAAAATTTCCAACGGGTTTTAGTACGAAGCTAGCGAATTTTTACTCTCTAATTTAATAACTTCTCTATACAATTTTAAATTCAGTATAATCTATATCCAACCTATACTGTATGTACTTAAATTTAATTTCCGTTATTTTACTCTAAAAAAGTGAGTAAATATTAAGATTTTTTTTGTATATTATTTTTTTAGTTCCCAACCGCAGCATTCGCCTTATTTACGATATGTTAAAACATAAAATTATTCATCCCATTTCACAGCAAAGCTCAAGGAATTGCAACACAAAACAACTGCAGAGAAAAATTTAAATCTTGCAAATGCAAGGAGATCCCACCACTTGCATTTTTGTATAAATTCCTCATTTGCCTTTGATCAAGTCGGATTGTACCAAGATTTGCGAATTTGCATACATCCCTTGGAAGAGCGAAACAATTTAAATAATTTGCAGTTGACAAATGTTTTTAGGATTAGAATAATGTAATTTTTATCCATGAACACATACCTAATTGACCGTGTGAGAAATTCTTCTACGTATCGTATTAGGGGTTCCGCAAGGTACCACTTTTGGTCACATTATGCAAACTGTTTTGAGAAATATTGACATATTCAAATTGGTATCGCAGATTGGTACAAGTGTGTGAATGTTTTATTCTTTGTATTCCCAGAAATACAGGTTTTTTATTGAATATTTATTTGTATAAATGGGCAGGTTAATTTTTTGACTATTGTTATAAAGTGTTTTTGATGCAAAAATGTTTTTTGCATCTAAAATAGTATAACCGTTTGTACACTGTAATTTTTTAGGATGCATTTTTTTGCCCTCAGTATAAGTAATAAAGGGATGAAGTATCTATTTTCTAACGGTTCCTTTATTTTTGGTTTAATAAATCTGCTCTTTCATCAACAAAGTTTATGTAAGTGTGAATAGACTACAAGTCAAACATGGTGGAGGAGACCTCAATATTTTAAAGTTTTTACAAGTAAATTATTGATAAGTTAACTTATAACAAAAATTATAATAAATTACCTATGTGTTCGACCAAAAAGTTACACAATACCAGTCAGTTACAAATGTATCAACCTGCTAACACCCAAATATACTCAACCATCAGCCATCTAAGAAACATCACATAAAACAAATCACGTCATATCAGTAAACAAGCCCACCAACGATATCTCTTTACACACAAAAGGCGTATTTGAACACATCAATTTAATTAAACATTTCAGCTTCAGTTGTTTGTTTTCATATAGTTTTTCAGTGGATACAATAGTCTGTGTCGGCGGTAATTACCGTGGCTTCATAGACGCTATTAATCATTGGTGGACTGACAGGGTTGAACGGGATGCTAAAGATTCGGGGTTTAATATTATAATAACAATAACTGGTGTAAGAAATATTGATTCAGAGTGAACGAGATACGCTTTTAAGTATCTTTTCATATAAAGATATAGTCAGGAGCCATAAGTTACAGGTCATGAAATTTGGCACTAGTAACTAACTATATTAAGTTAACTAACTATATTCTCTTAATCCATTTGTAGTGTAACAAAGTAAAGTTAGCCTGTAATGTCCCACTGCTGGGTAAAGGCCTCTCATCTTACTGAAGGTGTCAGTACAATGAGGATGATTAGGCATAATCATCACGCTTGCCAAATGCGGGTTGGTGATTTCAAACCCGAGCCATGCAGTGGAAATCGTATGAAATATCAAAGTTCTCTTACTGAAGTTTCTTACTGAGCAATATATGTACGCCTGACTTGGCTTGCAAATACGGCGATATTGATATCGACGTAAGCATCTACGATTCCACGTATTTACATACATAGGTTATATTGGAGCTTGCAGTTTAAAGTACCCTGTGAACATGAGAAAGACTTTATATGATGCAGTTTTGACCCATTTTTGATATACATATTTGACGATTTCAATGCGTTGTGATTGGTGCAATGAACACAGCTCCGTCCCGCGTCAATATCACTACATAGTATAAAATAAAGTCGTCTCTGTTTCGTGTCTGTTTGTCTGTATGCTTAAATCTTTAAAATTACGCAACGGATTTTGATGCGGTTTTTTGTAATAGATAGAGTGATTCAAGAGGAAGGTTTTTATGTAAAAAAATTCCCGAAATTCCCACGGGAACGGGCACAACGCGGGTAAAACCGCGGGGCGCTGCTAGTTAATTAATATAAAGCACGCTTAAACATTTGATAACTTTATATTTCCAGCTTTAATAATGGGACGTATCTTCAATTCTTGGCAAAGTTTTATTTCTCTTATACTACACAGAAAATTAAGTCTTAAAGTAGACAAATTGTGCATTTTATTATGTAAACCCAAATATCGAAATTATACTTAAAATGGAGGGCTGAGACAAGAAATAGGTTAATATTTTTTTCTTGTATAATGTGATACAATTTTTTTTTTCTTGTTTAATCATTATAATGAAAATATGGTTTTTCGTGTAAAAGTAATTTTTTTTTCTTGTCAGTAATTTTGAGTATGTTAGTAATTATTTTTTCTTGTATAAAGTGTATAAATATTGCGTGTATAATAAGATCTGACCTTTCTAGCGTTAGTCACGTTTTCTACGCAACGTATAAGAAGTGTGCTAGGAACGTGCGAATTGCTATTTATTTATTGAATCATGTCAAGATCATGCTGTATGAATCATTGGTGATGAATTAATGGGTGTCATCTGGTTTTGATAGTATTTTTTCTTTAGTTTTTCTTATTCAGTTGTTATCTGTATATTTATTTAACAAAACTGGAGAGTTTTTGAACGCCCTTATCTCTGGAAGTATTAAGTATTAGTCATAATCTTTTTTGAAAAAAATGTATATATAGCCCGCTCCTACTGTGGTTTCTTTTTTTATTGTTAACTAGCAGCGCCCCACGGTTTTACCCGCGTTGTGCCCGTTCCCGTGGGAATTTCGGGAATTTTTTTACATAAAAACCTTCCTCTTGAATCACTCTACCTATTACAAAAAACCGCATCAAAATCCGTTGCGTAATTTTAAAGATTTAAGCATACAGACAAACAGACAAACAAACAGACAAAAATAGCGACTTTGTTTTATACTATGTAGTGATTTATCTGATATTATGTAAGGTTGAGGTTGTTTGGAGGAGACTTTTGACAGCAGTGAAAAAGTAAAAATAACAAAGTAAAGTTAGCCTATTTTTCATAGTAAAAGTAATTTGGTTACTATGTAATTAAAGTGTTCAAAATTTTCTGTACATTATCGTATATTGCTCTCAAACCACAGAAAAACCAAAAGGCCAACCCTATTAAAACCAAAATATAACGTAGTGGCACCTCACTAGGTACAATGGCGTGCATCAGTGTTGGCACGAATTAATAGCTGCGAGTAAAGCCGCGTTTAATGAATATTGCACAAATGCAAGTTGACTGATGCGCGGTACAGTCGGTGACGGAGGTGTTATGTTACTCGTACTTGGGTGTAATGAGTTTGAGTGGTGTGGCGGTGTGTTAGTATTGTTATTACTTTGGAAGGTGTGGTGATGATTGTACTCCTATGTATTTTATTATATTGACGTAAATAAAATATGAAGTAACTGATCAGTTAGTAAGTGAACTAAAGAAATCGCAAGGTTTGATTGTCAGTGACAGTTTAAAGTGTCAAAAAGTTGAATTGTTATACTTTCAATGATATGATTTTTACATTAAAGAAAAACATGAAAAAGTTAAGAGTACTTAGATATGCATTTTATTTAGAATTAAATATTTTTGGATATTCAAACATTTATACACATAATTTAATTAAAAGGATTTTCTGTCAATATTTTAACACGACTATCCTATTTTATTCTCGACAGTACTAAGCTAGTCTATTGTTAAGGCTTCTATTGTTGTTGCTATTTAGTTATTCACGCGTCAGTACTAGGTTCAGACTGCAAGTCTAGAGAAATGTGATATTACTTGCCTAACCTCGTCTCGTTGATAAAATGTTAATACAATGTTTCCAACTTTTCAAACATGGCTCGAGTTTGAGATCACCTGCCCGCATTTGGCAAGTGTGGTGATTACCCCGAATCCTCCTCACTATACTGATATCTTCAGTGAGATGAGAGACCTTTGCTATTTTTAACTAAACTGGAATCACTTGAACAAAATCAATAGAGCTTGCTAGCTTTATAGATGCAGGCAGTAGGTCTCTCTCTACTGCCTGTACCTATAATGCTGGCAAGCATTACTTTCATCCAAAACAAAAAACAAATTCAAAACCGGTAGCTACATTCAAATTTCGAATAATCCATCAAAATGCTGCGCATCCAAACACAATAGATCCAATACTGCACTCACACAATGCATCGAAAACATCGAGAGAGCCAAAAAAAGTCAAATCATTGAACACCTGCGATTCCAAATACTTACACCAGTCGATTAGCCACGACTGATCTGCAGTCAACACCTCAAACCAAATATAAACTTTGTTACTTGAAAAATAGTGGTGTTTTTTGCTTGCAGTTTTGATGTGACGAATAAATTAACATTGGGTTTATGTGTCAATCAACATAGATGGATCGGAAAGGGTGAATTTGAATTCAGAAGCGATGATTTAAAGGGGTTTTCAATTTTGTGGTTTAATTAAGTTTTAAGGGAAAGCCTAGTTTTTAAGTAAAAACAATACGCAAGCATAGTACTACGATAGTTTTAGCTAAGTTAAGCTAAGTTAATTTTGGATTACATCGAGTTAAATTATAAAGGAAAATGTTAAAGGTGAGAATGTAAGTAAGTAACAAACAAAGTTATAACATTTATCAAACAACTTTATGGTAAAGAACCTAACATCTACTTTGTTTAAGTTTTAAACATCATACAGACTAATTTATCGTATAAAATCTCCAAAAATATGAAAAATCTGAAAAATCTGAAAAAGTATATTAACCAATAGCAGCGCCCCGTGGTTTTACCCGCATTGTACCCGTTCCCGTAGGAATTTTAGGATGAAAAGTAGCCTATAACCTTCCCGTTGAATGTGGCTATCCATTACAGAAGTTTTCAAATCGAACCAGTAGTTCCTGAGATTAGCGCGTTCAAACAAACAAACAAACTCTGCAGCTTTATAATATTAGTATACATAATATGAGTTTTCATTTCACAACAAACTGTAAAACAAAGAACGATCACTAAACCATCCACTTTCTAATAGTAAAACATCCGAATCCGGATCTTAACATTGTATTAACTTTCATGACAACAAATCAAGTGATAGTCAACATTGTTACAAGAATTTTCATAATTTTCCGAGCAGCCCGCATGTATGCCGGCATTATGTGACTCATATGAACAACAAAGAACTACAACATTTACGTGAATAATGATTTAATTTTTGTACTGTATGGTTTGACCTCGGAAATAAATTGTATTAGACAAATGTACTTTGTACAATGTTGCAGTGTGAAATGACCTGTACAAAAAAGTTAATATTTCAATATTGTTCTTTGAATCTATTTAATACCTAGATGGTTTTGTTCACCGATTAACAGAAAAAAACATTTTTGTGATCATTACTTAAAATCAGTCCCGCAGGAATTTCGCAATAAAAAGTAGCCTATGTCCTTTCTGAGGCTTTGGACTAACTGTGTACCAAATTTCATTTAAATCGGTTCAGTAGTTTTGGCGTGAAAGCGTAACAAACAGACAGACAGAGTTAATTTCGCATTTATAATATTATACTAGCAGCGCCCCGCGGTTTTACCCGCGCTGTGCCCGTTCCCGTGGGAATTTCGGGATTTTTTTTACATAAAAACCTTCCTCTTGAATCACTCTACCTATTACAAAAAACCGCATCAAAATCCGTTGCGTAATTTTAAAGATTTAAGCATACAGACAAACAGACAAAAATAGCGACTTTGTTTTATACTATGTAGTGATTTAGGATAACAGTGTATTGGAAATATATACACTTCAGTTTTATTATACGAGTATTAGTATGGATACAGTCTTAAACAGCTTATAGAAATGTTTTATACATTAAAGTAAGTAGGTTCGAGTAAGGTAGTGGCCAACCCTGGTGTCGGAGTTGTTAGACCGCCGAAAGGCCTCCGCCATGGTCTAACAATTGAACCAGGACTGACAATTACCTTAACGTGCCCTTGTGCACGGTAGCGCTCAGATAGAAATGCCACTATCGACCCATCCAAGTAGGAGCGAGCTGCACGTTGCTACCTATTTTAAAAACCGGCCAAGTGAGAGTCGGACTCGCGTACGGAGGGTTCCGTACATTATAAAACGGCAAAAATCACGTTTGTTGTATGGGAGCCCCCTTGAATATTTGTTTTATTTTCTTTTTAGTTCTATCGGCAATAGAAATATATCATCAGCCTGGTGACAGATGGAAGGACGGACGGACGGACAGCGAAGTCTCAGTAATAGGGTCCCGTTTTTACCCTTTGGGTACGGAACCCTATAAATAGAACACTATGAAATAAGTAGGTACCTCCAAATATTTATGACTCTTGTCTACCAATCTTAAACATAAACAATTTAATCTATAATTAAGTATAAAAGCCCGGTAATTTCAACCGCACCTTAGACATTATCTAATTGTTACCCATTCAGCTAATGGAGTGATAATGTTATGCTAATTACATGTAAAACCAGGAAACCAACAATAGGCCGTTATGATTCATAATTTATAGGTCTATTTACGTTAGTGGGCTATATTTTATTTACTTTGTTTCGTTTTTAATTTACGTAGAAGTCCTACGTACGTACGTACGTTACGTACGTTTACTTCTTCTTATCGAGTGGATGGTCAACCTGACCAATCCTGGTGTCAGAGTTATTGAGCCGCCAAAGGCCTCTGACATGGCTCATGTAACGACTACTATCCGTAGAAAGTAACCGGGACCGACGGCTTAACGTGCCCTCCGAAGCACGGAATCATCTTACTCTTCGGGCAATCAGGTGATTCAGCCTGCAATGCCCTAACCAAACTGAGGACAGTCTCACAAAGTGATTTTTGTGAGATATCCCCACCGGGAATCGAACCCGGAACCTCCGGATCGTGAGCCGAGCGCTCAAACCACTAGACCACGGAGGCTGTTAACTTACTTACTACGTACGTTTCATTTTTAAGACTTTATGAGTCAGCTGTCCTTCTGCTAACTAAATACTGGACCGGATAAATTTAAAGGCCATTTACAAGAAAGGCCATTGAAACGCATCGGTTGTCTTGTGGTATCTGCACTCGCCTGCCACAACTGAGGTCCCGGGATCAATTCCCGGGTCGCGAAAAAACATGTTTCCTAGTTTTCAAACATGGCTCGGGTTTGACATCACCAACCCCTATTAGGTAAGAGTGATGATTATGCCTAATCCTCCTCACTGTACTGATACTCGTATCTTCAGTGAGATGAAAGGTCTTTGCCTTTTTTTATTTTTTTTTATTTAATACTAGCAGCGCCCCGCGGTTTTACCCGCGTTGTGTCCATTCCTGTGGGAATTTCAGGATGAAAAATAGCCTATGTTACTCGTGGATAATGTAGCTTTCGAATGGTGAAAGAATTTTTAAAAACGGTCCAGTAGTTTTTGAGCCTATTCATTACTACCAAACAAACAAAGTTTTCCTCTTTATAATATTACTAGCAGCGCCCCGCGGTTTTACCCGCGTTGTGCCCGTTCCCGTGGGAATTTCGGGAATTTTTCGGGAAACCGCATCAAAATCCGTTGCGTAATTTTAAAGATTTAAGCATACAGACAGACAAACAGAAGACAAACAGACGCGACTTTGTTTTATACTATGTAGTGATTAGTGTAGACATATTTTGCTTAGTTCTAGTCTTCTAGTATTGTTATTATAGTCCAAAAATTTTCGGTCCCGCTTAGTTTAATCGTCAAACCATGTCGGAGTTTTGAGATCGCCTACATAGGTCAAAAACGTCGACATAAGGATACGCCACTAACCTACACGATCTTCGATCAACAATACACAACTAGATATCGGGTCACGTACAAAATCAAAGCTAAATACTGTCCGCGTGGATGACGTGTGACAGCTTATTTTGTTTACTACCGAACTGAATTTTTTTTTAAAACATTTCGAAGTTCAATCTAATGACAACCATGACACCTAGTAATAAAGTAGCAAATCTTATGAATAAAATAAGTGAGAATAACGCCTCACTTATCAAATGAGGCGATATTCACCGAGGCGTATTTTTTGCGCCGACCTCTAGTTGTGTAATTGTTGATCGAAGTACACGATCATTATTTTTCACTTTTCGAACAGAAAACAGTTTAACTACAGTCTAGATAGACGATACTTGCTCAAGCTCTAACTAACTAATGAAAAACGTAACAGCAATCCAATGTCAATACACTCAAACAAAGAACACTCTTATCGAATATTTTAGTACTAACAAATATAAGTTGTCCCCATAAAGAGAACGAACAATGTTTTTATTAATATCGTGTTCACACGTTTTATCTGTAACTTGTGTTTTGATATAAGTTCAGAGATTATTGAGAATGCACTGTTGACATACCCCTATGTAAGTTGCACTTTGCATAATAAACTTAATATAAAAATAGCTCCTTGATTAGAGTGGTTTTGTGACTTTTGTAGCGTTAAAATCTGTACTGAGTAGACATAAAAGGGAGTGAAGTATTCAAGATAGGTATAGGATGCTCAAGTTCAAAATAATATGGTATTAAAGACTAGCGGACAATTCCTTTAAATGGACTAAAAAATAAATAAAAAAATGTATTTTTACGAATATACCTTGAAGAGATTGTTTCTTTTAACGTGCTAAATTTCCAGAATTACCAATAGGATTTGAAAAATATTTTTGTATATGGTAGCCACTATTCAATAGTAGAATTGGAGGATACCTTTCATCCTGTAATTCCCTCCGGAACAGGTACAATGAGAGCAACCTGCGAAGCATTGCTAAGCCTATAGTACTTATACATAATATAAATGCGATTTTTTGAGGATGGGTGCATGTATGTTTGTTACTCTTTCACGCAATTACTTTACGGATTTTTATGAAACTTTACAGTAATATAGGTCCGAAAATCCTGCAGGAACTGGTACAACAAGGATAGGTCATACATCAAAATAACACATGGGTAACATTTTATCCCGAAATTCCCACAGGAACGGGTACAAAGAGGGCAACCTGTAAAGCACTGCTGCTAGTCTCTTATACTTTAAAACACAGTTTCGAACCAAGTCAAGCTTTGTTATCTAACCTTCGATCAACAATACACAACTAGATATCGGGTCAAGTACATAATCAAAGCTAAATACTGTCCGCGTGAATGACGTGTGACAGCTTATTTTGTTTACTACCGAACTGAAACAAAAGTTTTAAAACAGTTCGAAGTTCAACCTAATTACAACCATGACACCTAGCAATAAAGTAGCAAAAGGTTATGAATAAAATAAGAGCTCACTTTTCAAATGAGGCGTTATTCACCGAGACGTATTTTTTGCGCCGACCCGACATCTAGTTGTGTCTTGTTGATCGAAGTATCTAACGCACAACACACTTGTGATGCACTTGATTTCGTCATTTGTTATCGCGACACTCGATTATTTATTTCAAATGACTTGTAGAACAATTATTATGATAAGTTAGGAATGTGTTTATTTCGTGTCTGATTATTTAATGATTCAGAAGTTCATCGTTTTATTAATTTTTGTACAAGACGTTTTATATGAGATTAATTGAGAGAAGCGTTGTAGCGTGATTGTGAATAAAGTCTTAGGGATTTATTCATAATTGTTTATTTACAGCATTATAGGTAATTTATTACAGCATTATAGGTATCAAATGGTTTGTCCTTTTCCTACATACACTATTTCCAAAAAGAGAAAAAGAGACAAAACTATATAACTGTGTTGTAGTTTAAAGATCTAAAGTTAGAGGTTTATCAAGTTGAGTAACAAATCAATGTACGGTACCAATGATACGTCATAAAATGTTTTTTTGACAAACTTTTCAATCCACTATTGACATATGTGATTTCGCTGGTTTTGACTTATATTATTACTAGCAGCGCCCCGCGGTTTTACCCGCGTTGTCCCTGTTCCCGTGGGAAAACCTTCCTTTTGAATTACTCTTATCTATTTAAAAATCCATCTAAATCCATTGCGTAGTTTTAAAGATCGAACGCATTTACTTGATGGGAACATCACACACGTCACGTACTTCTCTATTTCATGATTAGAGCGAGCGTTTAAAACTCAACACAAATTCACGTAATAAAATTTGAAGATAAAAATATCATTCACAATTTATGTAACATTTGATTTACTACCACTAAACTGGCAACACTATTGTCCGATTGTATTTTAAACATTAAATATGGCAATAACGCAAACTGTCACGATAGGATACCGTTATTTTGAAACGTTATGTTCTATTTTGTTTGTTATTTTTTTGAATAAAATACTTTGTATGTATTTTTTGAGTTTAGAGGCAATTAAATTAAATTTGATTGTTAAACGGCCATTAACGTTTTTGTGTACTATTTTGTAACAGATATGGATTTAAAAGTTGTTGTAACAAAGTATGTCATTTTTAGTTTGTTACAAGTCTTATTAATTTCAGTTTTAGCAGAGTTATTCTATGTTTCATGACGGATGACACCATCGCTATACTACGTTGCTACGCTATGCTAAATGATCGTCCTATGTAGCGTGTCCGTCAATGGCGAACCTTGGGCTTAAGCTAGTTCATGACAAAATATAGACTAATAGTATTAGAACAGTTTATAACAAAATATAGATTAGTATAGCTGGCTCTGAATGCTGAAAGGTGTCTTCTCTATCTCCCTTAACTTCAATATCTACTCTCTTCTTTTATATGTCGAAGAGCTTTTGGCGGTCTAAAAGTCTAACTAGGTTGGCTGCTAACTTACTCAAACTTTTAAAAACATATTCGTTATTAGGTATATACCCTTCAGATGCTTAACAAAACATGCCTTCACTACATAGTATAAAATAAAGTCGTCTCTGTTTCGTGTCTGTTTGTCTGTATGCTTAAATCTTTAAAATTACGCAACGGATTTTGATGCGGTTTTTTGTAATAGGTAAAGTGATTCAAGAGAAAGGTTTTTATGTAAAAAAAATCCCGAAATTCCCACGGGAACGGGCACAACGCGGGTAAAACCGCGGGGCGCTGCTAGTTAAATATAAAAGGTTTAAATTAAACTATCAGGGAGGTCCTAAACACTCTTAATTAGTTTAAATTATAATCCCCGAGCTATCCAGCCATCGTGCTCCAAACATCGTTATCTGTGAAACAAGTTGTCGGTCAATTTGTGTATAGATATTTTTAAATCTATTCTTTTGTCGTGAGAGAGTGTTTGACGTTCAGTGACTCATCTGCGCTGGCGCATGTCTTATACGGGATGATTATCTATTGAGTGAGAATTATACAATCTTTTATTTCAATATATTTATCATGATGCATATTTTAGTTACTAGAGACAAGTAGCTCAGAGTAGTAAGGAAGCTATGGGACTTTGATGTTTAATAAAATAATAATCTTGGCTTTTGCCCGTGAATTGTATAAATTAGATTACATATTTACAACATTTACATTTTTTATTCATTAAGTAAATAAGTTCATGTAGGTCAGTGGCCAACCCTGGTGTCGGAGTTTTTAGACCGCCTAAAGGCCTCCGACATGGTCTAACGATTGAAACAACCGGGACCGACAATTTAACGTGCCCTCCGAAATTCATTTAATATTGTGTTCAGATTCAAATATATTGTGTTCAGATTAAAATAATAGTCACAATAATTGCAAACCTTCCTTTGTATTTCCCTTTTCAAACAAATAACACATCTTTTAATATAACATCTTTATGTTCGACAAGCCCGTTGGCACAGTGGCAGTGAGAGCGCTTACTGTGTCGGGGGTTGCGGGTTCGATTCCCGCCCGGAGTCAACAATATGTGCAGACATAATTGTTGGCGACGACGTCTGGGTGTCAATTATATATTCTTATAAAGTATTTGTGTATATATATGTAGTAGTATCAGTTAGTTAGATTCCATATTACAAGCTTAAAGCTTAGTTTGGGTCTAATTAACCGTGAGTGAATTAGTCCATGTATATTTATTTAAAAAAAAAAATTGATAGTAATAACTAGACCAATTTTAATCATAACTACCTATTGAATACAATTTGGACTAGTTAGA
This sequence comes from Cyclophora albipunctata, assembly GCA_963082685.1. Lineage (NCBI taxonomy): Eukaryota > Metazoa > Arthropoda > Insecta > Lepidoptera > Geometridae > Cyclophora > Cyclophora albipunctata. The sequence goes on along the minus strand of OY720131.1, from coordinate 1,746,263 downwards.
CTCTATTTAGTTTTGGAAAGTATCTTACGATACATTAAAGTCCAAACTACTTCAGAGATCAGACTATGAACGCTTTCAAATTCTTTGTCGTACCAAAACAAATTCTTAAGGGCCTATGAGTTCCTAAAACGGGCTAGTATAAAAAAAAATTTAGCCAAAAGTCTTAACGTTACAAGAACAATTTTTTTTTGTTTTTAATCTTGATCATATGTTTAATCACACTACTGTTTCCGAAACACGTTGACTATTAATTTCCTCGATAGAAAAAAATCACAAAGATGGGTCTTTTATACCTTACTTTCACACTTAGTTTGTTAAACAATTTCAAACGCATATTTCTAAAATTAATTTGAGTGATGTAAAATAAACTATGACTCAATACTGCTGGAGTAAAATTTCGATTCAATCCAACGAAAGGTGGTGATTCTTAAAAATGAGTCGCAAAATTCTACCACCACCATTTCCGCGCCGTAGTGTTTCTCGCTCTTTTCTACCCAGAGTGACAGTGACCGAAATGGCTGGGATATCCTGGCCTTAAATGAAATTGAAACAAGCCCAGTGTTTAAGCTTGTTTAAACACAATCACTGTTGGACTAGACAACATTTAGTGCACGTCAATCTTCAATATTATGTTTGAGGAGAGGTCGTAAAGACGTGTACTGTAGCTTATTGGTGCTCTAAAACATGGACTGTATTGGGGAAAAGCTGTTTGGAAAATGTATGTTTTAGATGTTTGTAGTAGATTTGAAAATAGTTTGTGGTTATTTTTGGTGATGTGATGACGATAGTGATGATTAGAATCATTTTTGTTAATTGAAATCGGGATCACTCGGTTAACAATTTTCCGAGAGTCAAAGAGTTTCCTTAAATAAGTTCATAAATGTTGATAAATAAACATAGAAAAGAAACAAACATAGTCGAGTCGGTCAAATATTTTGGTTCTAATACATCATATTAATACAGTTATGTTTATACATATGTGTCGTTTAGAATCAAAATTGGTCAAAGTCTATAATAAAGTGGTATATTTGACCAATTTTGATTCTAAACGATACATATATAAAAAGCACTAAAAAGTACTTACTAATGAAATAAAAACCTAACATGACCATAGTGTGTAAAACTAAAAAACGATATAAAAACACCCCGTATAATTTATCTGATGCAAGAGATAAGGTGTGTACACACTGGCCGTTTTTTCATCGGTGCCTTCCCGTTCCACCGTTCTACTTCTACCCGTGAGTCATACTACGGTTAGTCTCGATTAAAACTATGGAGCTGTTGTTTATATGAAAAAAAAAGTAATTAAATTCGAGTAGGTTGTTGGCCAAAAGGTATAATGATCGAAACAATTGGAACCGACAGTTTGGCGTTTTCTGTGGACAAAATGGTTTGTGTTATAAATATTGTGTCTGTAATACAGTATGGTATACATTTCTTAAGACAAAGTTACATTGTTTCCTGTTAAAAACTGTGATATAAATCATGCGACGTAAATTATGACCTAACAGCCTCCGTGATCTTGTGGTTTGAGCGCCCGGCTCACGACCCGGAGGTTCCGGGTTCGATTCCCGGTGGGGATATCTCACAAAAATCTCTTTGTGAGACTTTCCTCAGTTTGGTTAGGGCATTGCAGGCTGAATCACCTGATTGCTCGAAAAGTAAGATGATTCCATGCTTCGGAGAGCACGTTAAGCCGTCGGCCCCGGTTACTTTCTACGGATAGTACTTGAGCCATGTCAGAGGCCTTTGGCGGCTCAATAACTTTGACACCAATGATTGGTCAGGTTGGCCCTCCACTCGATGAAGAAGAATTATGACCTAAAATAAAATAAAAAATCTAGTGCAGGGCCAATAATTCATTGAATACCTATAAATTAAGTAGTATGTATAAAAAACAAAATATATTTTTATAATCATAACGCCTCCACAGCATTTTCTGTCCTTCCGCACTGTTGACCAAACGACGAACTCTCTTATTTTTTTAACTATTTGACACCGAAAATATTTAGCTCTAAACGATTCGAATTATAATTAGGACCTTTTCAAACTATACTACTAACTCTATCCATTTACGGTTATTTAACTTAAGAGTTATACGAAAATCACCCTTATGGGTTTGGTAATTAGGTTTAATGGGTTATTTTTGAATGTTGGAAAGAATGATTCGTAAAATGAATCGCTTTAGTTGACTTAATATAAAACCAAATTACCAATATTAATCATAAAATGTCGCCTTTTGTTATCAAATGATTTCTTTAAGATGTTTTATGTTTTATTTGAAGTTGTGTGGCAAAGACTTGATGTATTACTTTTAATTGTAGTTTTATTATATTATAGAAAAAAGTGTTGGATAGACATTTTGACATGCATAGATTTGTGACTATGTTGGGACTTTAAAATTATTTTTGTTATTTTTACAAAACTGTGATTAAACTACCATGACTAAGAAACCCTCGAATAGTCAAATGCAAGTCACTGTACTGATTTTTAATAAATTTTCGACTGCTATTTCTCACTTTTTTTAGAATTGACCGCCGCTTAGTTTGATTGGATATTCAGGAGTAAGCTTTTTATCCACCATATTACCAGTCTCAATGCCCAAACTCTTTCGGCAATTCGTATTTGGACAACCTGTAGTGAAAAAGTCACAACCTGTAATGCGTCACTGGTAGGCAAAGAATCATCTCATCTCACCGAAGATATCAGTACAGTGAGGAGGATAAGGAAAAAGCACCATATGGTTGCCTAATGAACAACCCGTAGTAGCATAAATTATTATTCCAAATGTCTCTTAATATCTCAATAGCAGCGCCCCGTGGTTTTACCCGCGTTGTATCCGTTCCCGTGGTAATTTCGGGATGAAATATAGCATATAACCTTTCTGTTGAATGTGGCTATCAATTACAGAAAGAATTATTCGAATCGGACTAGTAATTCTCGAGATTATACTGAACATACCAACAAACAAAATTGCAATTTTTACCGTTTAATAATGTTCTAAATACATAATATAAAAATCAATCGTGGTTCGTTAATCTCGCTTAAGCTCGAGAACGGCTGCACCGATTTAGTTGATTCTGGTTTTGAAATGTTTGTCGTAATCCAGGGAAGGTTTAAACAGCAAGCAATGACGGAATAAATGCGGATGAAACCGCAGGGTGCAGCTAGTATTAGTATTGATTTTTAAAACTACCATCCAAGAATGTTTCTACCAACAAGTACCACATTCATAATTAAGGACTCGAGTCCAATCTACCCCTACCACTAACACTAAGTACATCAGAAACTCGACACGAGAAACTCCGCAGAACTAATCAACAGACAGACCGACATTAACGTACTGAAACTTTCATCTGATTAAAACTGTTCTATTCATGGGTATCGGTGAGTTTGGTAACTTTACAATATTAGTAGTAGGGGTCCAGGGAGCTTTAGTGTTTTGTATTTGGATGAAAGTGGTAGTAAAGCTTAAGTGGTTGAGTGTTTCTAGGTATAGAAGGGAAGGGATTAATCAGTATGACTTATATATTATTGAAGCATAATAAATAAGCACAGCCTCCGTGGTCTTGTGGTTTCAGCGCTCGGCTCACGATCCGGAGGTTCCAGGTTTTATTCCCGGTGGGGACTAGGTATATCTCTTTGTGAGACTGCCCTAAGTTTGGTTAGGGCATTGCAGGCTGAATCACCTGATTGCCCGAAAAGTAAGACGGTTCCGTGCTTCGGAGGGCACGTTAACCCGTCGGTTCCAGTTACTTTCTACGGATAGTAGTCGTTACATGAGCCATGTCAGAGGACTTTGGCGGCTCAATAACTCTGACAAGATTGGTCAGGTTGACCATCCACTCGATGAAGAAGAAGAATAAGCTATTAAGTTGTTATCGACATGTTACAGCAGGTTTCGACCTCTCTGCAGTAACCCGTTGTCAGTACATCCAAACTTCATTCCTATAGCCCAGATTTTTTTATTTTACTTCCTACAATAGTCCCTACTTCTGCAAGAGCATATTCACGGACATGTTTTACTGATGTGGTCAAGAATGTGTCCCTGCAGTTGTGATCCGTGACATTAAATATCTCCAAAGGGCCTCTACGAGTTGGATTGCTTGTCCTATGACTCTCAGGAGAAATACTTTTCGATTATCTATACCATTATTATAAAAAGGTAAAATATGTTCGAAGTTTGTTTGTATGTTCGACCTAATCTCGGGAATCACCAATCAGATTTGAATAATTCTTTATGTAATGGATAGCCACATTCAACGGGAAGGTTACAGGCTATTTTTCATCCCGAAATTACTACGGTAACAGACACAACGCGGGTAAAACCGTGGGGCGCTGCTAGTATTGTAATAAATATGTTCTTAATATTATAAATAACTAGCAGCGCCCCGCGGTTTTACCCGCGTTGTGCCCGTTCCCGTGGGAATTTCGGGATAAAATGTAGCCTATAGCCTTCCTCGATAAATAGACTATCTAACAGTGAAAGAATTATTCAAATCGGTTTAGTAGTTTCTGAGATTAGCGCGTTTAAACAAACAAACAAACAAACAAACAAACAAACAAACAAACAAAACAAACTCTTCAGCTTTATAATATTAGTATAGATAATAAGCCAATAGCCCGTTGGCACAGTGGCAGTGAGAGCGCTTACTGTGTCGGGGGTTGCGGGTTCGATTCCCGCCCGGAGTCAACAATATGTGAAGACATAGTTGTTGGCAACGAACGTCTGGGTGTCAATTATATATTCTTATAAAGTATTTGTGTATATATATGCAGTAGTATCAGTTAGTTAGATTCCATATTACAAGCTTAGAGCTTAGTTTGGGTCTAATTAACCGTGAGTGAATTTGTCCGGGTATAAAATAGCAATATTATCTCAAAAGTGCCTCTAACCGCTACAAAACATTTCTATACCAACTAAAATACTTTACAAAAGCCACAATCAAATAAAACGACATTAAACTTTCATCATAAAATTAATATAATATGTCCCCAAAAAGGCTTCCCGGTCAGTCAAAGAGTTGTGAATTAATTACGAAATATTTGTAACAATTAACTCAAAATTTGGATGTAATTTAAAGTTCACGTTTTCCTTTTTGTCTCTAAAGAGGAACTAATTTTAATTTACCTTTGTCTGTAGGACTGGACATAGAGTTAACTAACTACGTTGAAGTATTGTTTGTTTTGTTTTAACCAATTTCAAAAATGGGAAGGTTTTTAATTCGTGTTGATTGCTCAACATCAATTTCAATTTTGAAGTTCAATTTTGCTAAGTAAATACAACTTTTTTGTTAAATTATTTTTTAAGTACGCTACTAAAATCACATTCATAACCAATTTTAAAAAAAGGTGTATCTTCTCATCACTACATAGTATAAAATAAAGTCGTCTCTGTTTCGTGTCTGTTTGTCTGTTAGTCTGTATGCTTAAATCTTTAAAATTACGCAACGGATTTTGATGCGGTTTTTTGTAATAGGTAGAGTGATTCAAGAGGAAGGTTTTTATGTAAAACATTCTCGAAATTCCCACGGGAACGGGCTCAACGCGGGTAAAACCGCGGGGCGCTGCTAGTTATGAATAAACATTAATAATAAGGCTTTAGATTAAGGTTTAGAGAATAGTTTGTCCCTCTCAGACGCTACGCTATTTTCGAAAGAGACAAAAAACTTTTTAACAGTGTTTTAGATGAAGAGCGGTTATGCATAAAGGGGCTATAGCTTGTCGCTCAAAAATAAAAACCTGAGAGGTGTCAAGGGACACCCGGATGGAACGAAGTTTATTTATTATCAACAAAAATAATCGTCGCGACACCACACTGTTCAATGCGAAATAGAAAGACGAAACGAAAATATCTAGCTTACTTTCTATAAGAGAGAGAGAGAGAGAGAGACAGACAGAGAAACATGTGCACGCCAGAGAGAGACAGACAGAGAAACATGCGCGCCGCGCATGTTTCTCTGTCTGTCTCTCTCGCGCATGTATCTATGTCTGTCTCTCTCTGGCGTGCGCAAGTTTCTCTGTCTGTCCTTCTCTGGCCTAAAAAGTGTCGTTACCTTTTTTTCCGTCTAGCCTCTTTTCGCAACGTGCGATAAGGAACTTTGTTCCAAAAATAAAAATGGATACAATGAAGAACTCTGCTAATCAAAATGTAAAGACTCACTAAACAAATTGTAATATATCCTAACATCATTTCCATTCGGATAGCCGGTATCAAAGGGCATTATAACCAAACATTAACAAATGCCCATTATTGTGGTACTAATTCATTGAACGTTCTGTGGCATTAGTAAGTGACACCAACTCTACGGTCAGACATATGGTATGTATTCAGTAACAATAGAACTGAATCATCTGTTAATTGGTAGTCCTTTATTCATTTCCAGTAGGTCAGTGGCCAACCCTGGTGTCAGAGTTTTTAGACCGCCTAAAGGCCTCCAACTTGAACCAAAAGATACCTCTTTTCATAAATCTTTTATAAGCAAAACATCGAAATTAAACTTTTTAAAAGAATTACCACTTTCTGTATAATGGATAAAGGATGAATACTTGGAATTATTTCATAAACGACGCTGATATAATTTAAAGTAAAGTATTAGCCTGTAATGTCCCACTGATGGGCAAAGACGAAGATAGTAACAGTGAGGAGGATAAGCCGTAATCACCACGCTTGCCGAATGCGGGTAATCTTTATCACTATCACTATAAAATAAAGTCGTCTCTGTTTCATGTCTGTTTGTCTGTTTGTCTGTATGTTTAGATTTCTAAAACTACGCAACGGATTTTGATGCAGTTTTTTTTAAGAGATAGAGTGATTCAAGAGGAAGGTTTATATGTATAGAAATTCCTACGGGAACGGGCACAACGCGGGTAAAACCGCGGGGCACTGCTAGTCTATACTTATATAATAAAGCTGAAGAGTTTGTTTGTTTGAACGCGCTAATCTCAGAAACTATTTAATATTTTGTAATGAATAGCAACATTCAACGGGAAGGTTATAGGCAATTTTTCATCCCAAAATTCCCACAGGAACAGTCACCACGCGGGTAAATCCACGGGACGTTATAGTAAATGATATAAGGTACTTAATAAATATACCAACTGAACATTCACCCGAATTGAAAACGTCCTCATTTTTTACGTTGGTTAAATAATTATAATAAAATAGGTACCACTTCATATAGCCTATGAGTCATACAAAACAAAATGCCTAGCCGCGTCTTAGCAACAGGTTGGCGAAAGCTCCAAACCTCTGTGTCATCGAACGAAACCTGACCTGGAAGCAATCATGATATAATGTTGCATCATTTTTAATGATAATGATTATGTGATGTGATGTTACTGGTTCCTTTTGTTTACAAATATCAGATTATAGATTGATAAGTTGGTTGGAAATGATATCTTAATAGTAAGAAGGCTTTATAAATTGAATTACTAATAGTTTTGTTTGTGTATATTTTAGTAGTGTTCAAACACGTGTGACATTAGTAAGGATATTCCATGATTACCACGATTCCGTGCTTCGGAGGGCACGTTAAGCCGTGTCGGTCCCGGTTACTTTCTACGGATAGTAGGTCACATTTTTTTTTAGGTCACATCGCATTTCTATAATGTTATATAATATAAACTTATCATTATAATGCATTTCAATATCGTAAATTATATAGTATACCAAGATAACTGTAACATCTCGAAAAAATAAATAATTTTCATTAGTAGTCGTTACATGAGCCATGTCAGAGGCCTTTTGCGGCTCAATAACTCTGACACCAGGATTGGTAAGGTAGACCGTCTACTCCATGAAGAAGAAGTTACGATATTAAAAGAAAGTGATTATATTCCCAAATATGGTGTGCTTACTTATAAACACGTATATTTGACGCGTGAATTCTCGCTCACTGGAGGTAAATCCTAACCTAACCTAACAGCGCCCCACGATTTGACCCGCTATGCGCCCATTTTCGAGGGAATTTCGGTATACACAATAACTTATAACCTTTCCGTTGAAAGGAGCTGTCTATTACAACAATAATTATTCAGATCGGATTTGTAGTTTTTGAGATAGTGCGTTCAAACAAGGAAAAAAAAACTAATATAGTATTAGTTGTCTATACTAATATACTTATATTATAAAGAGGTAAAATTTGTTAGTTTGTTTGTTAGTATGTTCAAGCTTATCTCGGGAATCACCAGGCTGATTCGAATAATTATTTTTGAAATGGGCCACATTCAACGGGAAGGTTAGAGGCTATTTTTCATCCCGCAATTCCCATGGGAACGGGCACAACGCGGGTAAAACAGCGGGGCACGGCTAGTAATAGATACATAGAAGCTTCAAGGTTTAACACTACTTCGGAACCTTGAATATGATTACTCATTATGTTTATCACACCTGTCAATATTACCAACACTTATCCCATTTTGGTTCCAAACTCGGCGCAATGATCGCCAACACAGCTGATGATTCACAACAAGCAATCATTTTACCTATTTCATCAGCAAGAACAAGAATGTGTGTAGTGAAATTATATCTTACTGGCTTATGGGATGACTCATATCACTACATAGTATAAAATAAAGTCGTCTCTTTTTCGTGTCTGTCACACTGTTTGTCTGTCTGTATGCTTAAATCTTTAAAATTACGCAACGGATTTTGATGCGGTTTTTTGTAATAGGTAGAGTGATTCAAGAGGAAGGTTTTTATGTAAAAAAATCCCGAAATTCCCACGGGAACGGGCACAACGCGGGTAAAACCGCGGGGCGCTGCTAGTACAATATACGAGTATATCGGTTGGATCGGTTTGTTAGTTTTGTATAAAGTGTTAATGACCTTAGATTATTGTACATGGTTTTGCAAAGTTTTTACTGTTAAAAATTAGCCTGTGTTATCCCACAGTTGGGCAAAGGCCTCTTATATCATTGAAAATATCAGTACAGTAAGGAGGATTGGGCATAATCGCTTGCCTAATGCGGATTGATGATCTCAAACCCGAGCCATGTTTGAAAAGAAGGAAATATGTTTTCGGAATTGAACCTGAGACCTCAGTCTCGGCAGGACTACATACCATTAGTCGACCGAGGCGTTAATTTTTACAAAGCGTAGATATCTACATTTTGGATGTACTTTATTAGGGTTATGGAACTGCGACAGCGCAACAGCCACTTACATACAATAGTTTTACTGGCTTAAAATTGCGGTTTAAATTAAGAAAATACATAAACAATATGATCTCTTATAAATTTGTCTACTTGATGAGGTTTATTTCATACTCGTTATATCGTACGTTATATTTTGCTTCTTAAAAGCGAGTAAAACTGAAAGTCCTGCGCGTCTCACTTTATTAAAGACTAGCAGCGCCCCGCGGTTTTACCCGCGTTGTGTCCATTCCTGTGGGAATTTCGGGACGAAAAATAGCCTATGTTACTCGTGGATAATGTAGCTTTCGAATGGTGAAAGAATTTAAAAAAACGGTCCAGTAGTTTTTGAGCCTATTCATTACAACCAAACAAACAAAGTTTTCCTCTTTATAATATAATTATTAAAAATGTTAGTTCAACAAAGTATGAACGAAAGAATCGAATTCTCAGAGGCTTTAGCGCTAAATGTAGATTTGCTCTCAGAACTTTCAAGGCGTTGAGCTTTTGCCTTCTGATTTCTAAAAGCTTTTCGTCTTATCGTTTTTGTTTACTTTCATGCTCTCTTTTGAACTCTTATAGTATCATATAGCGAGTATCTCCATTCAACATTCATACGCCCGTACAGGAACGTCCAATGCTTCCTTAGTAGATGATTAATGAGTGATTTTGACATGAAATGTATGAATAACTAGCCGCGCCCCGCGATATTACCCGCGTTGTACCCGTTCCCGCGGGTATTTCGGAATAAAATGTATCCCATGTGCTATTTTGAAGTATAACATATGTTAATGTAAAATTTCATCCAAATCCTTTTAGTAGTTTTTGCGTGAAAGATTAACAAACATACATTCATACAAAACCTCAAAAACTCTCGCATTTATAATATTCGTAGGATTGGATAGGATTAGTAGAATAGCGTCATAAGGGACGTCTCTGAGTGCGGTAGTAAGTATGTAATCGATATGCTAAAACACGGTAGCGCTCAAATAAAAATTGTGAATCGAAAAATACTTTACCTTGTTTTTGTGATTTTCCAATAATCAGATTATGTCGGAGTTCTTTAGGCGGTCTAAATGCTCGCTATTATTGGCTACTTACCTACTCAAACTTACTACAATAAATACAGATAATCATAAGCGTTTATAATAAGCACATATTCGTAATGTAAGCAATTCCGTTGATGTATTCGAATTGTTACAATAATGGCACAAAGAGCTGTTGTTCATTATCTATGCAACTTGATACCGCGCCAAGGTCTTTTTGATAAAAATAATATGGATGCATTTATTATGGTTACGTTTTTAGAATTAACATTATTGTATTTGAAAAATAAAATATACGGTTTTATAGTATTGAGTTTGATTTTTTGAATAATTGATAAATAATAATGTATATCTATAATCAACTAGCTGTGCCCCGCGGTTTCACCCGCAGCGCCCCCGTTCCCGTGGGAATTTTGAGATTTTTATTCCTTATTTTTCTTATATAAAAACTTTGTCCTGACAATAAGGAAAACATTAAAAAAAGAATCATCCAATTTGGTGCAGTCGTTCTGAAGTTATGCGCTTACCAACACATTTTGCGATTCATTTTTATAAAATATACATAGATGGATAGTCGATATCTTATACTAAGTACGTAAAATTTTTAATTCAGTTTTTTTGTTCGGTATGTTCGGTAATTTCAAGTCCGATTCGAACAGTTATTTTTGTAATTGATAGCCACATTAAACGGGAAGGTGGAAAGCTATATTCCATCCCGAAATTCTTCCAGGAACAGGCGCTATGTAGATAAAACTGCGGGGCGTTGCTAGTAATAGAGGATCCGTTTTTTGTTTGTTTGAAAGAACAGAAAGTATCAGTTGGATTTGAATAATTATTTTTGTTTCAGACAGCTCTGTTCAATAGAAAAAATATAATCATTTCATGCTAAAACCGCGCGGCTTTGCTAAGTAAGTAGACAAAGAAATTATATTTTTACTACAAAATAATATGTTAATAGTAAAAATAACAGTTGTATGACACTTAACGACCCTAATAAAACAATTCCTCAAGAAAAATAACTACATTTTTAGGTGTTTTAATACACTAATCGCTTCACTGCCAATCCCATATAATTTTGGACTCAAACCGAACATTTATTACCATATTTAACATCAAAGGGAACAATGGTATCCAATTTAAAACCCATAAAAGCCTCCCATATCCTAATTACACTCTTAAACGAATTCGCGAACCGTGACACCTAAATTTTGAATGTCAAAAAATGTACTAATGATTGCAATGATTTCTTTTAAAACCAACTTTTGAGGAACAATATTAAAAATACACTTCGTCTTTACTCAAGCTGATATAAAGTTGAAATTCCACTAGCAAATATTGGGTTGGTAGTAAATGAAGTGTGTGTACGTGACACAACAATATGGGTTAACAAAAATGGGAGTGTTAATCGCGAAAATAATCAGATCTTTGGAAATCTCTTTTGTTTGATGTGCTTTGGAAATAAAATTATGTTAGATTAATTAATTTTGGTTCACAGTTTCATTCGCAGCCGACTTGTTCCCGTTAGAATTCTGAGATAAAAAGTAGCTATGTCGTCGCATCTGACTATATTATGCGTAGAAACTTTTCAGTGGTTTGGACGTGAAAGTTTTCTACCGTCTTTTCTTTGGAATCAATGGCACTAAATAAAACAACGATAAGGTACATGTTATACGTTTAGTTAGCCCTTTTTAGTGCAGTTGGTAGGGTACAGAGGACAGCACAGGAGATGGACCATGTCCTGGTCTGGAGCACCGCAGTCACACTCCCACCAGATTTCTAGATGAAGCGTTGTCTTTAATATTCTTTTCACTTTGATTATCCATATACGATATCAAATGATTGTTTTAAATTTTGAAATCCGATTGGTAATCACAAGAGATAAGGGTACTCAAATACCTTTATTATATTTCTACTGATTTAAATAATAAATAAATAAATAATAAATAAATATACCCGGACAAATTCACTCGCGGTTAATTAGACCCAAACTAAGCTCTAAGCTTGTAATATGGAATCTAATTAACTGATACTACTACATATATACAACTATGTCTTCACATATTGTTGACTCCCGGCAGGAATCGAACCCGCAACCCCCGACACAGTAAGCGCTCTCACTGCCACTGTGCCAAAGGGCTTGTCAAATTTATAAGTTAACTGGTAGTTTTTATAACATTCATTAACCTTCCTAATTAATATCTTGACTGTACGCCATTAAGATAACAGATCTTTTCCAAGAACACTTTCCCCAAATCTCCAAATAACTAAACAATAATTGAAAATAATTGTTTTATCATCCTGACCTTGTTCGTGGAATATTAATTCGAAAAGAGAAAGTTGGCAATGAATCAGTTTCGCGTTATGTATGTTACAATTCTCGTAACAACCATTGTTAGTCCGATGAACAACGTTAAAACTGTTTATGAGAATAACGTACATACTCGTATAAGAACCAAAATTGTTGTCATCATCCTGTGGAGTAAATGATTTTGGTAGTAAAAAAGAAAAATCTTTAAATGTTTTGCCTGTAACCTCTAAGCATTCCCAAAAAATAAAAATCATTCTATGGGAACGAATCAACCAAAACTATGCTATGCCTATTTTGTTACGTTTTATGATAATATAATTTGAACAAAGCATATCAACGTTCAACTACTTGTGTAGAGAAACACGCTTAAAGTACCCTAAATATCGAAAAACAGGCAAGTGCTGTATATTTGCCAAGTGGAACTATGGTTTTTCCTAAATTCCGTCTATGATTTGAATTAAGTTAACCTTTACAATAAAACTTAATATTCAATAAAAGACAAATTACCTTTAATATTCCTTGATCTGCGAAAAAGTTTACTGCACATAAAAACACATTTTGCCAAACTAATAGTATTCTTTACAGCAAGGCTTCTTGCATGGTTTGTAACTACCTTCAGAGCAAATGTAAGTTCTCACTTTCTTGGCCAAAGGACAGTCGAGTCTACCACAAGGTCCGTGCAAATCTCTCTTATTAACAAACTGTCCATGATTGTACTTTCCTTTAAGAGTTTCTCCGTGAATGAATTGATGTTGACTTCCTCTAAAGTCCATTCTCTTTGGACAATTTGTACCGCCACAAGGACCTTTAGGAAAGCCCATAGCCAAGATAGCCAGTTCACTGTCAGTGAACGGTGCAACAAAATCTTCGTACATTACAGGTTCTGGTTCAGGTTTGATTGGTTCTTTCGTTATATCAGGAGCACCGAAAAAGTATGCGACGGGAGGAACCGCATCTATTGTAGTGCCTTCCCAATGTCTAACTACCTCTACATCTTTTAACTGCAGGTCATCGGTCAAGTATTTTCTGCCTGGAAGTCTTTCCATTTCGGGCAACGCCACAAAGTAACTGACTATCCTATTGCCAAGACACGTGAGACGTATATAAAACTCTACTTCACCTGATGATTTCAAGTCTTCTTCGCATTGTAGCGGCCGTGTCATTTCCACAGTGTTATAAACCATTTCTTGTCTTTTTGTGTCTCTGTATTCTGCTTTATCCATATTTACAGGGTTGAAGTCACTTGCTTTTTTTAAGCAGTCGAAGAATGATTCATGCCATTCGACTATGCAGAAACCTACGCAGTTCATTTCCTGATCTCTGTTCCAAACGGTAAGATAAATTGGCGTAGCTCTCAACACTTCTTCTAGTTTAGAAGGTCGGGATAGAAACATTACGGAATTGCCAACGCCAAAGTACGGTGGTTGGGGCAAAGGTTCCGAAGGCAATTGTAGTTTGTATGGAACAACCTTTCCTTTTTTTCCTTTAGGTTTTGCCGGTTTGCCTTTTTTGCCTTTGCCTGGTGGTGGCGGAGGCGGGGGCGCTACGAAGTTGTCATGAGCTATATAGAAGTCAAAAAGAGGGAGACAGTTCATCTGCATAGTGCATGTTTGCATGTACTTCATTTCTTCTTCGGACGGCATTGGTGGTTCTTTACCTTTCTTAGGTTTCTTAGGCGGTTTAGGTTTAGCTTTACCTTTTTTTGCTGCCAAGAGGGCTTCCGCCGCCAGTCTTTCTTCTTCTTCCTTCTTCTTCGCTTCTGCCTCCATTCTTAGTTCATATTCATCTTTTTCTGGTGGTTCTATTTTGAGTACTATCTTCTTGACGAATACTTCGATCATAAAGATTTGCTCCATTTTTGAATTTTTAAGTAGTCTGAAACCAAGATCATATTTTTTATTTTACTTTAATTTTTATTATAATTTAAACCGATTAGAGATTAAACTTAATATTTTTTCGACAAAGAAAAAGTAGAGTATTGCCTATAGGCAATACTCTATAATATAGTACAAGTAGGCCGTTAAGCAGCGGTTTTCGTATCTCTACCCTCCTATAATGCTCTTAGTCAGACGGATGAATAAAATATAGTTGTTAGAGTATTATAACACCAACAATCGTATAAAAGTATAACTCAACACTCCTATAAGTCCCTTAGATAGGTATAGGTGTAACTAACCACCATAATTATAGCTTATAGATCACGAGTGAACTGTAATAATGCTTCAAGTACACCTGGGAACTAAATGTGTACTCTTAAATGGAGTAAAATGCTACTTGGGTATAATGTCCCACTGCTGTGCAAATGCCTTTCATCTCATCTCAGCTCTATAAAATAACATTACTACTTTTAAAACAAACCCACCTTTTTTAATTTTAAGGTTTCTATTTAAGCCTTCTATCGTAGAAACATAATAAATTTGTCCACTTGAATTTAAAAAGATTTGGAATATAATTTGATACACTAATAAAAATTTTGCTTCATGTTAAAACCAAAATTAGTGTATGAAATCAATCTTAAACACAAATAGTCGAATACATAATAATTATAATCAATCCATGTTGATTTTTTTTGTTTACATTTCGGTTGAGTTTGGCATTAAGTTGACAGTCCCTCATTTGCCAAGGAGTTTGGAAATTTAAGTGGAAAAGAGGTTTCTATGTACTAGTAATTTAAAACATCCCATCATTTTGTTGGTACTATAAATCTAAAGTTTAACTGCTCCAAGATCATTTATTAAACATCACTCGCTATTTTAGTCTGTTTGTTTGTCTGTTTGTCTGTATGCTTAAATCTTTAAAATTACGCAACGGATTTTGATGCGGTTTTTTGTAATAGGTAGAGTGATTCAAGAGGAAGGTTTTTATGTAAAAAAATTCCCGAAATTCCCACGGGAACGGGCACAACGCGGGTAAAACCGCGGGGCGCTGCTAGTTACTAATATAATAAAGCTGAGGAGTTTTATTTTTGTTGGTTACAAGAAAAATACTTCATCGATTTCATTTATTATTTTTGTATCAGATTTTGTATTTACATTCAAAATTATCCCAAAAATCTAACGGGAACGGTTACAACTCTGATTAAACCGCAGGCTAGCAAATAAAATAGAACAGAACTTCATTCATTAATTTCGAGTAGTTAAGTAGCTAAGCCTAGTGTCGGAGTTTTTAGACCGCCTAAAGGCCTCCGACATGATCTATCGATTGAGACAACCGGGACCGACTGCTTAACGTGCCCTCCGAAGCTTGATAGCGCTCAGATAGAAAAGCCACTATCGGCCACCCATGCAAGTAGGGGCCGAACTGGACGTTGCTAAACAATCGCAATGAACAAACATGGCTAAGTCAAGCTAGATCACGAGTGCTACGGTAAATAATTTATTCACAATTAACTTTAGAACTCAACTCCAACCGCTCCTAAAGACTGGACCGTCATAAACCAGAAAACGCAGAGTACCAGCGAACGATGTAGGTTGGAAAAAGGATAAAGACTCGGCTCAAGTTTAATAGTGGGGTCACATTTACGCACGACGGGCGTAGTGCGGGGCGAGGGGCGCAGGGGGGTCGTTTATACTGACACGGTGTAGAAATGGATGGACGTGATATTATAAAGCCGTAGAAATAAGGACTACGAGTATTATTACTTTATTTTTTTTGCGAGTCGATGGTAACCGGTATCGTCTACCAGAGTGGAGACTGAAAACCAGCGCTTGTTAATTCTATCCAAGAAGATAATTTTGTTTCAAAGATCATATTCTCACATTTTACTTACGTATTTTATTTTTATATTATCTTCAGCCTGATTTGACCCACTGCAAGCCAAAAGCCTCCCTACCCTTTTTCCACCTTTCTCTATTGGGTGCTAGATTGGGACAATCCTAAGTGAAGGTGTCAAGCTCGTCTCGCCATCGCCTCCTCGGTCTATCGTGACGTCGTTTTTGAGCTTGTGAGACCCACTGACTAGTGACTTTGGGCCACCATCATCCGACATGTGACTTTACTTACGTATATCACTACACATAATAAAACAAAGTCGCTTTCCGCTGTCTGTCTGTCTGTCTGTCCCTATGTATGCTAAGATCTTTAAAACTACGCATCGGATTTCAACGCGGTGTTTTTAATAAATAGAGTGATTCAATAGGAAGGTTCAACAAATTCCCGAAATTCCCGAGTGAACGAGCACAAAGCGGGTAAAACCGCGGGGCGCTGCTAGTTAATTTATATTCTAGTAAACCCAATTATCAATGCAAAATTAATAATCACTAACTACTAAAACCTAAATAAAAACTAATACAATTTTAATAATACCATATCCATTACATTATTTCAACCAAAACATGCGCACGGGCATATCTTCCTCTCGCTCGCACACCGATTCGATATTTAAATATAGATGCAAGTTCCATTTGCAGTATTTGCAGTGTTCTTGTCTTGAGATTTGCATTATTTAATATGAAATAAGTCGTAGGCTCTTGGTATATTAATAGTGTAGTACATAACTTAAGTTGTCAATTTATTTATAATATATTTTATTGGTAGGTATAATGTGCATGGGATTATGTGTGTTGTTGAAAATAAATACTGGATGGAATAAAACTTATATTTTAAAACTATCTGTGAAGCATTTCAGATTTGTGATTTATTTTGAAGAAAAAAATACCTGGAATATTGTATTCATATGTTATTATACCAGAACTGAAATATGAATTATACCTACCTAAAAAGAATTTCGTTAAAATTTACCAAGAAATGAAAATTAATGCAATCTCACAAAAATACATTAAATCGATTCACGTTGAACTAAAGTCCTTTTTACTTAACTTTCAAGTTCATTCACGCTATAAGTTCACAAACTTAACAAAACATTAAAATAATTCAAATCCTACAATAACAATATCACAATCACCCTATTTAAAGCAAAGAGTAATGATTAAAACTTGTACCTAAGTCTAATAAAAGGGCTATAAAGTTTTCCGTTGCGCGGGAGGGGAGTGGGGGGTCGTTAGCCCAAGAACCGGTAGCGCCTGCGCATCGGACAGCTGCGCCCGAGTCTCTAAAGGCGAGGGTATAGTGGAGGCTTGAAATTAATCTTATTAATACCTATTATAAATGGGAAAGTTTGTGATGATGGATTTATGTATGTTTGTTACTCTTTCACGCAAAAACGACTGAACGGATTTGGATGAAACTTTACAATAATATAGGTTATACACCAGAATAACACATGGGATACATTTTATCCCGAAATTCCCGCGCCAACGAGGACAACACGGGTAAGACCACGGGGTGCGACTATTGCTTAATATTTAAGCTTTCGATTCATTGTAAACTCTTTGAAAATTTTATTCGAAAGCTTTCACAGTCTCGTGACTATATTTAAATCATCTTTACTGAACTCGTGTCTCAGTTTGACTAAGCAATGGTAGCTGATTGCGATTGTTAAGCAACGTGCAGCTCGACCACTACTTGGTTAGGCAGCACCTGCGGTTTGGACCCTCGTTGTACCCGTCCCCGTGAGAAGTGGGGATAAAAAGAAGATTACATATTATCCCAGACTCGAATCTACCTCTGTGCTAATTGACATTTAGATCCAATTAGTAGTTTTTGCGTGAATCGAATCAAAATTGAATCCTCACAAACTTTATTAAATGTAGGATTCAATTAATCTCTACTAATATTACAAAGCTGCAGAGTTTGTTTGTTTGTTTGAACGCGCTAATCTCAGGAACTACTGGTCCGATTTAAAAAAATATTTTTGTAATGGATAGCCACATTCAATGGAAAGGTTATAGGTTACTTTTCTTCCCGAAATTCCCACGGGAACGGGTACAACTCAGGTAAAACCGCGGGGCGCTGCTAATGTTGAAATAGAATACAATCGTATCAAGCAGTCAAAAGAGTCCATTATTTATTAAACCAAAAATTAAAAAAAAATCGTGTGGCACTCGGGGACTGCCGCGGTAAAGCTATTGCATAGTTATTTTTTGTATCCCTAGATGGCGTTAGTGGGGAGCGTTAGGTTTTTTCATTACGGAATTTCTGGATTCGGTCCCCGCGCTCAAGGCCCGCGATAGAAGCTATGCATGCAATCTATACTAATATTATAAAGCTGAAGAGTTTGTTTTGTTTGTTTGTTTGTTTGTTTGTTTAAACGCGCTAATCTCCGAAACTACTGAACCGATTTGAATAATTCTTTCACTGTTAGATAGTCTATTTATCGAGGAAGGCTATAGGCTACATTTTATCCCGGATTTCCTACGGGAACGGGCACAATGCGGGTAAAACTGCAGGGCGCTGCTAGTAGCTTAATAATTCTCAATTCATCGTAAACAGTTATATTCCGTAAATGTTCTTGTTAACTAATGATTCACGACTGAACAAAGCCGTGTGTCATATACTAGTTTATTAATTTTTAATCATGTCTAGATTCGTAGTAACTATGATCGATAAAGCGTTAAATATTTATTCGAATAAGTACTTATAAATCGATTACATAGAGACCATAAATGTCTTTGTCTTTTCCAGCATTAAAGAAAGAAGTTTTCGTCTATTATTTCAAGGCGAATTGCATAGCAATGTATCATATGGTGATACCACTGATAGTATCTTACTCTAAATCTGGAATCAATCTCAAACTTATAACACTTATTTTTTAGCATTGGGAATATAAAAATAAACTAGCAAAGCCCGTTTTCGCAGGAATTTCAGGATGAAAAATTGGATGGGGCTATCCTTTACAACAATATTTATTCAAATCAAACTCGAGCTTTTTTAGTATAGAATAACAAAAAATAAGCTACTTTACCCGTTTTTCCAATCGTCAAACCATATCGGAGGCCTTTAGGCGGTCTAAAAACTCCAATACCAGGGTTGGCCACTAACCTACTCGAAATATATAATAATAGTAATAAATAATAAATTCATTTATTTTCACTCACAAATTTAGTACACTAGCTTAGGATTAGTCTACAATTAACACTTATGGCTAAATTTGTGAGAGACTGGTGCCTGAAATAGGTAGAGTGTACCTGTGGTACAGGTCACCAGGCTCTCGTAACGCAGTGGATATAACATTGGTCTTAAAAGGTAAAATTTGTAAAGAATTATGTGCGATGTGTGAAAATATTATAATATTATATGTTAGGGCAACAATATGTGGGATATTGTTAGTAGTGGGTAGTCAAATGAAATAAATGAATGAGTTACCTTAATTTACAACACTATTTTCATGATACTAATTATTATATAGAGCTTTAAAATGAACCAATGTAACCGAGCCTCTACCCATCATCTCAACACGTAGCGAGTACAACATCGGTGGTACGTGCAACTTACACTATACTAACAGAGCTGTAATTATGTTATACTTCACTTGTATACTGTACGAGGCTATATTGATTTGTACTGTACGGTTGTGTGACACTGTCTATAGCATTATCTTCCTTACTCTTTCACAAAAAAACTACTGGATGGATTTGGATGAAACTTCACAGTAATATAGGTTATACATCAGTATAACACATGGGATACATTATATCCTGAAATTTTCGCGGGACTGGGTACAACGCGGGTGAAACCACAGTGCACGGCTAGCGTAGACATTATGTATTTGTGTTACTTTAATGTATTGATATGTTTGTACACACTGGATACTATGGAGTAGACAGACTCTTTTTAGTAGTCAGACTCTGTCTGATATGTGTATTCTTATGCAGTGTAAATATATATACAGACACTGCAGATTGAATGCTGGACCTACGTCCAGTATTCAATCTACAGCAACGTACACCCTGACCCATAGAAACATTAGTTCTATTGACGAGAGTTCAAAAACTTTCGCATTTATAATATTCGTAGGATTTACAACGTACTGTATAATAAAGGTTGTGATAGATTTATCTAATATATAAAATTCTCGTGTCACCGTTTTCGTTGCCATACTCCCCCGAAACGGCTCGACCGATTCTCATGAAATTTTGTGAGCATATCGGGTAGGCCTGAGAATCGGCCAAGATCTATTTTTCATCCCAAAATTCCCGCGGGAACGGGTACAACGCGGGTGAAACCGCGGGGCGCAGCTAGTCTTTATATAAAAATGCATATAAAGCTAGAACTTACATATAATATACCATCTACTTAGCAATGATGGTTATTCCAAGTTTGTTTACGACATATATTGTGCAACTAGCAGAGCCTTGCGGTTTTACCCGCGTTGTACCCGTTTCCGTGGGAATTTCAGGATGAAAGTAGCCTATAACCTTTCCGTTGAATGTGACTATCCATTGCAAAAAGATTTTTTTAAATCGGACCAATAGTTTTTGAGCTTAGCGCATTCAAACAAACAAACTAACTATGCAGCTTTATAATACACTTTACACGCATTACATCAAATTGTTTTATTTTAATCGTTCACGTCATTTAAAAAGCTACTTTATTCCATGTAAAGTTTTCGTCTTTAAAGTGTTTCAACGCTATCTATTAAAAGGTGTCAATTTTCATAGAAACTTTAAAAGAAAATTATATATCCTTGAATTCTCCAAGGTCTAATAAGGTGTGGAAGTTTGATAAACTCTTGTTATGAAGATAGATTAATATTTGGAAAGTTTTAAAGTTTTTTTTAGAAGTGTAATTGATGTGTGTTTAATTTTATATCAGTAGTTAGTTGAAGTACAAAATACAATACTTTAAAAAGAAAAGTATTTAAAAAAATATTGATAATAAATGTTTAACTAAGTGTTCTACTTTTTACTTTGTTTTAGTTTTGTGTTTTTAAGTTATTTGTTTTCCTGATATGAAAAAGTACTTCTTACCTTAACTTATAAGTTATATACCTTACTAAGTTACCTATTATCTTATATATGTCACCGTAATATTGTAAACACCTCTTGACTTCACTATCACTCGTAGTATAAAATAAAGTCGTCTCTGTTTCGTGTCTGTTTGTCTGTATGCTTAAATCTTTAAAATTACGCAACGGATTTTGATGCGGTTTTTTGTAATAGGTAGAGTGATTCAAGAGAAAAGTTTTTAAGTAAAAAAAATCCCGAAATTCCCACGGGAACGGGCACAACGCGGGTAAAACCGCGGGGCGCTGCTAGTAGAAATATATAGTAAGATTATAAACTGTCAACAGATCGTGAACTGTACAAACAATTTACTTTTTAGCGTATAATCTGCCCCTAGCAAACTGTAAACTTGTTTTCAATTTTTCGGAGATATATACTTTTTTGTAGCTTAGTATTTTCCACACAGAAAATGGCTTAATTTGCTTAAAGTCAGTACCAAAACGACCACGGTGGTACCACAACCAAAAATCAAACCGCCTTTTTCATAAACGACATTTAACTTAAACAGTGTTTTCAAGTATTTTGTCTCTTTCGCTCTTTGGCAAATAGCGTATGTCGGAAAGGGACAAACCATTTGATAGCTAAAGTGCTGTTATAAACAAGGCAATAAGACGTCTGACTTCATTTCTCACTAAATCTAAGACCTAACAGCTAAAGCGGTAAACAGCGTTCAACAATAAACAATACCGAGCTAAGATACAAAATGTATAACATAAACACAATCGCCCATCGTCATACATCAACATAATACATAAAAGCACATAAAACTGACTAGTGAACAATATTTTCAATCGGTGCCTATAAATTCTGTGTAATCCTAGCGTGTGGTACAAGATAAGAACTACTAGGAATGTTATATTGAAATTACGTTTACAGATACACTTCGCTTTTATTTTACATTTTATCTGACGTTTCGGCCCCTTTACACAGAAGACTGACGTGTTAGTGCTTGCCCACGTTGACTCGCGGGCGCGGTGGCGGGCGCGGTCACGAAATATCAAACATATGACGTGATTTCCAAGTGTTCACGTTCAAAACGCACGTGCGGTGTAAGTAGCGAGCTAACTAGCGACTAGCGCGTGCGGCGCGCTCGCTCCAATTTCAAACGCTTGAGACGTTTGTGTGTGTTCACGTCAAACTAGCGGTGGCGCGCGCGATTTACTCGCGACGTCAGGTAAGTTCAACCAGTTTGAACTTGCCGCTAGAAACGATAGCGCGTTTTTATCATGTCGTTCAATACAGAAGAGTTTATTAGTGCTGTTCAGGCTAGAACTCCTATTTGGCAAAGTAAACACAGTCATCATATGAATAGAAATGTTTTTAATAAGGCTATGGAAGGAAATTGCTGGAGAGTTATCCCGTGACCACGAGCGGTGTAATCCGCTCGAAACGTCGGGTACGTATTTTAGTAAAATACGCTAAATAATCTAACGCGATACAGACCCGTTTCATTTAGTATAATGTTTCCTGATATGTTTACGACCTCTGACAATACGTCACACTCGCGCGAACGCCTGGCGGTTAACGTGAACACGAGCTCGCAACGTTTCCCGCGCCCTCCACCGCGCCCGCGCCCGCGCTTTCAACGTGGACAAGCACTTATGCGTCTAAACAAGACAAATAAAAATATCACAGAATTAAAAATGTTGTTGAATAATGAACATGATGATAGATTGCTTCATCGGCCTATCTATAGTGAGTTTAGATATTCTTTCAAAGTAAAATAATTTGTATTTCTTCTAAAATTTTGCATTAAAAAGTGTAATAACTTTTACGAAGTTAACACTAATAAAAGTGTTATAACTTTACTTATCTAATATAGAATGATAGATAGATTATTGGGACCCTCATACAAGCAAACTGACAAGTTGCGAGTAGATGATTTCAATACACACATCAAACTTCATCTTTAAATCAGCAGCTTCCGCTTTGTGTGTTCGATCAAAGTCATCACACTTTATTCACAAGAGGCCTTACTCATAAACGCTTATTAAAAACATTTTATCTATCAAATGGTAAGTCCCTTTCTGACATACGCTATTTTGAAGCGAGCAAAAGAGACAAAACACTTTTTAACAGTACTACACTTTATTCATCCTAAACAGCCTCCGTGGTCTTGTGGTTTGAGCGCTCGGCTCACGATCCGAAGGTTCCGGGTTCGAATCCCGATGGGGACAATATCTCACAAAAACCTATTGGTGAGACTGTCCTCAGTTTGGTTAGGACATTGCAGGCTGAATCACCTGATTGCCCGAAAAGTAAGATGATTCCGTGCTTCGGAGGGCACGTTAAGCCGTCGGACCCGGTTACTTTCTACGGATAGTAGTCGTTACATGAGCCATGTCTGAGGCCTTTGGCGGCTCGATAACTCTGACACCAGGATTGGTCAGGTTGACCATCCGCTCGATGAAGAAGAAGACTTTATTCACCAAAGCAATAACCTCTGAAAGTTCTCAACTTAAACCAACCAGTCGTTAAGTTAAAACCAACTGAGTTGATGTAAATGAGCCCTTGTTTATTGTTCCTAGTTTTAATTGAAGAGTAAACTCAGCGATGTTGGATTGTGAAAACAATGACACCTGCCTTCTGTCAAATGATGGGTTTTATGAGTCAAATGATCATTTACATCCTACTAATATTATAAATGCGAAAGTTTATGACGATGTATGTATATGTATGTTTGTTTCTTTCACGAAAAAACTACGCGACGGATTTGGATGAAATTTTACAGTAATATAGGTTATACATCAGAATAACACATGGGATACATTTTATCCCAAAATTTACAACGTTACAACGCAACCGCGGGGCGCGGCTAGTAATATTATAATTGTCACCCAAACGTCGTCGCCAACAACTATTTCTTCACATAATGTCGACTCCGTTGAATCGAACCCGCAAGCCCGACACAGTAAGCGCTCCCACTACCACTGTGTCAACTGATACACCTTTACGTATCAACTTAACCTTTAACTTCCTAATATAACTTTATAGTATTAACCTTTAACTATAATTATAGTATTACATAAACCGGACCAAATATTATCCTAATATAGCCCAACGCCCTGAGATGTTTATACTAACAACACCTTACTTAGCAGTATGGGGCAGTAGTTAATTGACAATCTAAAGCGTAGCAAGATAGTTTGGCGATTTAAACAAACATAGTTAACTAAATAACGGCCGGTGGCAGTCAGAGTACAGTCGCGAAGAAAATAACAAAAAAGATAATCGAAGTATGAGTTTGATATTAAAATATTTTTTATTCAACAATCTTGAGATTCTTCTTGATATCACTGTCATAAAATTTAAAGCTCTTAGTGTGTTAACGAATTCACATTTCAACCTTCAAAGTGTATAAAAATGTCGCGTGACATTTTTAGAGGTTAGATTTGTCTACTGACATGGTGATTGGTCATCATTTTGTCATCCACATTGGTCATCACTAACCCAATACATTTGTCAGTAGACAAGACAGCTGAATAAAATGTGAAGTGATAGCCACTTGTCTACATGGACTAAATACGCAAATAAAGATACTTATACGTACATTATTCATGGCTGTAAACAATTATTTACTTATAATTTTCGTAACTTAACAACTTTTATTTCATAAGATGGTTTTTCATACAGTTTTTAATGAAAGTAGGTTTGTAATGTCAATTGGCTGAAACTCCTCTAAAAAAATAACACAAGCTTAGAGCTTACTTAGGGTCTAATTAACCGTGTGTGAATTTGTCCGGGTATATTATTATTATTATCTTATCTTCTTATTATTTGTGTGATACACTTCTGTGGCTGACTGTCCCTTCAGTCCACAGCTTAATCAATAGTAAAAACACTTAGTACCCTTTTGCATATGCAAACAACGTGTCAGCTACAATGTGCGGATGAACTAATTGTTGTCAAGTCTAATAATAATAATTATAAGAGGAATGATATTTACACAAACTAGATTAAAGTAATGATAGATGAAGGAGGTGTCCTTTGAGGTAGTGAGGAATCCTTTTCACTGCACTGATATCTTCAGTGAGATAAGAGGCCTTTGTCCAACGGAACATTGCAATACTGTCACTTTTTAAGATCAACACCTTCCCAGTAATTCCCTAATAAAATTATGATTGAAAAATAAAATAACATGAGTTATAATTTTACACCGTATAAAACTTGGTAGAATCCTCTACATTAACAACGACAATACTCTATAGAACACTCTCTATATAACATAATTAAAACATCCACCCCAACCGAAATTACATTGTAGTTGGAACACAAAACCTAATTGGTTATGCGGAAGTGAAGTGGTCATCCAAGTCTTGAGCAGGCTCCTGGAGATCAGAGCAAACATAACGAGGGATGTAATTGGGAAGCGAGATACCTACCTAATTTTGAGACGGACATTGTTTAAGTTGGGTAATTTAAAATGGGTATGAAAATAAGAGCAGCGTTTGTGGCGTTGTTCGACTTAGCTATGTTAGATCATTGCGATTTTTAGTTCCAACTTGGATGGGTTACCGGAAGACTGGCATTTTTATCTGAGCGCTACCGTGCTTCGGACGATCCGCTTAGCAGTCGGTACGGTTGTTTCAGTGTCAGAGGCCTGTAGGTGGTCATAAAACTCCGATACCAGGGTTGGCCACTAACACTAAAAAAAAAATAAGATTAATGAGTGAAAATAAACATCTAATAAATCGTATTCGTACACGTTACGACATGTCTCATAAAAACAATGACCACAGCCAAATAATGAAAGTCACGACAGATCAATCCGTCCCATCTTTTTTCTTCCTGACCACTTTTTTTCATTTTTTTTTTGTTAAAAATCCCGTGCAGTTATAAAAATAAATGAGGCTTCGCCAACATGGGGTGAGGACAATAGTTAGGTCATTATACTCGGTCATTTGGAGCCGTGGTTTCGATTTAAGGGGTGGAAAGGGGGTTAAAATAAATAAACTTATAAGTACAGGGAGACAGATTTTTTTCGGTTGTTTAATTTTTATTTCGGTGCCTTGTTTTTGCTTTAATTATTTTGTATAGTTAGTTCAAGAAATTAAGGTTCATAATGTTATAAGAAAAATCATACATTTTAATAACCCAATGTGTATCAAAGTGATCGTGGCGTAGTTTGACTCAGCAACGATAACTCATCGTAAGCAACATGCAGCTAGGCCTCCGTCTGGATGGGTGGTCGAAAGTGGCATTTCTGTCCGAGCGCTGCTACCGTGCTTCCGTGCTACATATAAGGAAATCCGCGACGCCAACAGTGACATCGAGATTGACACCGACGCCAATAACAAACACAATGGGGTGTTGATGTATTTTTTCATGAATTACCCCGAATATATTATTATACCAAATATCCATTCCATTCCTTACCTTATTCATACAATATTTAAAAAAAGTATCAAACTGCAAATAAAAATTCACGAGTTTAACCAACAATCACAAAATTTCAACAGTTCCTGTTTACTCGCATTAATTTTAACGATTAAATTCCCGTGTTATTTGGCACTTTGCAAAAATAGGGGGTGAAAAAGGGGGTTAAAAGTGGTTGTAAAAATTCCAACATCGTTATTACAGGAAAAGTGCAATTCTTATGCTTGGATTGTTATTCTGCTTGTATTATTTGACGTTTGGATGGCTTTTCAGAAATTATTCGTAGCAATATGTTTTGGGGAAAAACATACCTTTGTGATGAGGGATGTTTACGAGTTTAAAACCTTTGCAATATTAAAATGACAGAAGTGACCTAGGGTGCTTTCGCTCTCTTTGTGTTTCCGTTTTTGAGGTTTTCTTTGAACATGCATTGAATAGATAATTTGCAAATACACAATGAATCTTCTACTTTATTTTATACTAGCAGCGCTCCGCGGTTTTAACCACGTTGTGTCCATTCCTGTGGGAATTTTGGGATGAAAAATAGCCTTTGTTACTCGTGGATAATGTAGCTTTCGAATGGTGAAAGAATTTTTAAAAACGGTCCAGTAGTTTTTGAGCCTATTCATTACAACCAAACAAACAAAGTTTTCCTCTTTATAATACTAGTGTAGATAGCAGCACCTGCTGTTGAATGTGGCCATCCATTACAAAAGAAATTATTCAAATCGGATTGGAAGTAACCGAGATTAACCCGAACAAACAACATTACAATTTTATATTGCATATATTTAGTCATCTGCTAGCTGTGCCCGTGACTTTGTTTACTTTAACGTATGCAATTTAAAATATTCTGCGCTATTTAATTGAATCAAGTAGCCCAAATTCTGCGGTGCGTTTTCTGTAATATGCGGCTATTTGTTTTATATGCTTCGTACTTCAAACTTCACGACATTCTTACGTTAAGTTCATAAACCACCAAACGGTACAGACTGTATCAGGTCTTGCACATAATCTTTCATCAATACCAACTGTATTGCAACCTGAACAAAGCGCATATAAAATTCTAAGCGAACAATTAAAAAATATTACTGAATTAATCATTGACATGTTGAGATAATCGTGGGAAAATTCCATTATAACTGTATGGAAGAAAGCATGAAATGAATTGTTCATTGTGTACGAGTATGACGGTTCTAAAGGAAAATGCAATAAATATTATTTCCACGAAAAATAACCGGTTTTTTTGAAGTCATCATTTCGAATGATTCACCGGAAAACACAAATTTAATGGTTTGTTAGTCCTCTTCTGTGAAAAAAGATTCTTCTGTGATTCACTGTACTGAATAATTGCATGGAAAAATAAAGAATGATGTTTGAGGATTTAGTATTTTAAGGATAAGAAAGGAGTGCCTCGATGCAGTGAGGACAATGGTAATAGAGACTAGGAAATTTAAAAAATGTCAAAGATGAGAAAGCTAATGATCAATGTTTCTTGTAGCTATACATCTGTTATAGAAGTTTAAATGAAGTTGAAAGAAAATTTTGCAGATAAATGGAAAATGAGAAGAGCGAAGAAAATGACTTTAATAACTATCCTGAAGTAGGTTTGGAAAGTGATAACACATACTGACAGATTAGTCAAGCAACCCAAAAATAATAAAACTCCATTTATCTTCTTTCTCAACAAAACCACACGTCGCGTGCGCACAATACACCAGCAAATTAACATCATTTTTACAATAATTGCTACCAACACCTTTATTCCTGGTGAAAAAGGTTGAATATCCAATGAAAATATTTTTAGTGCATGACTGAACATATATGTTTTAATTGCCCGTAGCAGTACAGTTGTTAGGTCAAGTTCAGACTTGTTGGTTATTCGAGCGTGTGGTTATCCTAGGTACATCATTACCGGTACTACTTTTTATAATGTCTTTAAGATTAATTTAAGCGATAGACACACATACTCGTAGTGTGGCTGAGAGCTCTCAGGATAAAATAAGTTCTATACGCATCGTCCTTCCTTGTGCATTCACCTGCCAGGACTGGGGTCGTGGTTCTTCAATTCCCAGGTCAAGCAAAAACATGATGATTACTTTCAAAACTGTTCTTAATATTTTTGACTGCCTATGTACTCTTGACATCAGTTCAGCTATTAATACGCAAAAGAATCAAAGAAAAAAGACGATTGAAGAAGACTTTCACCTTAAGAATAATGACTAAGGACTGTGTGAAGGATTACAATAGAAGAAACTCCTACGCTACTATTACCTTCTAACTAATAAATTAATGGTCCAAATGAAACCAAATCAATTGTATATCTACCTGCAAATGCACCAATAGCTAATCCTTTCGATTCGTGATCCCGATATAATGCCCCGCAATTACATTGTCAAGGTTTCTGGTTATAGTCCATTGTCTTTGTTATCATTCCGTGTCTATTTAACCAATGATTTATGAATTTAATGTTTATTTTCTCGATCTGATTGACGGATTAGTCATAACCACTGGAACTGGTATTAAGAACATTTCAGCTATCAAATGGTTTGTCACTTTCTGACATACGCAATTTTCCGAAGAGCAAAAGAGACAAAACACAGTGTAACAGTGTTTTAGTTACACCGCGTTATTAATAAGAGATATTAGGTTTAGCTTTTCATGTTTCTGATTGTATTAAACAGGTTTTTGAAACGTCTGGTTTTGGTCTGATTTTGGACAATTTTATTTACATCCTGAAGTAACCTAATTTACCATATTTTCTACCCCTAGAAATAGGCAAAATAAGTATGCAAGTTCACTCACAGTTATACCTCTTAAGCCTCCAACATGATCTTAAAATAGCCTGGAGCAAAAAAAGAATAAGCCCTACGAAGCATGCAGATGTTACTGTTTTTCATCTATCCAAGTAGGTAGTGCCAAAGCTAAACTGGAATAGACGTACACGCCTTGACGAATAACAAACAAATATTTGACAGCAAACAACATTTGGACTCCTAGCACAAAAAAACCCCTAGGAAGACCCCGCAAGCGATGGCGGGACGAACTAGACCAACACAACAATAACTGGCCCACAATAGCTCAGGATAATCAGTGGAAGGAGGGTAGGGAGGCCTTTGCCCTGCAGTGGGACATTTATGGCTAATAAATAATGAATTAATAAACAACATTTAAACCACAACATCCCAATACTAACTAAACAAATACCTTCAGATCATCTACCTAAATCAGTACCAAATAACTCATAAACTTCTCAACAGCTCTCCCAAAGGATTACTGACATTTACCGTCACTTTGAAGCGTTTAAAATCAATCAGTTTGATTTAACAACTATTTTCAAGACAGTTATCGATTTGTTGAAGAGTCTCTGGAGTGTTGGAGGTGGTATGTCTTTGTTTGTTCTAGTTCCTTAACTTTTATTTGGTAGTTTGTCTTTTGCTATTTTGGTGTCGATTGGTGTAAAGTTATGATGGTTTTCTTGATTTTTATTTGGTATTCGGATATTCTTTGAATTAACCTTATTTACGTCATACATTATTATGATATTAAGAGCATCCTCCTTTTTTGGAAATCGGTTAAAGATATCATACTCATCGAAGTTCATCGTAAAGTAAAATTTTAAATGTTGAGGACCGTTTAATTTATTTACTTATTTATTGATTACGTTTTTAATAGTTTTACAAATTAAGTTTTTAGGGATTCGTACCTCAAAAGGGAAAAACGGAACCCACATGTTACCTTCCCTTCTATATTTAGTCACGCTTATAAAACAACAAGGTATTCCAAACAGGAAGTTCTAAAATTTGAACCACAAAACAATGTCAGTGATCTATCTCCGAACTGTCCCCTAATGATTTCACCTATTATCCTAATCTTAGCTTCGAATAATAAAACAACTTTAATTACCAATAAAATATTTAATGTCACAAGACAGGAGTCAAGATCGACAGTATTCCACGGATTTTTTATTCACAAAACAACCAATGTAACCTGAGCTCTAGATTCTTGCTTAGGTTCGTCAATTTGTTACTCTTTACGTCTTTGGAAAGGTTTTGTTAAGCTGGTGTTTAAAAGGGAGTGTTTTTATGACACTATTTTAAATATCGCATCTGTAAAGACTGAACAATTTATGGTGAACGTAATTTTCTTGCCCCAAGACAATGGTTTTAATTATCTTTTGGTGATAACTGTTTTTCCTATAAAGTTTAATGATATTCGGCTTTGCAGGTATTACTTGAACGTTGTGGTGTAGAAATTCAAATGACGTCATAAAAGAGGTTTGTTTTTAGGTTTAATTTAAACTTCAATGTTTAGGTTGTAAAATGTGATTCTCTATTTTTTATGCATTTTATGTTGACGGCTTTTTATCCTGGTGTTCCGGTGCAGGCATCACTCTTGGCGCATGGTAGAAAAAGGAAAAGGCCAGCAACTTGTATAGGTTTGCGTTTGGATTTTGTATTTGCATTGGGCATATCCCTGAGAATACAAATGACTGGCAGCGCACCGCAGTTTTACCCGCGTTGTGCCCGTCCCCATAGGAATCTCGAAATGTATAATAACTATAACCTTCCCTTTAAATGTGGCCATATATTATATATATAATTATTTAAATCAGGTTGTAGTTTCTGCTGTAAGCGCGTTCAAACAAACAAAAAACAAACTCTTCAACTTTATCTATTACTAAAGAGTATATAAGATGCATAGAGATGAATTGTTCTCGGTAAAATGAGTTTCGGACAATCATATTTCGGTTAAACTAATCAAAAAACAACTTTAACTCTTCAACTTTATCTATTACTAAAGAGTATATAAGATGCATAGAGTACATAAAGAGAAAGTATAAAGCATTTCTTCTTCATGTAAGTAGGTAGGTAGTCTGTTGCTCATTGTCATAAAAGATCTTGATCGAGTGATCTTACAAGCTGTGATCGAGTAATATGATATATCTTTTGCAGGTTGCCAACTTGTTTAATCTCAACAACTTCTTAAATAAGTACCACTAATTCTTCAATTACAATGAACTCACTAATAAAACAAAATAATCCTACATCATAAAATAAACAATAAACAACTCTAACAACATAGTACACGATAATTGTCGCTGTTAATCCATAAAGACTTTACGAAGACTTATTCGAGTAGAAGTTTATTGAAGTCGATAAACTATGGCCGAGATTAGGAGGTAAAAAGTGAACCATTAACAAGACAAATGGTGTTATTTTTTTAAATATAGAGGATGATGTTTTTGGTGCTAATTTTAGATGTAGCTGGGTGGCAGATGATGGAAATAACAATGGTTTTACTGGAGATTTAGTTTAGCTAAGGAAAGAGTAACAAACTTTTGCATTTATATTAGTAGAATAGTCCTAACTGACTTGAGAATATAGAAGTACTATTGATCTGAAGTATAAAATCTAACGGCAAAAACTCGAAGTTAAACTCGGTAGAAGATAACTCAAATATGTATTACGAAACATATTATATTGAAAATGAGTTATGCTAATTTTAATATACGAATAAAAATAAATAAAAGCCTTAAGTCCCACTGCAAGGTAAAGGTCAATCGCATCACTACATAGTATAAAATAAAGTCGTCTCTTTTTCGTGTCTGTCTGTTTGTCTGTCTGTATGCTTAAATCTTTAAAATTACGCAACGGATTTTGATGCGGTTTTTTGTAATAGGTAGAGTGATTCAAGAGAAAGGTTTTTATGTAAAAAAATTCCCGAAATTCCCACGGAAACGGGCACAACGCGGGTAAAACCGCGGGGTGCTGCTAGTTGAGAATACAAAATGCATCGCGTTGTATGCGCTTTGCGAACTAATATTTTTTTGCTGTAGTTTTTTTTCTGTAGATTAAATTTTTTTGCTGACGAATAATCCAGCTTAAAGTTAAGTTTACGTTAGTAAACAAGTAGTTAGCAAAAAAGTTAATGATTGTAATGATTTGATATAATTAAGATGTTTGAATTTGAATTATCAAGTATCATCAAACTCCCTATATCCATTGTCCTTTCGTCAAAAACAAAACACAATCGATAGCTGATACCTGCATGGGAAAATCAGTTGCAGTGCTCATATTCTATGGATCATTAGATTAACGATGTCCCTTAATAGAATGTCCCATGCGATACAATTATTAAGAGAATCACCGGAAAATAACCGTTAAAAATATCGGTTGATATATCAAACTCAAAGTATGATGAAGAAACAATACAATAATGTAATCTATCAAATTTAGATAGAGTAAGATTAAAACTATTATAATCTACATTACAATATAGTCCAAAATATTCTTAAGCAACTTGCATCTAGTTTACTACTTTGGTTATTTTATACGGATAGTAGTCGTTACATGAGCCATGTCAGAGGCCTTTGGCGGCTCAATAACTCTGACACCAGGATTGGTCAGGTTGACCATCCACTCGATGAAGAAGTAGACTACTTAGGTGGCTGATAATAGCGCGGTGCTTATGAGGACACGTTAAATTATCGGTTCCGGTTGTTCTGAACATAAGATAATGTCGAAGGTCTTTAGCCTAAAAACTCCGACACCATGATAGGTCCTGGTTGCTTATCCTTCTTACAGACAACAGCGATAAAAATACTCATAATTCTAAAAATGGTTTCATTATACTTACTGTGTCGGGGGTTGCGGGTTCGATTCCCGCCCGGAGTCAACAATATGTGCAGACATAGTTGTTGGCGACGACGTCTGGGTGTCAATTATATATTCTTATAAAGTATTTGTGTATGTATATGTAGTAGTATCAGTTAATTAGATTCCATAACACAAGCTTAGAGCTTACTTTGGGTCTAATTAACCGTGTGTGAATTTGTCCAGGTATATTTATATTTATTTATATTTATATTTATTTATATTATCATCCTTTTTACCAACTTCAATAAATAGTTCCGTTTCACCTATTACACTTGTATCTGTTTGGTACAAGTGTAATTAGTAGATCTAATTGACGATAACTATTACAGTCCGGATATATTAAACGTAAAAGCTATTTGATTATGTTCATTGTTACCGTAACGATGTCATTAGGTAAATACGATTCCATATCCGGTTTCACTCGTTTATTCATAAAAATCATTAAAAGCTCACTTTTAAGCAATATTTGAAGGAGATTGTCGGCGAAATGAGGCATCAGTTTTTTTTTGGTGAACAGTGATCGGTAAAATAAGTTTCGGTCAAACAGACAAGGGTAACCCACAAACAAAGCTATAAAATATTTTTTAAAGTAATTTAGTTCGTGAAAGTAACGTAGCCAACCCTGGTGTCGGAGTATTTAGACCGGCTCAAGGGCTCCGACAAGTTCTGACCCGAAGGATGATAGCGATCGGATAGTAATGCCTTTACGTTGCGATTACAATGACTAGACATCGCTTATCCAAACTATACCACGTGAGCTCATAATTAATGCATAACTATTCATTGAATAAAGTTAAAAAAATATTAAAAAATACTTCTTTAACGTAAATTAGTTAACACTTTACGAAGTTCGTTACAAGTAAACCTCATTAAGACACCTCCAAACTTTTGATTGATATCACCAAAGTGGTTTAAAACAAATGTTAGCTTCAGGCAAATCAATGTAACCAAACAGTAATCAGCATTTTGGCACGAGTCAGTTATAACACGCGATATTTAGATTAGTGAAGATTCAGTGAATCAATTTAGGGTTTAGAGAAATGGTTTCTTTCCGTTTTGTATGTAAGGTCATTAATTTTAAAGAAATGTCTTCAGTGAGGTAATATATGGTAAGTAGGCGAGTTATCTAGTGGACAACTCTGATGTCGGCGATTTTAGACCGCCTAAAGGCCTCCAGCATGGTGTAATGCTTAAAACAACAGGGACAGGCAATTTTGAGGCAATAAGATATCTCTTCACTACATAGTATAAAACAAAGTCGTTGTCTGTTTGTCTGTTTGTCTGTATGCTTAAATCTTTAAAATTACGCAACGGATTTTGATGCGGTTTTTTGTAATAGGTAGAGTGATTCAAGAGGAAGGTTTTTATGTAAAAAAAATCCCGAAATTCCCACGGGAACGGGCACAACGCGGGTAAAACCGCGGGGCGCTGCTAGTATTGTAATAAGATGACTCTTATCCAGTATATTGTAATTTAAATATAGACGAAAATGTCAAATTGTACAAATGAATTGAGAGAGATCTAAATTTTATTAATTGCTGATACAAAAGAGTTGTTTTCTAGCATTATCTGGTAGTCATATTCGTAAAATAGCTAAAACATAAAGAGCATAATTATAGAAGAAAATAAAATACTGCATAATTAATACTTAATTATAATATTATTATTATTTACCATTCGAAATTCAAATCAAACCTCAAAATAAATAATGCAAAAAAAAAAACAAGTGTACCAAAATACCACACTAATTACAACTAACTAAACCAAACTAGTTACAACTAAACCAAACTGTGCCAAAAAATCAAACAATTAACACGTTCAACTTGAACTTACACTTTTATCTGTACTTTCCAAAACCAGTCAAGTTGTTAACTGACGAAAAGCATGCATCAAAGTTTACACATCATTACGAGTGGTGATAATCTTTGTCGATTGAATAGATTGCTATCAGCTGTCTGTGATTCATTTGACAAGTGGTGTCTGAGGGCAATGTGTTATGTTTTTAGCCGATTTTAAAGTGAGGCGCAAAAGCGGAATATGTGGTTTGGGAAGGATCTTTGCCTAAATGCCTAATTTGTGCCTATTTCGTGACTACTCGTACTCTTTAGGACTTGTAGATTGCACGAGTTCGTAAGTTTCCAATGCGGAGAGTATAATAGAACGCGAACAAGCGAGTTAGTTCTTTAGCATGTGTGATGTTCGCGTTTGAATTCGCTGGCTTGTAGAGTGTAAAAGTATAAGCCGTAACGTTCCACTGCTGGGCACCACTTGGGGGGTTGACCACTAACCTAATCGAGTTTTATTTGGAACAAATATTAATTACAACAAATCTTTAATTTGCAAGCACTAGCCATCAGTACGCTTCCCTTAAGGACAAATATATTTAAAAACAATAACTGCAATTACATAAAAGGTCACGTAACATAAATCAGCATACTAGCCATCAATCCTAGTCCACAAAAACACTCGAACCCAAAAAAAAGCACCCAAAATTTGCTAAACACAATACCCTTTTTATGCCATGACCTTACTCAGTTATTCAACGTAACAGGTAGATTTAAGCTACAAATAGTTTTGGCTTAAAGGTAAAGGAAATTCTACCTTATTACGGTCATATAAAGTGGTCGAAAAGTGCAGAAAAAATAGTCCAGTTTTTGCCCCAATTTTGGGCAGGTTTGCAAGTTTTTCTGTACCTTGCACGTGTGTATTCGCATACAAGTGCATTATTATTACACAACTAATACAGTACGATGTAAAGTTTCTTTTGGATATTTTTTTCTAAAATCGGAAATAATTGCACACCAGATGTAGATGGCAGCTGTTTTGGAAAAAAGTATTACCTATTTATTTATTTCAAGGGACAGATACAGTGCCCTATAAAATGGATTGGCCAATTGGCCAATAGAATCAAATAGATTGTAACTGGATTGGCTAATTTTGAGACCAAGTATTAGTACTTACTTTAAGTAACGAGCAAAAGAGTTTTTTTATGTTACCGTACAATATTGGCTTCGTGGCTCCAAGTTTAGGGCGGCACGTTTAATTATCGGACCCGCTTATTTCAATTACTCGATCATATTCGACACCTTTAAGCGGTCGAAAATTTGAATATAAAGATTTTTAGTCGCCCTGTTAATGAGCCACAGACTTTCGTTTTTCATACAAAATGCATGGTCTAACGATTGTAACAACAAACCGGGACCGATTCCTTAACGTGTTCTCCGAAGCAAAGTAGCGCTCGAATAGAAATGAAACTATCAACCACCCATCCAAGTACGGAACGATCTGCGCGTTGCTTAACTCAATTAACTAACCAAACCTACAAACGAACTTCCTTTACTATCCCTAATTACTACATTCACTTATCGATATGCAAACGATTCTCTAACTCTTAACTGCATTAAACGTTCTATTTAGCTAGCTCTAATCTATGATGCACTTTGTAAGGTTATAACCTCATGTTTGTTCAGCTGTGGGATGCTATTGTGAAGAGATTAGCAGTTTTTGTGAAGCGTGGGAGTGTCTTGGGTAGCACGAATTTACATACTTTTGTTTGGATTTGAATGATGTTATAGGAGAGTTAAAATGGTTTAAGAAATGGGTAGTATAAAAGAAGTGGTGTGGACTTCGTAAGGTTATTGAAAAGTATGGTATACATTGAGGCATATAGCGTTGTTTTAACTATGAGTGAGACAGCGATTGAGGCATATAGCGTTGTTTTAACTGTGAGTGAGTTTCCTGCCAGCTGGAGAGATCAGTGAAAATGATCTTCAAAATTCACCAATTTATTGTATTTATTAACTCCTCTATGGAAAAAAGGACGTTATAAGTTTGACACCGATGTCTGTATGTTTGTACGTCTTGTTTGTGGCGTCATAGCTCTGAATCAAACGGGCCGTTTTGGATGCGGTCTTTTTCATTTGGAAGTCAGTTTCATGTTTCTCAGTTATGTTAAAAATCGGTCCAGACGTTTTAACGTAAAGGGTTAATAAAAACAACTATTTTTTTTTAAATTTAATGCTTTCAAACTATTTTTACCTTAGCTAAGCTCACTGACTTCACAATGCGGTGTAAGAACAGATATAAACGACATTGATATTGAGGTCACACAAACTTGAAATCTACAAATAAAATTAAATAAATAAACAAGAGTGTTCATACGCATTACAAATCCTATTTACAATAACATTCCCATCAATATAAACACATAATCCTGAAAATCCAAAACTAAATCCTAACTCTAGGTCAAACAAACACTATTATTGAACACTAGACCCAGATCTTGTGTAAGCACTGAGATAAGACCTAACTTTAGAACTGGTTGCCGAAACAAAGGATTCAGTGAGACGCAATAACTAGGTTGATTGAACGACAGTTTAGGTTTTATCCTTAAATCTAGGTTAAGACTTGAGACCTAAGGGAGTTGTGTGTTTTACAGCTGCGAAGTTTATAACTAGCTAAGTTTTGTTTATGATATAAGATGTTGATATTGACTGTGTTGTGTTGAAGTTTGAAGTTTATTCCACATTGTTTGGTTTTAGATTTATGAAGTAGTACAAAGAAGAACAATTTTAGGTCAAATTACTTCGAAAAGTATTAGCCTGCACACCATTACTAGTCAAAGGCTAACCTCAGTAGTACAGTGAGGAAGATCAAGAAGTGGAATCACCACGCTTGCTTTTTGTAGATCAGTGATCACAAACTCAAGCATAATGAAAAATATGGAAATATGCTTCACTTGACCCAATAATTATTGAACCCGGGACGCTTTGGCGGGTGAGTGCAGATGCCACTGATGTCAACGTCATATTTCATTCTTCTTTTAATAGGTACTTATGTTACTGATAGCTGTTACCCGCGGTTTTAACCTACTTCAAAAAAGGAAGAGGTTTTACAATGTTTGTATCTCACTCTTTCCTTCTATTTAACTCGCTGACAAGCTTCTTATAAACTTGCTCCGTTAAAACGACGCCTAACCAATTTCAACACAAGTATTATTTTTACCTTTTAATTTACAATGCAATTAGCCATCATTCTGTCCTCGTATTTCAACAATAAGTCTACAGACAGACCGTTGTTATCTAGTTCTAATGGGCCTTATCGGATAACGCGTCGTAAGCGTTTTATTGACAAGCCAGGAGCTACGTTTTGCGTAGTTAGAAAAAGATGTAGGGTAAATGTACCAATTATTGTGGCAATATAGTCTTGGGAAGGCAAAAAGTAAGTACTTAGATAGTCTTTTTTAATATATAGTAACCGTATTTATACGACCCTCCCCCCCTCGAGAAGTGCAATCCACTCGAAACGTCAGAAAATAAAAAAAATGCTTGTTTCTAAATAGTCTTTCCGTATGTATTTTTACTTTTAAAAATGGAGCCAGGCATTTAATAACATCAATGCTCATTATTAAAGTGTTTGTCCTACACTATCATAGTTTAAAATCCGGTTAGTTTTAATAGTCAAGAGTAAACGTTTCTATGTAATGCTTTAGTGATTTTTTATAACCAATATTCATATTTTTCTCTCCTTAACCTCCCATATTAACGTGACTTTACCCTATTCCCTTATCTAAAACTGTGTCCAGAGTTCACAACATGTCCGAACAGGTTCAAAAAAAGTTTTGTTTATATTTTTTGTTGAGTTCTTCTTAGTTTTTGTTGAAAAGTAGGTAGAAAAGTGGCAACCCCTAATGGCCTACCCCTTACACAAGTTATAGTATCTGTTTGGGACAAAAAATGGAGTTTTATGACATTTGAAGAGTTTTTGTGTAGCAGAGTCTGATTATTGTCAATATTATTGAGCGGTATGTGTTGATTGATCAAATTATGTAGAAAAGGATAATTTTCAGAAATTACCTCATTGCGTAAATTACCCATACTCAGAGACGGCAAATGCTTCATTAGTAGAGGCTTACTGAGTGATTATGACATGTAATTTTGTGCCACGAAATAATCTGTATTAACACACTTATTAACATCAAGCATGTAATATGGAATCTAAAAAACTAATAAGCTAATACATATACAATTACAAATAATTCATATGAATATATAATTGACACCCAGACGTCGCCAACTACATATGTCTGCACATATTGTTGATTCCGTTGAATCGAACTCGCAATTCCCGACACAGTAAGCGCTCTCACATACTCCCGTGCTCACAGGCTTATCAAATGTTTTCCCCTAACGCCAGTTAATCAATTTCCTTGCATAACAAATTCATCACTTTCCCCAGACATTTCCCATGACTTTCCCGACAAACCTCGTCGACTGTGACTGACCAGAACAATCACACACCAGAGACACTCATTATGAATGCTGTACACTAAATGATACGGATTTTCAGAATAACAGGTGCCGTATTACGGACGATGCAATCTACGTCATAAAGTTTAAACGTGGTGGATTAAGAGATTGTATCTGTATAGAGATGTTGGATCTATCTAGCTTATATTATGAGTGCGAACGATTTTAAGGATAGATGGGAGATAAAATAGAGATAGAGAAGATGTCTGTCACACTCTCATGTCTGGCTAAGTGGTTAATTTTGATGAATTTTCTACAACAATCGGTTGATTTTCATAATTTTGATCTTAGATTAATAACATTTTTGATGAACGTGAATTTCGATTAAACTTTGGAATCGGACCCATACTACTTTTAATCCCGAAATTAGTTAGTAATACTGGTAACGTCATGTAGCAATTTCATTGCTGGCATAAACAAATTTGTAAAACTTGTAAACATGTTTGACAATTGACAGCTGTAATGTAACATACAAAATAAATTATTGTATGAGTTTAAATACAATTTATAGAGAATTTCACTGAAGTATGGTGTTTGTGAGCCAAGGAAGATATGCCAGCAATGAAATTGCTACAGTCACGATTACATCTTTTTTGAAAATCTTTCAAGTCTCATATGTTTTAAATATCATTTATGGAGATGCATGGCATTGCACAGCGCTCTTTTAAATACGTGTTCACACTTCTACAATAAAGAGGTTCGAGTAGGTTAGTGGCCAACCGGAGTGTTGGAGTCGGAGTGGTGTCGGAGTTTTTAGACCGCCCAAAGGCCTTCGCCACTTCTACATAATCGTATTTATTGTTGCCGCACAACAAGATGCTATATGCAATGCGTTATATGCAATGCAATGCAATGCGTTATCTTAACAATGCTTTTACACAGGATTTGCTTATAATCCGCCTGAAATAGAAGGGTTGTTTAAAGGGTAATATCCACTCTATACAAATAGTAACGTACAATGAACTCTTTGCGGACACTGACGCTAATCTGTGCGCATCAACCGTGCTGCAATTTATTAGTCCAAACCCTTGGACATGTGTCGCACGCGACCAACAAAACCGGTTTTTGCCGGATTTTTACCGGATTTTTCCAGTATTTTCCGGATTTATCTGACGCCACATGTGGTAGTACATTTTGGATATTAGTAAACATGAGTTGTTTGTTTTTGCAATTTGTCTGTGTCGTGTTTTGGTCATTTTAGGAGTGGTAGAACTAAATATACCAAATATACGATATGTAATGTAATTGATAGGTAGACACTTGACCACGAAAGGGTCTTTAGTTTCTAGCCTGTAATACGACTATTTGCCTTTTTAAATAAAAGCAATGTCAAAGCTTCAGCTGCTATCCTCATTGATTTAATTCTAAACAATGGCCATCCTAGATTAACTTTCGAGGTCAATTTACGCATGATCCCAATAACTTAACTCAACAGATACTCTCAGATAGCAAATCTGATCATATCATTTTTGTAGGAAAATAAAAGTCAAGTTCTTCAATCTTTTAACAGCGAGATTGTGTCATGTTTACATAGTAACCATGTCAGATATTAATCTGCTATTTAGAATTGTCAGAAAAGATCGTTTATTGGGATCGATCAACGAATATGATAACCTTCTACTATTACTTATAAAGATATAATAAAGATGGCGAGTTTGTTTTCTATTTGTTTGAACGTACTAAGAAACTATGAATCAGATTTGAATAATTATATGTGTAATGGATAGCCACATTCAACAGAAAGGTTATAAGCTATTTTTCATCCCAAAATTCCCACGGTAACGGGCACAACGCGGGTAAAGCCGCGAGGCACTGCTAGTACATAATACTCACCTAAACAAAAACAAATAAAAACAAAACACCATCAGACCAAATAGAACAAGTCATACTTAACCCATATTCATTGTAAAAACTGGATTAAGAGTTTTTTTTCAGCCCTCACAGGCTGCCTAGGTAGCATCTGTGACCTAATTACTGTAGTGCCTACGTGAGAGGTAGCACGGACTCGTTCGAACAAGTCGATTCACGTTAAGGGTTGAAGTTTTTAACAGGTTCTTGTATTGTTTAAGTATTGCCTTTGCTGTTTTGTTTCAAGCTTAGTTTGTGTCCGTAGAGTTCAGTAATCTATGGTAGAGTAAATTCTATCGTCGCATGAACAATGACAAACAATGAGCATTATATTTGAAGTTTTATATATAAGATTATTTAGATATTGTATATGCTTGAATTCAGTCATTCGGCTTAACGATTCCTTAACTAAATTCAACCAGCATTTAAAAAGCCTGACTCCGATAAAAATAATAATTTTATTATCTTAGGAAAAACTGAATCTTTTGACATATAAGTAACTAAGCAGCGCCCTGCGGTTTCACTCGCGTTGTACCCGTTTCCGCAGGAATTTTGCGATAAAAAGTAGCCTATGTCTTTTCTCAGGCTCTGGACTAATTGTGTACCAAATTTCATTCAAATCGGTTTAGTAGTTTTGGCGTGAAAGCGAAATGCAAGTGTTTGTTTATATTCGTAACTTTTTAACGACTTTCATGCAAATACAAGGAATACAACGACATGCAGCGCTTAAATACCTTGTATCAAGTATTTTTGTATCTCTTTGTTAACTCTACCTTTTCCATACACTAAAGTCAATATAATATTTAATACTTTACACAAAGTGCACGCAATATTTTCTGTTTACACATGTTTTTATGGAAAACTATTTCATGTCAGCATCAATGCAGTGGCTTTCACGGGAATTGCGATTTTGTACACAGTGTAAAGATTACAGTCGTAGAAATGAAAGCGATCATCTGAAACGGACCACCTGACCAGCCGACCACCCGACCACCAGTGGTTTTCCATTAAAACTACAGAGACGGTGGTCTATCGTGTCCCCAGTGTGCGTGTACCTTTGTCAACAAAATCGGTTACGGGAGCTATGTTAGAGCACATGCAGGACGTGGAAGCTAGGAGTAGAAGTGGTTGCCGTGGCCGAAGTCAGCTGGAGGACTATAATTATAAACAGTCTTAAGAACAGGCTTATAAAGGTCCCAGGAAAATATTTTCTTTTTATAATTTTTTACCTACAAAACTAGCCCAAAAAAAAAACAGAAGAAAATTTCGCATTTACCGACAAAAGATAAAATTTTGAGACAACTCAGTACACTAAATCCCATATTATCCTTTCAGTGAGGTCTTTAAGTAAAAGGCTTTGTACACAAAGTTTGCTTTGCTTACAACTGACCCTAATTTTGGTGGCTGATTTTTTTCATTTACCCCGATTTATCTGTGTCAAATGCGTAACCATAATAAAAAAAGTTTGACTACTGAACTCATTTGCGCTGTGCCACCAATTTCAGTTACACGCATCAGTTAATCCGGCGCTATTTTTAATAGTTTTTAAGCCTGGACCCTTCAGCTTTGCGTGCAAAATGATTTGTATCGACGTCCTTTAATCACTCCCCGTTTAAACCGAAAATAATTTATAGAGATTGTTTTAGCAGTTACTTTGTTACCAGCTAGTTTGTGTATACATTGAAGCTTGAAAGTACCTTTATCGGTTTAGACGCAGTTAATCACATTCGCGAAAGTATATAACAAAGCAGCATCCCGCGGTTTTACCCGCGTTGTGCCCGTTCCCGTGGGAGTTTCGGGATGAAAAATAGCCTATAACCTTCCCGTTGAATCTGGCTATCTAGTACAAAAAGAATTATTCAAATCGGAGTGGTAATTCCCGAGATTGCAAACAAACAAACAAACAAACTTACAAATTTTACCTCTTTAAAATATTAGTATAGATGATATTCTCAAATCATTTGGCCCCAGTTGTCCTGAAAATACTCATAGTACAGACATTAGTATTAGCCTGTAATGCCATTAGTTTAAGCTCACTAATGATATTGGCACGCAATGCGTGCAATATTTTACACATCCAATACCCTAGCTATTGCAAAGAAAATTTCTCAGTCTCACACACGATTTTGCACCAATACTATAATGCCCATCTAATGAGAGTAGACTAATAATAATGAGTTCTTTTTTCAAACATTCGCTCTTCGTTTTCGCTCTACCTTTCGCTTTGTCTTCGCTCGTCTACCTCCTATCCTCCTACATATCTCTCACTAAAGATATCGATACACCGAAGAGCAATGTTATTCATAAATCAGTATAGTGAGTAATTAACTGAAATAAATCAATCAATATCAATCGCAAAGGACATTGTCCTTCACCGATGACACAGGTGTTTTGACTGAATTACAAGCGAAGTACAGAATTGCTATTAAAATTAATGGCAGTAGCGGTGACGCGACGAAGTGTACTTATTAATGTGAATTTATTATACGTTGTGGTTGTAATTAGCTGTCTGAGTTTTAATAATTGTTTGAAGTTTGTTTTTTATTCTTTATATTGAGTGACGTTAACCCACGCTTGGGCACGTCTCTTTCAATGTCTTCCAAATATTCATGTTTAACACTTTTTGAATGAGCTTTTATTGTTTTTAGAAAAAATTATCGGCCTAACGATACCTGCGAAATAAATATATTTTTATCAAAAGCTTTTTATGTCCTTATGTTTTTTAAATTAACCTGATATTTTCCATTGTTAAGCTAAGTTGTAAATACTTTAAATAATGTTATAAAAATGTATTTTCTTGAAAAAGTTATGTCATGTTACGTTATGTTATTTACTTATATTATGTTATTGTACTTACTTACATAATAAGTTAAGCAAACATAATACAAAATATACTGACATATGTAAAATCATAATTAACACAATTAGCAATTAAAATAGTCTATTTAAATATTCAGCTTACAATCAAAGGCATCATTACAGTGCATCCAAATAATGAGCGAGCGAAAATTTATTCATTTCGTTAATGGAAAACTGACATAACTTTACGGGAATGTCATGAAAATACTCGTAACTTTACATTCAATATTAATGAAATTGTGATTTTAGTCTTTCGGAAATGCTACAGTACACATTTATTCCTGTATGATCATAATTATGTCATCAAAAAGTATCGAACGTAATATATTCCTTCATTCATTTTGACAAATGCAAACACAACACGACAGAGTAGAAGAGGTAGTGGTAGAGCTAGAAGA
The DNA here is from genome assembly GCA_963082685.1 of Cyclophora albipunctata. Classification (NCBI taxonomy): domain Eukaryota; kingdom Metazoa; phylum Arthropoda; class Insecta; order Lepidoptera; family Geometridae; genus Cyclophora; species Cyclophora albipunctata. Next base: position 1,701,483 of record OY720131.1, on the reverse strand, counting down.
GGTAGACGTAGAGTGTCTTATCTTCTTCTTCTTCTTCATCGAGTGGATGGTCAATCTGACCAATCCTGGTGTCAGAGTTATTGATCCGCCAAAGGCCTCTGACATGGCTCATGTAACGACTACTATCCGTAGAAAGTAACACGTTAAATTGTCAGCCCCAGTTGTTTCAATCGCTGCATTATGTCAGACACCTACAGACGGCTTAAAATCTTCAGGCAGTCCAAAATCTTCGATACCAATGTTTTACGAGTATATCAAACCAATGGTAAATTGTCGGCCTCATACATGGTTAGACCATAATTTTTTTCAATTGTTTGACCATGAGGATTTCAGGCGATCTAAAAACTCCGTCACCAGGATGGTATACTAACTTGGCAAGTAGGGTATCACCTCATTTTGAAGTCAACTACCGGAGTTCACCTTTTTTCGCTTCTTAAGGTCAAACTTAATAAAAAATAACTGGTATTCCATGAAACTGACCGGTAGCTCCGCGGAGGCTCAATTAATAAGAGGCTCAAAATGATTGAAAACATGAACCTGACTTTTTTGACTTATTCCTTTAATGGAAACTAAAAGACGATGTTTTGTTTGTGATAGTTATTTTGATATGTGACTTGCAAAGCTTAGTAGACTGGTTATAATAAATTATAAGTTTTTAAATATAAAATTATTTAAATGAACTTTACCCAAGCAAGGTATTTATTTTATTGAAGGTATGCGATGCATAACTAATTTCAAATTTTTTATAAATATTTGCATCAACAACAATACATATAATTTAAATGTATCTAAATTCTCCTCTATCTATAAAATTGCATATTTCAGTCATAAAACTCTTCTCAATAAAATAAGTTTAACATAATTCAAAATAAGATACATAATATTATTACTATCATACGTGTTAGCAATTTCATAAAAACTTGTAGATACTGAACATTGATAGAATTTTCAGTGTTTGAGACTAGTAGCGCCATCTACCAGTAGCTTTAGGGAAACTTATTTTCCTACGACGAGGGTGCATTTTGTTAAATATAAGACAGGATAATTCAAAACTTTGCTATTTATTATACTTAATAGTATTTACTTAAAATTAAGTCTAACGCCTTCATTGCTATTAGTAATCCTATTTTGTATTATTACATGGTTAGTTAGTAGAGTAGAAATTGGTAGAGTCACTGAGTTCAACTCATTACGATAAGATAATGATTATAAAAATAATTAAAGCTATGTTACCTGATGTGATATTTTTCTGACAGACATACTTAAGTCTACTTTACAATATAAACAATTAAATAAATATCCCGGACAAATTAACACACGGTTAATTAGACCCAAACTAAGCCCTAAGCTTGTAATATAGAACTAATACTACTGATACTACACTGTATGTGTTACATACTTAACAATAATATGTTATTGGCATCCATACGTCATTGACAACAACTTATAAATAATAAATAAATAAATATACCTGGACAAATTCACACACGGTTAATTAGACCCAAAGTAAGCTCTGAGCTTGTGTTATGGAATCTAATTAACTGGTACTACTACATATACATACACAAATACTTTATAAGAATATATAATTGACACCCAGACGTCGTCGCCAACAACTATGTATGTACATATTGTTGACTCCGTTGAATCGAACCTGCAACCCCGGACACAGTAAGCGTTATCACATGCCACTGCGCCGACGGGCTTGTCATGCTATGTTCTTGGATAAAAATAAAACGAATTTTGTGTGAGTAAACCGCAGGCTATTGGTAAAGATACAAGTATCAATAAAATCTAAAGGCATTTTATCTTAGTCATCATTGTCTGACCTACTTGCTGAGCGTAAGTTCTTCAAAAACATGTTTGAACTTGATATTTAGTGACTTTTAATTTGATACAGCCATAGCGATCCTTTAACTGACTCCGCAAATGAAATATTGCGTATTAAGTCCCGTTTTATTGTGCCCTTATTTTTTGTAAACAAAGTATGGTATGAGAGGTATTTTAAATCAATATTGAGCTGATATTAAGAGTGTATAGGCATATAGGCAATGGTGAACGACAACACACATTTAAAAAAAAAAAATACTATGACATCTGTACTGATATTATAAAGAGGTAAACTTTGTAAGTTTGTTTGTTTGTTTTGATTTGAATAATTCTTTTTGTAATAGACAGCCTCATTCAACTAGACGGTTAATGGCTATTTGTCATCCCGAAATTCCCATAGGAACGGGCTCAACGCGGGTAACATCGCGGGGCGCTGCTAGTAATATATAAGTGTAGTCTCCACCTAGCATTGGCCCTGGTTATTAAATGGTAGAGTCGTTAAAGAGTAACAGACAGTATTACTTTCGCATTAATAACATTATTAAAGATTTAATTATCACCGTGTGGTGTATTCTAATTATATTTGGCTTCACTGTGACTCAGGATCCTTGAAATCCGTGACTAATTTTTGTGGTTAAGAAAACCAAATTGGTTTTAGAGTTAAGGTTTAGTGATGGCCGAGGTTTTGAGAAATCAGTAGTGTGGCTTTTCAAATGCTTGGAAGGTGTGTATCAGTTGGACGTTTTGTATTGATTAGTTGAACGAATGTTTCAAGAAAGGGCTTCTACTTAAGGATGGTTGCTAAGGTAAGTGTACAATTTAAACTAATATAATAACGCTGAAGAAATTGATTTTTTATTTTCTATTTTTGTGAACACGCTAATCTCAGAAACTACAGATCCGATTTGAGTAATTCTTTTTGTAATGGATAGCCACATTCAACGGAAACGTTAAAGGCTATTTTTACTCCAAAATTCCCACCGGAATGGGCACAATGCAGGTAAAACCGCGGAGTACTACTAGTTATAATATAAAATTTTAAAAATTGTTAATGTGTTTGATCTCTTGATTGAACTGTTTTGTAAACATTTTTGAACATGATATTGTGTATGTATTTTGACAAATAAGTATGTGTGTAATTTGATCTGCAGTGTTTGTGGCATACTTACGAACATTCTGATAGTACATGTTGACGATAATTTTAAGCTATAAAACATAAATTCATGATCATGGACTCGGTTGGTTTTTTAGGATGATTGTGACAACTATTTTCCGGGTTTTTGTTAAGATATAAATTGATGGTGGCACAATTTTGGTAAAAATTCACTGATTTGGATAAGTTGGCAAATTGGTTTGTACGTCCTATATAAAAACATATATATTACTATTGCTGGGTACGAATATTATTAAAAATTATGAGAGCGACATGATTTTATGTTAATTTGATTTTTTTAAGTAAAAAATATACTTGTGCAATTTTTTTAAAACATTAGTTATAGAGAGTACACAGAAGAAAACACGAAGCGACTTGAATGGAAAATAAAAACGATACACACAAACAATGAAGCAACTTCACAAAGTGTTTGTCATACAATTTTAACCCTTTATCGAACGTTATAAACTTAACTGCCCGTATTCTATGAACCAGTACAGAGAAATCCACTCTAAACGCCAATAAACCGAAAACACCTTCAGTTGCACAAACCAAACGCCTATGGCAAAACCGCGACTATAAACCGTATTTTATTTACGAGAACGTACAAACATACCATTACCAAATTGCTTCCAATAAACCACACGAGCTAACTCCTGTCACAAGCCGAGCCTAACGTTAAACCGGCTTTACGAACCTCAATACCGAACAAAGGACCGTTAAAACATCGCGAGAATTACACAAAACGTATATTAGTAGGACTGTGTCTGCAAGTCCATGATCAAGTGAGCGCTCGCCGTCTATCAACCCCGTGGACCCGAGCCCTCTATTCTTACGTCACCTCACCCCATACCAATACAGCTATCCCATTGGCCCGTTCACTTTGGCGCGCTTTCTACGCTCCAAACTTGAATACAAACCATTCTCCCTTCCCCTCGCACAAAGGTCCAAAACCCAAGCATTGAAACGAAAGAACCGAGTATCCTCGATATCTGTTGTAACATGATGTAACCATTTCCAAGTGAAAGGACGATACAGGACAACAAAGAGAGGAAAAGGGACAGAAATAACGGTGTTGACGTTGATTGTAGTGGTTGAGTGCGAAGGGAACGTGCTACCGTGCGTTCCACTATTTATAATCAAATGTATTGTAGTGGTGTGCGTGTGTGCTTACGTTATGCACCGCACTCACACTTGGGCGACCGTGGACCGAGGCAATGATGTGCACGAAGTATTATCCCTTATTACACGATTCGCTTCCGCGCCGGCCGCACGTGCAGTAGCTGGCAAGCAAAGTAGACTTCTTTTGTCGTACGGCATGCGAAGTGACTGTTTGTTTACATCGAATCGCAGATGCGGTGCAGTGCGTTTGTTAGCGCGATTGTGTCATCGACCGTGAGCCGGTCACCGCTAAATTGCGAGTGAATTACGGACTGAGCGGAGTTCAGCAAAAAACTTTTTGTTAACTTGTGATTATACGCGGTCGGACTCGATTGTGATCTCAGAAGAACCAAATTGATAAACTATCGAACTTGTGCCATTTGAAGTGTCAAAGTGAACTTTTTGAGTGTTTTACAAAATTTTGACTGTTCAGAAAATTTTATACAGAATTTTTGAAGATTTTGATCTAAGAAAAAATTGATAAAAAAAAATTAAGTTGAAAAGTTTTTGAGTGAAAGGAAAATAATAAACTTGTTCCGGATAAAGGTAAAGACAAAGCCGAGAGAGACGAAGTCCAAAAAGGCACACAGCATTTATGCATACAAAACAAACAGCAATCTGTCCACGCTTCTTTCGTAGGAAAAGACAAAGATGGCTATAGCATTCAACTTGCCTAGCGAGAGAGAGGCGGCAGAGGAGAACTTTTCGCGGTTGAACCGGCTCCTAGCCGAGTTGTATGAGGTTCTGTGCCACATCCTAGTGTCGCGCCAGCCTGGCCAAGAAGCCCAGGAGACTCGACGAGGTGAGTGCCCTCGCCAGACTAACACACCACCTTATCACTTAAGATGCAATTCGACATACATCGTCAACCTAGTGATGGTTGTGGCTATCATCAAAGTGTCTCTCGCGTCGTCCCTCTTCCACACAATCAGATAAAAGAAGACCGATAGATAAGTATTGTTAACAGTGGCTGCATAGCAGATCTGGACTGTTGTTAAGTATTTTGTAAGTCCATCCGTACTTGTGTATTCATAGCAGGAGATGTTGTGTCCAACTGCACTTTGATTGTACTGGTGGTTCCTAAATGACTAGTGTCAATTTATTTGACACTAGCCATTTCGGTTTTGCAATTTTAATTAATAATAAGCTTACACAATTTGCTTAACGATCACAAAATTATGAGTGAAGTTCGACAAAACGCCTCAGTCAATGCCCAATATGAAATGTCTCAAATTTTTTAACTTAAGCTCTCGCAAATAAATTACTGTGTACTTTATAATAAGCATCGCCTAATAATCTGCTTATGTTTAAAAATAATAGTTTAACCAGTGGTTTTACTAATAAACAATAGTGATGTAATGATAGGAGTAACATTTTTTATGTTGTTAAGTTTTTATTTAGTTTTTTTCCATTTGATCTCTTATTTAGAATCAATTTTCTTTAGTTTAAATTATTACTTTTTAATTAACGATTTATTCGTTTTTTTAGTTAAAAATTACTTATGATAGTTTTCATACAGATCTCAGATATTTAAGTTCCAAATAATGTCGTTAGTCAGTTTATATGTATTGATTTCGATTGAATTGAGACACCAAATATTAGTTAAATAAATGAAAAAAAAATCATTGAAGAAATTGAAAATTATAAAATGTGACCACAACGACCGTGACATACGGACAACGATTTGTGTTCTTTTTTAATATCGAAATATTTGTATTAAAATTTTACCTAATTTTAGTGAACATGTAAATATTATTTCATCATAAATGAATTTGTTAATATTAAATATTATCTCTTTTGTTTTAACAAATGTTTAAAAAATATAAAAGACAAAAAAATAAACTTGAGTTTTGTAAATTTTTCAACAATTTGTGTAGATGTTAAATTTTAAATCTTACAATTTGTAAATATTGCATTTAGAGTTTGTGATTGATCGAAGCATTTTCTTTATTTATATTTTAATCTACCTACCTATATTGTAGTTAAGTACAATGTGTAATCTCTATAATAATTATATAATAAACAGGATTATGTTATTGTCATATTGTCCCAACATTAAAACGGGGAAAATGTGAAATAAATCATATTTTGTAACAATTTATTGGACGTTTTTTTATCACCTCTTATAATTTATGACTGAATAACAGAAAAACATATTTTATTGCCTTGACATATATCTCTTCAGAAATAAAATAAAACAAATGATTGGTAGTGTAACTTTTACGTTAAGTTCATAATTTTTTGCAAGTGTTTACTGACAAAAGAGCAAATTTTTTTTCAAAAAAAACAAGAGTCAAATTGTGTAACATAAAAAAATAGTGGTGTTTATTGAATCATAATATAATGCAAATAGACAATTAAATATACTAAAATGATTGATAAATTATGGGAAAGTCAGTAGACAACAAAAGGGCAAAAATCCTTAATGACATTTATGACTGAGACTCGGTCTCACTACTAACTAACAAAAAAAAATGTCATAGTGCATTCGAAATGAAATTTTCTAAATCAAATACCTAATAGACCTTAACCCTTAAATTGTTTCTGTCCGTTCTATAGAACGTGAAATAAACACCCATTTATCTGTGATTTGAATTGATTCCCAAGCATTCAAAATATATATGTTAGATATTTTTTAATGCCATTTACTATTCAAAATATCCAACCTTCCAAGCCACGTCTAAAACCGAACCAAAAACAATCACTCAAAAATAGCCGACCTAAAAAAAGGAAAGGTAATAAAAGTGTGTAATAATGCTAACAAACGCACATGTATACAGTGCAGTCGTAAACAGCTCGCCGTTTGTGGGACCGATCGTCTATCGGACCGAAATATCACTGTTTGTGTTCAACTAATGTCATGACGGAAGAGGGGTTAGGTTAGGATTTAATATTTTAGACGAATCTTCAGTGATGAGGGGCCTTTGTCCAACAGTTAAACATTAAAGGATAATAATAGTGGTAGTAGATAATTGCTAAAATGTTATAATAGTTTTTAATGTTAAGGTAGACCTCAATTTTATAAAAAAGTGATTTTTTAAATACATTTAAGTTTAAAAAGAGTTCTTCTGCAATATAAATCGATAAGTTTTTGTTTAATGTTTCGATGAGGACTGCAGTGTGGGGTAAGAGAGGCTATACTATAGGTATCGATTACCGTATTTTACTGTAAAAAGTCGTATACATCATATTATTGGTTTCCACACCTAGACATCCACAAATAGAGAATCACGATTGTAATACAAATATCTTTAGAGGAACCTTAATATAATAAATAACCTTAGTAAATAATTACAGAGACATTCTGAAAAAATTTTTGGCAATACCTATTACCATCACATTTTATTATTTTTTTACTGAGCCAACTACTAATCTAATCCACTTAATAACTAAACCAATTAGAATTTGACTAAAATCTAACAAGATAAATATCAGTACCTGAAACTATAAACCAGTCTCAGCTAAAACATAACAATAGAACAGTAGCCAACTTGAACTAGTTTCGAGCGTAAACTTGGCATGTTCTGGTTCTGTAGTTCAAGTCACGACTTAGTATTAAGTTATAGGAGGCAGAGTATATACTGGTTACTTAAGTTTAAGTGAACACTACTCATTTTGAATTGAAATCTAAGTTTACGGATACACTTCGCTTATATTTTTATTTTCGCTTTTGTATATATGACTAGCTGTGCCCCGCGGTTTCACCCGCAGCGCCCCCGTTCCCGTGGGAATTTTGAGATTTTTATTCCCTATAAACCTCACGGAGCCCGAGACCTTTCCAACGAATGCAAAACCGTGGAAATCGGTTCGTGCGTTCTGGAGTTATAGCGTCAGGGAGGAAAACCCGACTTATTTTTATATAGTAGATACTATCTACTATATAAAAATAAGTCGGGTTTTCCTACCATAGTCAACTATAAACGACTATCTACTAGATAGTCGTTTATAGTTGACTATGGTTGTATCTTTAATAAAATAACTTCGAGTATGTTAGACCCTGGTGTAGAAGTTTTTGGACCGTCAAAAAGCATCCAAAATGGTCTAGCGATTGACACAATCGGGACCGATAATTTATCTTCCCCTACGAAGCACGGCAGCGCTCAGATAGAAATGCCACTATTGGGAAAGCATGTAACCTCTGCCTTAAAAAATGGTTATCATAAAAAACAGTATATTTTTTTTAATTCGATTGGTTTACAAACAAAGAAACAAACTCTTTAGCTTTATTACTATAGATTTTATTCATTAGTAGTTGAACTACTAAACAAATTTATTTAAAAAAAATATAGTTCTCTGGTTCAATTTTATTGTAAAAACTGGCCGGGCCCCGCGGTTTCACCCAGTTCTCGTGGGAATTTAGGGATAAAATGTATCCCATATGTTATTCTGATGTATAACCTATATTACTGTAATGTTTCATCCTAATCCGTTCAATAGTTTTTACGTGAAAGAGTAACAAACATACATACATCCATTTTCACAAACTTTCGCATTTATAATATTAGTAGTGTTGCGGACGACGAACCCTCTCATTAAACCCCCTTGTAAATATTGTAAAACTATTGTAAATAAACCCCGTAGTCAGTTTAGCTTAGATTCTCTCTTTTGTTTGTATAGCGCTATCTCGCTCACTCGCGCGTGTTAATTTAATCATTGTATGTACAGCAAGTTGCGGGCACTATTTGTGTATATATTAAGGCGCATTTCGCCAGTAAAAGTGGACCAACAACGGTGCTCGCAGCTTGCTCAAGAAATCTGGAAGAATACACAGAATCAGAATAAAGAAGTCTTATTTGTTTATTGGAAAGTTGGTGTTTGATTCAAGAAAGAAACCCCTCGTAGGCAGGCAGGAACTACACTACACGTACACCACCAACAGTTTATGGTCCTTCGAGCCGGATAGCAAGACAAGAATCCGTGAAGACTTGAAGATCTGCAGAACAGCTCCAGCATTACGTCACTAGTGGTGCCGTCATACCCTAGTGAACGTAATTGTCACTCCACTGGCGTGTGACGTCACGGCCCCGCTACACGGGTCGAGGTTCCAGTGAAGAGGCGCAGCCGGGCGTTATAAGAAGAAATATCTTCGAACAGGAGGCGCTGGGTTGTTTTAAGAAGATATTCCAAGGAGGATTGAGAGCAGCTGGGCGATTGAAGCATCATCGGGAAGCTGACTGAGTCAACGAGGACAAGACGTCGCTTCAATAACGCGTGTTACGCGGCCCGAGTACTACTCCACCTAACGGTGTCAAACGGGGTGGTACTTTGGGTTAACGTCTACCCAGACGGTGTGGTGTTGTGCGGCGCCACCAACCTGAACAGGTTGAACAGCACCTGACGCCAGTACGTTTATAGCCTGGGTCGAGGGCCGGACTGTAGGCACTGCTGACTGTGTCCGGACATTCCAGCCGGACATTTAGCACCTCGATCCTTGTATAGACCACTGCTGGGCAGACCCCCCCTACCTCATCCCCCCGCATTCCATCCCTGAAGGAGCATATCCCGGCTCACCCCGGGCCCTCCTGACGGACTGTTAGGGAATAGGGACTGTTAGGGAACGTTAGGGACTGTTAGGGGCGTCAAGTGCCAATTATGCCCACAACGAGGAGCCCACCACGAACGAGGCAGCGGACTGCGGCGTCATCGACGCCATCCACCACACAGCCACCACCATCCACGTCCACGGAACAGCACCGTCCACCGCCGACCACAATGCCGACCGGGCTTGGTACGTCGAGGCCGTTCACCACAGATCGAGCACAGCATGAAGAGGACCAGCCGCAACAAGAGGTCACCGAGAGACGACGAGCGCCCTCAATCCAAACTGTGAGATCAAACACAAGTGCAACGGCGCGCATTCGACAAGCGGAGTACGAAGCTGAGGAGAGACTAGCGAGGATACGGAGGCAGCAAATGGAAGTCGAGGCATCACTCGTACGCAAAAAGCTGGCAGCTGAAGTTGCGATAATTCGAGATGAGACAGACAGAGATAGCCGCGCCGGGTCAGACAGAAACAGCGATACACAACAGCGCGTCGATGAATGGATGCACCGGAGCGCGCCCCGTGCCCGCAGGGAACATTTTGTTGCACGGGGGGAGCGCAATAAGGAGTATTTTCCTCCGATGAGGAGATACACTGATGCAAGACAGGAGCGCACACGTCAAGACAGATCACCTAGCTGTGGAGGGGTTATCGACCATCGAACTACGCGTAACCGGACTCCGAGCCGAGAAAGGGAACCGCGGCGTCACAGGCGATCGCACAGCCGGGACGGGATTGATCGATTAGCCGATCGTTTGGAGCGTATGACGCACAACAATCGGCCGTCACGACAAGCGCAAGATCTACCATCATTTTCGGGAGCCCTGAATGAATGGTTGCCGTTCAAAGCTGCAATGGAGGAGAGCACCGCCATCTATAACTTCACGCCTACTGAGAACTTGTGTCGGCTGAGGAATAGTCTACGGGGGGAGGCGCATCACGCCGTTGCTCAACTATTACACGTAGCCGCGAACCCAGACCAGATAATGTCAACTCTGGAGCAATGTTTTGGGCGTCCAGAGATCATTATGGATCAAACTATCAACAGTTTGAAGAAAATGCCACGCGTGGGCAACACGGCTAAAGAGATGAACCGTTTCGCGTTGAAAATACAGAACATCGTTACCGCATTGGAATGTTTGGGTAATGAATCAATGTTAACGAACGAGTACTTGATTCGCCACACATTAGAGAAACTGGATTATAGCACCCGCCGACGCTGGTGCGATTTTGCAGCGGAACGAGGACGCGCACGGGAGCCGCAAATGATAACTTTGGCTCGCTTTCTCATGCGAGAGGGAGACAGAGGATTACGTTTCCTGCATGAACCGGACACGCAGCCTACATGTATGGAGCGGCCAACATTGGACAGGCGGGTCAAAGTTAACAAGAAGTCAGCCGCAGTTTTCGTCACTATGGATAGCGAAGCGATTAGAGACGAAGTTTGTTACTGCTGCGGCGAGAAACACGTTACAACGAAGTGCCACAAGCTGATAGCGATGCCCACTAGTGAACGTTGGGAGTGGGCAAGGGAAGCGCGCATGTGTTATCAGTGCCTTCGAAGTAAACATCGGCGCGATAAGTGCACGAATGCACGAAAATGCGGAATCGACGGGTGTAAGAGAACTCATCACACATTGTTGCATAGCGATAGCAACAAGGAGGCTAGTGAGCGAGTCACCGTGTCCGCCGTTAACTTCAAGGGTTCGAATACGTTTGGGAGAGCTCTATTGAAGATTTGTCCGGTAACTCTAAAGACAGATACCGTTGAATTGGAAACCTACGCGTTGTTGGATGAGGGATCGACGATTACGCTCATAAATGAGAAGTTGGCGCAAAGCTTGGGAGCCAGCGGGCCGCAGAGATGCCTAAATATATGTAGCGTTACCTCACAACAAAAGGAGCCGGCGAGCCGCGTAGTACAATTGGATATTAAAGGACGACAACAAGATACCTACCACCGCATGACTGCGCGGACCGTCGGTAATCTCGTTTTGGGAAGTCAGTCCATTAATAAGGAATCGCTCAACAGACCGCACTTGCGAGGACTGCCTATCGAGGACATTTGTTACGAGAATGTCAAGCCACAGATTCTGATTGGAGCAGACAACTGGCATCTCATAGTCACGCGCAAGTTAATGGCCGGGCCGAGGAACGAACCCGCTGCATCGCTCACAGAACTGGGGTGGACGATACACGGGGCGGCGCCCCGCCACGTAGTCAAGAACGAGCAGATTTATCACGTCAGCGAGCCAAGAGTGGATTTACACGAGCTAGTAAAGGCGCACTTCGACATCGATTCAATAGGGATAACATTGCAATCGAGACCGTCAGCAAATGACAAGCGCGCGCTGACAATATTTGAAGCCACCGTACGCCGCACCGGGGAGCAGTACGAGGTTGGTTTACCATGGAAGAGCGATGACGTCATACTACCACCGAGTTATAATATGGCGTGGACTCGCTTGAAAGGAATTGAAAGAAAAATGGATCGTTCAGAAGCATTCAAGACCGCATACACCGCACAGGTTGAGAGTTTACTGGAAAAAGGTTACGCCTCGCTATGCGATAACCCCGAGGAAGGAAATGCACGGAATTGGTATTTACCTCACTTCGCAGTAACAAACCCGAACAAGCCGGGTAAAGTACGTATGGTGTTCGACGCGGCGGCGAAAGCGAATGGAGTTTGTTTGAACGATATGCTGTTAGACGGACCGGACCTGCTTCAAACGTTGCACGGGATACTGTTCAGATTCCGCGAGGGGCCCGTAGCCGTGACAGCCGACATAAGGGAGATGTTTCTGAGGGTGAAAATCAGAAAGGAAGATCGCGTGGCGCAGCGTTTTCTGTGGCGCGGAGAAGACCGCCAGAACCCGCCACGCAAATATGAGATGAACTCGATGATATTCGGAGCGAGAAGTTCGCCGTTTTTAGCACACAGCGTGCGCAACAAAAACGCGGAGGACAACAAGGAAAGTCACCCCCTCGCCTACACGTCAATCACGTCAAGCCACTACATGGACGACTGGGTTGAAAGTTTTGACGACGAGAAAACCGCAGCGCGAACAATGGCCGAAGTAATCGAAGTACATCATAAAGGGGGTTTCGAGTTAGCCGGCTGGGACTCAAACCGACCTAATTTATTGCGAGATATCTCATCAGATAGCCGAGCACGAACTCCAAAGGAGCTGGGAGCGAACGCGCACCCATATGGGAAAACGCTGGGAATACTGTGGCTACCAGATACCGACGAGTTGAGTTTTAACACTGCTTTGCATAGAGTACCCGATGACGTCAAAACTGGAAGACGAGAGCCCACCAAACGCGAGGCTCTAAGTACCGTCATGTCTCTATTCGACCCGCTGGGATTGATAAGCCCGTATACGATCACGGCGAAGATTATACTTCAAGGTTTATGGCGCCTGAAACTTGGGTGGGATGAAAAACTGCCCCCTGAAGTATGTGAAGTTTTCAACCAATGGCAAGCCGACCGCGAGTACATCGAGCGTCTACGTATACCGCGCTGTTATCAAACTGGGAGAGCACAGCAGAGACAACTACACGTATTCTGTGACGCCAGCGAGCTAGCTTACGCCGCCGTCGCATATTGGCGTTTCAAGAAGCGTGACGGCACAATCGAGGTGTCCCTGATTGCGGCAAAAGCAAAGGTGGCACCAATGAAAGCTCAAAGTATACCGCGTATGGAGTTACAAGCGAGTTTGATCGGCGCCCGATTAGCGAGAGATATTATCAAGGAACTTAGAAAGGCACTAGAGGCTTGGAAGCCTACAAATAGAGATTTTTACCTCAAAAAGAGAATTAGCTGGAAGTTCATTGACCCGGGGGCGCCTAATCAAGGAGGCGCGTGGGAGAGATTGATAAGGACGTTCAAATCATCTCTGAACACTATTCTCAACAGAAAAACTGTACGGGAGGAGGTACTGTCAACATTGGCCGCCGAGATCGAATACACGATGAACGCGCGACCATTGACTCACGTGTCAGTGAGTCCCGACGATCCCGAGGCACTGACCCCCAACCATTTCTTGTTGGGTACTGCAAACGGAATGCCTCACATTGGAACATACGACTCGGCGAACAGGCAGGTGTGGAAAGCCGCCCAGGGGTTGGCCGACGAGTATTGGAGGCGATGGACGCGGGAGTACCTGCCGACATTGACAGCGCGAGGAGAGTTACATCAAGACACCGGGAACATCACGCCGGGAACAATCGTCCTAATCGTAGACGGAACGCTGCCCAGGAACGTATGGCCATTGGGAAAAGTCATGGAGACGTATCCGGGCCCGGACGGTGTTGTGCGAAGCGTGGATGTGTGGACAAAGGGTGGCATTTTTAGACGCCCTATCAGGCGTCTAGTCGTCCTGCCGGTGGAGAAAGGCTGCGGGGACCTGCGCCGGGGGGAGACTGTTGCGGACGACGAACCCTCTCATTAAACCCCCTTGTAAATATTGTAAAACTATTGTAAATAAACCCCGTAGTCAGTTTAGCTTAGATTCTCTCTTTTGTTTGTATAGCGCTATCTCGCTCACTCGCGCGTGTTAATTTAATCATTGTATGTACAGCAAGTTGCGGGCACTATTTGTGTATATATTAAGGCGCATTTCGCCAGTAAAAGTGGACCAACAACGGTGCTCGCAGCTTGCTCAAGAAATCTGGAAGAATACACAGAATCAGAATAAAGAAGTCTTATTTGTTTATTGGAAAGTTGGTGTTTGATTCAAGAAAGAAACCCCTCGTAGGCAGGCAGGAACTACACTACACGTACACCACCAACAAGTAGGATATATGAACACATCATGCATTCCGTCAGTCATACTCAACTTTTCGCTATCGCTAATGATTTACGTCACGTCAGGTCAATGGCAATAGAGTCAATGTAACGCAAACGCTTTGAAAGCGAAATCTATAACACAGTACTGAGTATTTTATTTATTGCTAACTGTTCGATGTGATGAGAACCCTTTGCCCAGTTGTGGGACGTTACAGTGGGACGTTCAGATAATACTTTCTTCTCTAACTATGCCCTGCAGTATTGGGTATACTCCAGTACAAAGTTCCCTAAATTCGTGTCAGAGGGCTTATTTATGCGTCCGCGAGACGATCAAGTGCACTTGACAAGTCGCAAATGAATAAAACTTGTCAAGTCGCGTCAAGTCGCATCAAGCTCAAGTTGGTTCAAATTTGTTGTCAAGTTATCATCAAAATTATTGTCAAGTCATGTCCAGCACGTAGATACTTGACGGGAATTGTCAAGTCAACGCTGTAAACGATCAATATTCACTTCAAGCCCGTAGACTTGTCAAGTGCACTTGATCGTCTCGCGGACGCTTTATATCCAAACCAAAATTCGTCAAAATTGGTAAAGTCAGAGTAGGACACAAAGTTACTTTCGCCTTTTGATAAGGAACGGGATTAGAAAGTAGGTATAGGTTGATTTGAGATTAAGAATTACAATATCTATTGAGGTGGTTTTGTTTTCGAACTTTTTTGAGGCACACATTTTTATTTTCTAAGGCTGTTATCAATTAACTATGAACTTCACATATAATTTAAGTTATCGTTAAGCAAACATTTATATAATAAGTTTATTATGTAAGTTTAAGCTGAGAAGATTTCAAATGCAGTCGTGGAGTTAAAGTAAGTACTTTAAAAAGTAAGTATACTTCATGTTTTTGTTACTTAATACCGCGCTCAGAAACGTCCATTAAATCGACACTTACCTAATTCACGTATTTTTAATAACTTTATTGAGATGCGAAGCCTTTTCCCTGCATTGCAGTTTTTATCTACACTAATATTATAAAGAGGAAAACTTTGTTTGTTTGGTTGTAATGAATAGGCTCAAAACTACTGGACCGTTTTTAAAAATTCTTTCACCATTCGAAAGCTACATTATCCACACATAGGCTATTTTTAATAACGAAATTCCCACAGGAATGGACACAACGCGGGTAAAACCGCGGGGCGCTGCTATAATACATAAAATTTATGTATATTACAAATACATCCATAAAATCAATATGTCGGTATGTAATTAAATTGCTCAAAAACTACTGAACGGATTTTCATGCAGCTTTCACCAACATGCAGAGTTATTCAAGAGGAAGGTTTATTACTTATTGCTATTACTAATTACACTATTGTCACCATAAAAGCTTTCAAAACCCAGAAGCTAATCTATCTCGTAATCTGAACACCATAAAAAGCTCCAAGTACTGTCTTCAAAAGCTCAGCAACTAAATGGTTAATCATTATTAGACGCATTCGAGCGTTTCTTAGTTTTTCTATTGTATCACGACTCTGAAATTACAATGGCGTGACCTCATTGTGTTTGAAACTTTAATTTGAGGACGAAGAATTTCGTTCTTTTTTTAAATCAACGAAGTGTTAACTGTATACTTTAATAAATATTTTACTTTAAATTAAAAAGTTATTTAAACTCACAGACAATTCCTAAAAAGTTTTAAATTAAAGACTTCGTTTAACGAGCAAGAACAAGATGAGAGTCAAAATTTTTGAAGACAAGAGTTGTTTGAGCTGTGACTCTCATATTCTATTAATTTCACTGATTGACAAGCCCGTTGGCACAGAAGCAGTGAGAGCGCTTACTGTGTCGGAGTTCCGGGTTCCGACGTCTGGGTGTCAATTATCCTTATAAAGTATGTGTGAATGTATATGTAGTAGTATCAGTGAGTTAGATTCCATAACACTAGCTTCGAGCTTACTTTGGGTTTAATTGGCTGTGTGTGAATTTGTCCGGGTATATTATTATTCGCAATGACGCTTAGGGTGCGTTGCCATAGAATAGAAGCCGAGCGGTACGTAGCCCAGTCACCAATCCAGCGCATCAGAACTGTCAGCAGCTCTTTTCTGCTTCAATGGTAACACACACGAATAAGTTAGGGGCTAACCCTGGTGTTGTAGTTTACAAATAGGCGAAAATTCTCATGTGTGATCAAGACTTCAAAAAACCAGGATCAGCCGTTTCAAAAGCCCTCCAAAAAACGACTTTACTTAAATAAAAATCTACAATCAGTTCCATCCAAGGAAAAAAGAAGTTGCATTAATTAATTTCCAAACCATAACACACAGTACCAACTTAAAAGCTTAAGTTTAAACATTCGCTAAGTAAAATTTATTCAGTTATTCATTTCAAGTTATTTATGTTGCGCAATAAAATATGCACCTGTTTTAATTACTTTTTTAAACTGATTTTGTTCGTTAAACTTTACTTTGAGACATTGTGGTGAAATTACATGGGTCCATATTGGCTCAACTAAAGTTCTTTACCCGAAATTGTTCTTCCTAACGATTTGTAATCCGAATGATCACTCTTCCTAAAATTTTTCATCCTAAAGTTTTCATTCATACTATTTGTAGTGCTACCGGCGATGTTCATAACACTCATGTTTCCGAAAATTGTAATTAATAATATCATTAATGTAAATATATTTAAACTCCTACTGTTTTTTATCATAACGCTTTAAAGGAAAAGGTTTGTTTTTAAACTATTTCTTGTGATTACAAAACGGTTCCCTATCCATTTGCATAAAAACTTTAGACATAATATAACATGGCATAATTTTGTTGTAGCGCTCGCCGGCCGCTGCCGCGGCACCGCTCGCTTCGCTCGCTCGGCTCGCGCGTAGTTGGTCACAGTTCTAACCTAACCTAACCTATAAAAAGAAATCTAAACAAAAAAGATATGACTTTGAATAATAGTATAAAAGAAACATGAGTGTTATGAACATCGCCGGTAGCACTACAAATAGTATGAATGAAAACTTTAGGATGAAAAATTTTAGGAAGAGTGATCATTCGGATTATGAACATTAGAGACAAAGTAGTTAGGAATTGTGATTGTTAGGATGAAAAATGTTAGGAAGAACATTTTCGGATTTCCAATTATCGGAGTTGAAAATTTAGGTGAACTTTGGCGCACCCAAATTACATTATGTCAACCGCCATATGCGCCAACATGGTACAAAAAGATAAAGAAAAATCTAAAAAATCTAAACATCTTGAAAACTTTATAAAATCGCAGTTTTCTCGTTGAAGATTATATTTTGATTTTAAGTGCGAGTGAAATCATGAAAATTCACAAAAAATCTGATAACGAAACTCCATCTAAATTCTACCTATGTATTCTCTTTTAAGTCTACCTATCTATAAAACTTTTCAATTTTAAATACATTTAATTCAATAATTAAATAATTACTAATAACTCTTGCCCTACAGCCAAAGCCTCTAAAACCCATCACACTAAGACGCTCAACAAATACATTTAAAAAAATGAGACCAATTAACTATTTTTAACCCTTCAAGTAATTACTTAAAAATAAATTCATTTATTCTCTATCCGAATCCATCTGACCTTTAGGGACCAGCGCTAGGGTCTTACGGTAAAGCCACATAATTTATACACAGGTGCGTTCAACAGGTGTTTTTTTTTCTTTGCTCAGAGACATGTTCGTTCTTGTTCAATAGGGCCTTATAGACCCAGTCCGAACCCGATTGGGTTAAACTTTTTTGTGGAACGAATGATAATATATGGCAATGGATTTTATATTTATGTTGTGTTTAGGTTTCAGTAGCGTTTTATTACTTTTTTTTCGTATTTTTTGTATCTTTTCAATTGATAGAAAAAGGTTTATCGTTTTATGGCATCTGAATAGATATTAACCAATATATTTTTTAATAAAGTACCTCCTAACTGTACTGATATCTTCAATGAGGTTAGAGGCCTTTGCCCAGCAGTGGTTCACTCAGTTCACTTTGAACAAATGTGAACTTTGAAAAGGCAGCTTTCGTTTAGAAATAGAAATACTATCTCATTAAATTAGTATGTACTAGCAGCGCCCCGCGGTTATACTCGCGTTGTGCCCGTTCCCGTGGGAAAGTGAGAATTTTGGAGTGAAAATAACCTATATCCTTTCCTTTGAATGTGGCTATCTATTACAAAAATAATTATTCAAATCTGGTTTGTAGTTTATCGCGTTCAAACAAAAAGTAAAACAAAGCCTAAGTCTTCAGCTTTATTATATTTATAAAGATAAGTCTTAAACTGTTTGTCAAATTAAATTATCATACTAATATTTATTTATTTATATTTGGGAAACAAACAGAACAATAATACATATATACTTTTTAAATTCACATGATTTGCACTTATTATACTAAATGTAGAATACGTTAAATTATCTAACGCGATACAGACCCGTTTCATCTATACTAATATTATAAAGCTGAAGAGTTTGTTTTGTTTGTTTGTTTGTTTGTTTGTTTGTTTGTTTGTTTGTTTAAACGCGCTAATCTCAGAAACTACTGAACCGATTTGAATAATTCTTTCACTGTTAGATAGTCTATTTATCGAGGAAGGCTATAGGCTACATTTTATCCCGAAATTCCCACGGGAACGGGCACAACGCGGGTAAAACCGCGGGGCGCTGCTAGTCTTATATATAAAATTCTCGTGTCACAGTGTTCGTTCCCGTACTCCTCCGAAACGGCCCGACCGATTCTCATGAAATTTTGTGTACATATCGGGTAGGCCTGAGAATCGGACAACATCTATTTTTCATCCCGAAATTCCCACGGGAACGGGTACAAAGCGGGTGAAACCGAGGGGCGCAGCTAGTTTAATATAATAATACATATAACAAACTTAACAAATAAATATAGTCTGGGTCAACGGCTAATGTTAACAGACTAATTAGAAATCTTTAGGAATCGACCCTTGTGACGATTTTTTGACCCATGAAATTAAAAACATTCTAATATATTTAACCGCAATACTGTTTATGAAATTATTATGAATGAAAAGTTTATGGTGCGGAAAATACAATGGGTAAACGTATTCGTGATTCCAAAACCTGTTAGGATATTTAATTTCTGTATTGTGCTATAATGGTGTTCTAATTTTGAAATATACTCGTAGTTGTAGCTACATAGGGCCGGAGTATCTCCATCTATTAAAAGTAGTATGTAAGTTGTATCGGCACATTTTATTCTGCTAAAGGGATTAAATAATGCATTGATTTTTAGTGTGCATTTAAACCGTTGTTTAGCCAAAAGTAACTTTAACCTAAGCCTTGCCTGTTATTATCTCTAAAAGTCAGTATTATGACCGTATTAATATATAAAAGATTCCCTGACAGACTAGTAATTGGGTTTTGTCCTAGACTATCACTTTGTCAAAAAAACTGCTACTGTATGTGCGTGAAAGTGTATAACAAAATACCACAACAATTTAAAGATGGCCCTTTTAAACTTATGTGTCGCAAACTGAAGAAATGGTTGACAGTGTCATGTTTTTATAGCATTAATGAATTTATAAATAAGTAATTAATATCACATATAAGTACATGTTGCATGCCGAGTTATCTCAGTAAAATAGAAGTGACTCCCAAATTATTGTATAACATCTTTCTTACCTATTTTAAGCAATAAATGATTTTGATTTTGATTTTTTGATTTTATTACTTCGGGTTTTTTCGCGGCACAGAAGATTATTTTAGTAAGAAAAACACTAATTACTTATTTCCCAATTTTTCGGGTGGATTGCACCACCCGCGAAAGTCTAAAAGTCAGTCTTAATTACTATCTCGATAGTCTTCAATGATTTTTTTGAATTGAAAGATCAAAAACAAGACATATTTGATAGTAATATAGATAGTAAACACAAGTGCGTCAGACACAAAGTCAGATAAAAATGTAAAATAAAAGCGAAGTGTATCCGTAAACGGAGTTTCAATTCAAAATGAGTACCTTCTTGTTCGCTTAAACTATGAAACCAGTAGACACAAGCTATTATTATGTTATGTCCAAAGAAATTAAAACAATATCCAACCGAATTACAAAACAAAGTATAATTGTGAGAAATGGACTCGGATCATTGCCTCTGTTACTTATATTAAATGGTTACAAAAGCTTTTTATAATGTCTAAGTTTAAACTTAATGCTTCATTTTATTACCACGTTTAATATTCGTGTTTTCCGAGAGTTTCTTACGATTATTGTGTAGTAGCAGCGCCCCGCGGTTTTACCCGCGTTGTGCCCGTTCCTGTGGGAATTTCGGGATTAAAAGTAGCCTATAACCTTCCCGTTGAATGTGGCTATCCGTTAAAAAGAATTATTCGAATCGGATTGGTAGTTTCTGAGATTAGCACGTGGCAAACAAACTGCAGCTTTATAATATCAGTATACTAGCAGCGCCCCGCGGTTTTACCAGCGTTGTGCCCGTTCCCGTGAGAATTTCGGGAATTTTTTTACACAAAAACCTTCCTCTTGAATCACTCTACCTATTACAAAAAACCGCATCAAAATCCGTTGCGTAATTTTAAAGATTTAAGCATACAGACAAACAGACACGAAACAGAGACGACTTTATTTTATACTATGTAGTGATGATATTAACAGCGCCCCACGGTTTTACCCACGTCGAGCCCGTTTCTGTGGGAATTTAATTGTTATGCATATCTCTGCCTTCCCCTTAAATCACTCTATCTATTTAAAAAAACCGCATCAAAATCCGTTGCGTAGTTTTGAAGACCTAAGCATACATAGGGACAGACAGCGGAAAGCGACTTTGTTTTATAGTATGTACTCGTATTATGTAGTGATGTATAGATGTGATTGTTGTCTTTTTTTAATAAGGAAGGAACTATGACACTAGTTAGTCTACAAACTGTCTGTGTTAAACTGCGATGGCTGTAACGATTACAGCTTCGTTTTATTCAGTTTTATGGTTAACGATCTTATTTATGTAATACCCAATTTTTGATTTTTCATAAGAAGAAAGACATGTCTTAATTAATACGCTGCTAAAAACCAAAATGCTTATCTATACTAATCTATAAAGAGGTAAAATTTGTAAGTTTGTTTGTTTGTTTGTTTGTTTGTATGTTCGAGGTAATCTCGCGAATTATCAGTCCGATTTCAATAATTCTTTTTGTAATATATAGCCACATTCAACGGGAAGGTTATAGGCTATTTTTCATCCCAAAATTCCCACGGGAACGGGTACAACGCGGGTAAAACTGCGGGGCACGGCTAGTTCAAAATATTTAAACATTTAAAACTTATACTTTAACAATTATAACCATTTTTTATTTTCGTCAGGAAAAAAAAATAAACATCTCAACACACAAAACTAAAAAGCCATCAAACTCACGATATTCTAAGTTTAAAATAACTAACTCTCTCATACACAATGAATCATCAAAACGTGACGAGCCGAGTTTAAAAAAAAACATAAAATTGCCGTTCCTGCGATGATACCTCTTATTATGTGATGTACTGAATTTGAGTAATCATAAACCTGTTGGTTGAAGTTAATAATGTTGGTCCTTTGATTAAATTGATTTTGAGAAAGTTGGGTCAGTGGTACGGTCGATTGTAAGATTTATTTTGAGTGGGTAAATAACTTTTTTGAATTATTTCAATCTACTACTCGTAATACTATAAAGAGGTACTTTTTAAATTTGTTTGTTTGTATGAGCAGGCTAATCTCAGAGGTTACCACTTTGATTCGAATAATCATTTTTATAATCGATACGTAATACTATTACAAAGGTATTTTTTTAATTTGTTTGTTTTTATGTTCAGGCTTCTTCTTCTTTCGAGTCAATGGCGCAAAATCATTTTCAGTATTTATATTTTCCCGGACCAGTAATTCACAAGAGAGAGGGCAGCGTCTGATACGTTCAGTAAGTCCTCTTTAGTGCAGGCTAATCTCAGTAGTTACCAGTCTGAGTCTAATAATCCTTTTTGTAATGGATAGCCACATTCAACGGGAAGGTTGTAGGGTATTTTTTATCCCAAAATTTCTACGGGAACGGCTGCTAGTACTTAATTTTGAGTAAATTTGAGTAGATGGACAACCCTGGAGTTTTAAACCGCTTAGGATTTTGCTATGGTATGGTTCCAATATCGGGACCGATTCGATTTGATCCGATCGGGACTATACAACGACTGTTTTTGAGTATGATAAAGTATTTTTCTTTTCTTTCTTTAACCTATATCGTCCCACTGCTGGGCAAAGGTCTCCCCCAAACTCTTCCATCTTTCCCTGTCCTTCGCGATCTCCCACCACTCGCTGTCGAAGGAGACAATGTCGTCCCAAAAGTATACCAAAGCTAATTAAAGTTTTAGTTAGTTTCGCTAGTGTTCAGCAACGTGCAGCTTAGCTATCAATTGGATGGGTGGCCGATAGTAGGCATATGTTTTGAGTGCTACCTAATTCCAATGTGCACGTTGGTTCGCAAAATTCTGCGAATCGTAATCATGTTTCGTTCGAAAACAATATTGTAAACATTTTCCTGTGATATTTTGCGTATCTTCGGCTTGCGGTTTGTTAGTTTGATGACTGTTATGGGAATATCACTAGGTACATAGTATGAAATAAAGTCGTCTCTGTTTCGTGTCTGTTTGTCTGTATGCTTAAATCTTTAAAATTACGCAACGGATTTCGATTTTGTTTTTTGTAATAGGTAGAGTGATTCAAGAGGAAGGTTTTTATGTAAAAAAAATCCCGAAATTCCCACGGGAACGGGCACAACGCGGGTAAAACCGAGGGGCGCTGCTAGTAAATTATATACTTAAAAGGTTCTCACAATAATTTTTATAAACACCTTTTTTGTACATTGTACATAGTACAATGTACCTACACATATTTAGTCTTTACGCCCGTACTCAGACATTTAATGAGTGATTTTGACATGTATGTAATGTACGAACAATTTTATCAATTAGCTAAGTGTCAATTATCGGACGTCTTTGAGTGCGAAGGTTACAGCTTTTATTATAGTTATGGGAGTTTAAACTCCAAAAAATAAAAAGTAATATATTATATAGATAAAGATTCATTTATAAGTTGTAACTAACTTGTACTACAATTTTGTTTCAGGTAAATCCTTTTTATTTCTTCAGCAGTAAGTTATTTAACTTAAGAACATATTTTTACCTAAGTCTGCAGCGAAGCACTCCGAAATGAAACTTCATTTGCTGTATTCATTAATATCAAGAAGCTATGATAACGTGCAGCTGTAATGTTATAGTTTACTTTTTAAACTCACACGATTTGCACTCATTATAATAAATGAAACGGGACTGTATCGCGTTAGAATACGAGTATATAACGTACTAGCCCCGCCCGTGGTTTCACCCGCATTTTACCCTTTCCCGCGGGATTTCGGGATAAAATATATCTTATGTGTTATTCTGATGTATAACCTATATTACTGTAAAGTTTCATTCAAATCCGTCCGGCAGTTTTTTCGCGAATGAGTAACAAACATACATACATCCATCCTCACAAACTTTCGCATTTATAATATGTATTTCCGATTTACTTCTTCTTCTTCATCGAGTGGATGGTCAACCTGACCAATCCTGGTGTCAGAATTATTGAGCCGCCAAAGGCCTCTGACATGGCTCATGTAACGACAACTATCCGTAGAAAGTAACCGAGACTGACGGCTTAACGTGCCCTCCGAAGTACGGAATCATCTTACTTTTCGGGCAATCAGGTGATTCAGCCTGCAATGCCCTAACCAAACCGAGGAAAGTCTCACAAAGAGATTTTTGTGAGATATTGTCCCCACCGGGAATCGAATCCAGAACCTCCGGATCGTGAGCCGGGCGCTCAAACCACAAGACCACGGAGGCTGTTATTTCGGAATTACTTTCGGAGTTCGGATTTACTAAAATGCGTACCCGACGTTTCGAGCGTATATAATCATCCCGCGACCCGTTTCATTTTGTAGTATACTTAATGTTATGAGTTGACTGAAAAAATAACTATTTACCAGACCCCTTTTGACCTAAGACTGCTCTTGACCTTGCTTGCTCCTTTAACAAATAGCGCAATCAGAATCGAACCAGAAATATCCAAAAATAAATGACCACACAATGCTAATAGAAAGTTATACAACATTTAAAATCTATTCAACCGTAAAGTTCAGTCACATTGACGCCATCGCTAACCTTTCTTGTGTTACTATAGATACTTATACAAACTTAAACTAACCGTTATTTTTAACGAAAAAATCTCAATCTTGAACGCTATTACTTTGGTAATAAGAGTTATAAGTGTAAGGGTATGTTGCAAGTTGGTTATATTTTTTGTCAATCAATCATTTATAGTTTAACGCGTCAGATTAATTTTCGATTTGTAATAAGAACTGTAATGTGACACCTTGTTTTTATCTACCATGGAACGGAGGGAGACAAGGCACATGAGAAATGTGCATACAGATAAGATACTCGTATCATCAAACTAGCAGCGCCCCGCGGTTCTATCCGCGTTGTGTCCGTTCCTGTCAGAATTGCGGGCTGACAATAGCCTCGAACCAGCCTGTTGAATGTGGCTATCTATTACAAAAATAATTATTCAAATCGGTTAGGTAGTTTCTGAGTTTAGCGAGTTCGTATGAGACGGTCAGGCGGTTTTAAAAACCGTAGCTCACTTAATCAAAAATAGTTCCTACACTACATTTAACATACCTACATACATACGGGACGAATGCAGAACATTTTCTGTTCTAAAGTAAATAAGTATTACTCTATAAGGTCTATTGGGTACAGACTCTCGCTGTAGATATTTACTACATACAAACGTACGGGATGAACACAGAACCTCCTTTAATAAAGTTGATTAAAAACGAGAATTCTTTCTTGAACTCGATCAGTTGTAATCTAAACTAGATTATCTTTGTCTAAGGAACAAAAAACATAAATCATTTCGTACTACCAGTGACAATATCTAATCATTTAAAACTCTTCTTCAATAATATACCTTAAATACTTAGAACAAGGTTGAGTTTCGCTTGCTTTCTAAAGGAGATGTTTATGAAAATCTCAAAGAAATGCTTATGGGCGCTTCGCTTCATTTAGCAAAAGTGTATCGAATCCATTCTGTGTAATGTCGTATGTTTTTATTAAAAATAGTCTGGGGACTATGGAATATCTAATAGAGTCCATAGATTGTTCTTAAGTGGTTTTGAAATGAGCTTTCAAGCTTTTCTGAAGTTGTTTGAAAGGAAATTGAGCTGTTTTGTAGTTTACATTACCTTATGCAACCTTTAAACATTTTAAAACAGTACAAAGTTAAGAGTATTAGTCTGTAATGTCCCATTGCTAAGCAAAGGCCTCTCATCTCACTGAAGAAACTTTGCAGTAATAAAGGTTTGCAGAATAACACATAGAATACATTCTATACCGAAATTCTCGCAGGAACGGGTACAACGCGGGTAACACCGCAAGGCGTTACTAATCTTAACAAATGCTATCATGAGAAAGATTTTATCCTGTTTGTAATTTCTGTGTAACTCAGTAAAATAAATATAAAACTGGCCAAGTGCGAGTCGGTCTCGCGCATGGAGGGTTCCGTACCTTAAAAAACGGCAAAAAATCACGTTTGTTGTATGGGAGCCCCCCTATTCGATTCTTTCCTGTTTTTCTAGTGTTAAAACTACAGCAACAATCTCTACCATAACTATACAAAGGTACATTACGAGGCTCTAATGACACTCCAACCACAAACCAGTACATCCACTGAATCAAAACAAACGAACACACAGAACTAGCACGTGGCGACACTTTATAGATTAATATTATCGCCGGACAAAGAGACCCGTTGTTCTTTGTTATTTTATAGTTACTTTAATTATTAATGGATGTGTTATTTTTGAACCTACTTCGAAAACAAGAAGGTTTAATAGTGTGTTTTGTTTTTAAAAAGGTTTTGTAGTTTACAAACTATTTAGTGACAGTGACCTTTTACTGACAGGTGGTTTATAGGTGTTCATAAATTGTTGTACTTGATGGGCTGTAGCCAAAACTGAAAGCTGGTTCAAGTCCCGTTGTGATAACACCTAATACTCTTAGGGCCATATTAAGAACGCGTATTTAGCTATCAAATGGTTTGTCTCTTTCTGACACGCAATTTTCCGAAGAGGAAAAGAGACAAAAGACTATAACAGTGTTTTAGTTACAGAGCGGTTGTTATTAAGGCGGTTAAGTAAGAGCAGGGTAATCTATACTAATATTATAAAGCTGAAGAGTTTGTTTTGTTTGTTTGTTTGTTTAAACGCGCTAATCTCAGAAACTACTGAACCGATTTGAATAATTCTTTCACTGTTAGATAGTCTATTTATCGAGGAAGGCTATAGGCTACATTTTATCCCGAAATTCCCACGGGAACGGGCACAACGCGGGTAAAACCGCGGGGCGCTGCTAGTACTTTTATAATGTCCCGAAAAGTTACAACCATATTAATACAAACAGGGATAATACAGTGTGACATTATTATTACTCGACAAAAAAAATAAGGAAGTTCAAGTAGGTTAGTACCCAACCCTGGTTAAGGAGTTTTTAGACTGCCTTAAGGCCTCCAACATGGCCTAACGATGAAACAAAATGGACTAACCACTTAACGTGCCCTCCAAAGCACAGTAGCAACAAAAATAAGTGTTCGACTGCAAGACACTACGTGAAGAAGACCATACTGAAGTTAAAGTAACAGTAGAAGACAAAACAATAATCTTCTAATAATGTAATGACAAACATATTTCAAATAAAGTACTAAAGAGCTGAGATAGTAAACCACTACTAACTAATAAAAGTTATTACTCATCAATACACACACACAAATAATTACAAAACAAAAACACATCGGGAACAGCCGCGTATGCGTCGTCGCTTAGACTAATATATTATAATTATTAGATGAATTATGGAAGGTCAATTTGTTATTGCTTCTATTTTGGATTAAAATTATGTTTAATATGTTGATTACTGATCTAATGATAAAAGTATACTTACTACATTTTGGGTTTTTAGTGCAAAGTTAACAAACTTTAGCACACAATTATTTATTATGGCTTTGTACACCTCAGTGTACTGATATTTTCAGTAGATGAGAGAGGCCATTGGTATAATAAATACAAAAATGAAAAAAAAGGTTTATATATTTATTTAAGAACAACCAGTAAAAGATACATTTAAACTTAGCACAAAGTTTAACACCTAAATGCACTCTCTATAGATGCCACAACATGCGGAGGTAACCAGGTATAACAAGGAATCCTGAAAATTGCAATACTAAGAAACAGTACCATATATGAATATCTAAAGGTGTGATTCCACCAGTGTGCCGCACTGTGCCGCACTGCAATGCACACTGTGCGACACAAATGTTTATTCTGGTCGACTCATTAAAGCATATAATAACAAATTGTGCACGAACATTCTAGGTATGTTCGCGCACATCTTGTAACATTTGTACGCGCACACATGCAGGCAGTGGACTCGCGTCGACGTGTACAAACCTGTTGTTCGCGAACTCAGTCTTGCTTCCGCTACCGGAGTGAAAACATTTATTTGTGCGCGTACATTTTTAATTAATCAAATTAAATATATGGATTGGACGAATGATAAAATTATTAAATTTATTCAAGCTATTGAAACTTATCCTGTGCTGTGGGATTCTAGTCACAGTGATTATAAAAATAAAAACAAAAAACATGACGCCACTCAAGAGTTGGCGCAAAGCTTCAATTGTGACTCGACTGAGGTAATGAGAAAATGAAAGATTATTTTGGCTCAATACCGAAGAGAAAAGAAGAAAATCGCGGACTCAAAATCTTCAGGTTCTGGGATTTTAGATATATATAAGCCAAAATGGTTTGACTATGCATAGCAGGCTACACAGTAAAACACATGCTGCAGCACAAAGCACTACGTTTTCCTGGCCGTCCATATTAACTACTGAACTGTCATCGCCAGAAACTCTGCTCAGTGTACATGTTCGCGCACAAATGTGCTGAACTGTGCGCTTACAAAAGTTACGCACAGCCTTACCAGTGGAGTTGGAAGCCAAATGCGATACCAGCTAAGTACGTGCACTGCTGGAGTTTTGCACAAAATGTTTGTAAGCAAATGTGCTGCACACTGTTTTGGTGGAATCGTACCTTAACAATATTCTTTTCGCTGTAACCTGCCATTTATTTTAATGAAACAATGTTTCCTTTCGTACTTTCCTTAAACTTGCAAACTGGTATGTCCCTAACTCCTAATGCAGGCACCGTAGCTCACCCAAACTGCACTGCCCACCCAAAACCCTATTAATTACCAACACATACCAGCAATAAAACAATACAAAGAAAATACTACATACTTAAATAGTTAGTACATAAATCATTTGCCAGCTACGAGACGTGCAGAATCGTGAATTATCTAACAAAGTACTGACTCGGTAAACTTGTACAGTAACTATTCTTTAAGCTGTGGTTTAACTACGTTAAATGTGCTCGTAAAGAGGTAGTGAGCTTAACACAAAGATGCTCGGGAGTCTGTTACACCGATGAGTAACGATGCTTCTTAAAGTGTTGTGTTCGTAACACGAACATGTAACATGAACATTCGCGCTTTAAAAGGTACGTCAAATTGTCGTTGTTGTTAGAATCGTTAGACCATGTTGGAGGTCTTTAGGCGGTCTAAAAACTTCGATACCGGGGTTGACCATTCAGTTTTTTTAACTAACTTAGTAACATAGATATAGTATATATGTATATCATTACTATCGAAAGTGAAGTGATAGCCTTTCTTTTAAAAAGGTAATCTATATTTTCAACTTTTAGTTCTAGATATAAAAAGTGCGCGTGCGGGCTGGTTGCGGACGGTTTTATACAAATACATAGAATACAGCGTCACGCGACCCGCAACCGGACCTACGTGTATTCCGAATAATATTTTATTAGTGAGACAGCATGGACCTTCGCAATTTATCGTAAATAAATTACCAAAGCAACAAACTTAACATGAACACACTTAAAAATAATTCATTGCGTTAAACACTTACTTCCGAACGAAAGATGATACACAACAGTGTAAACTCATCCGTTTAAGTGGCCACATGCCATACCTCATACGGCAACAACGAATAAACTACCAACATTTAACTTTTGATTTATTAACCCATTGCGTACCTATCTCGGGCCACGGTAAATCTGTTCAGTCGCTTAGAATTTCGTTAATGTACAATTATTGTGCAACTTTTAATGGAACGGGTATTAATGGGTTAGTTTTTATCGGGATTGGGTATGAAGCTTTGTTAGTTGTAATTATATTTAAAGAAATCAGTCTAAAATGTCACGTGTAATTTAAAGAAATCAGTCTAAAATGTCACGTCAATGCTTCCTTAGTAGAGATTGAATGAATAATTTTGTCGAAATAACCGAAAGATATACTTGAACTTGACTGTTAAAGTACGTCATATAAACTATGTGGACTAACTCTAGTGGTAGACTTTCTAGACCTGAAAGACCTAGACCTAGTTCCTGAAAATTAGCACAATTACCACTAATACGGTTATGAAACTTTAAGCGTTAAGCGGGCGCATGCGTCGGTTCACTTTTGTATGACACTGCACGCCACGGGCGCACGCGTCGGTTTACTTTTGCATGAAGCCACATGCGGCGGGCGCACGCAGCGTGCGCACACCGCGGGCGCCCGCGACGGTTCACTTTTCTATGAAACCGCGGCGTGCGCACGCTTAACGCATTGTCGGCTCTAAAGTGTCCCAAGTAATCCCAAGACCAGTGAATCCTGATTGTCACTGTTCAAAAATCTCAACTCAAATGCTATGAACATTAAGAAGTAAATAAATAAAACAATAGGTTAGCTCAATTGACATAATATACTGCAATGGAAAGACAATATTACAATAAACAAATGAGGTATAACATATCAACAGGTTTTTCAGGTTGAGCGCGTGCGTAGATCAAATCTACCATTGGTTTTAATGCCCCTTCTGTTTAGTGATGTACAATTTTCAATATCGATATCGACTCGATATCGAATACCTTGTATGGATAAGAAGATAATCATTTGCTTGTGAGACGACGGTATCTATGTAGGTATGCAGTATCTATCAATGTGTTTACTGATTACCAACGAATGCGTGACGATGTCTAATATTATCAATTAAGTAGGTACTTGAAGAATCCATAGCGCAGAGCACGCGTAGCCTGAGATACGTATGATTAGTGATTTAGCGTTAACTACAAATTAGTTAGGAATTATTGTTCATTACTGAATTTATCAAAATAAGTTTATTTAAAGATGATACATAATAATGATGCATTGTGTTAGCGCTTAACTGCCGCACTGAGGCGTTCATTAAATCGATATTTATTAACTAACTGACGTAATTTTTCATACATTATATGTCAAAATCCTTCATTAAATCTCCACTAAAGAAACATTTGACGTCTGAGTACCAAACACCGAGTTTTCGCGCAAATTCAATGTCAACTGACACACGCTTACAAAACTATCGATAAAATTGAAGTCCCATCACTAGTATACCAGTTTGTTCTATCGAGCAAACGGTTCTGCGGTGTAGATACAGAAAATATAATATCATGCGGTTGGTAATAGTATTCGTAATCGGAGCTGGCGTAGAAGTTAATCTAATATTGAAATAATATTATGTTTTTCTTCAGATTTAGGGTTCCACTTCAAAAAAGTATCAAGAAAACCGTTTTAAGTAAAGTATGAAGCGCTTTTCAGGGAATCGTTGTGTCTTAAAAAGACTTAGTTCAATCCTCTCCCTATGGTAAACTAGCCGCGCCCCGCGGTGTTACCCGCGTTGTAGACGTTCCCGCGGGAATTTCGGGATAAAATGTATCCCTTGTGTGTTCTGTGGTACCTATATTACTGTAAAGTTTTATTCAAATCTGCACAGTAGTTTTTCGTGAAGGCTTCTCTCCACTTTCCGTACGTGCATCCCTGTCCTGGGCCACTTCCTTCTACTGTTTTTCTGACGGTACAATTTAATACCCATATGTAGTCTGTAAAAAAATTATACGGTCTGAGAAAGCTTTGAATCTTTTTTATGACTCTATCTGTACTCTACTTAACTACAGGACAAAGCCTTCTCTTAGAATCTACTAACGTGGTACGAAAAAGGCCACCAACAAGGCTTAATTAACCTTCTTACAAACCTAAGGCCTTTAGCCCCAACCTCACGCCATAATATTTGCAAACAACACAACTTCAGTTTAAAACGAGAAGTGCTAAACTAAACCCACGTCCATATTTGCGTGCGACAAAACCATTTGAGTCTGTCGCATAAACTGTCAAAACGACAAAAATAATTTGTCCTCAAAATACTGCGTAAGGCCTAATTGGCCCTTTTTGATTAAATCACAGCGACTGCAAACAAACACGTTAAGTTACATTGTTGCTTGTTTAACTTTGTGAACGATCGTGCGATTATGTCGCCTCGTAACTTTGTAGGAACGATTGCCAATTTGAACAGTGCCTTATTTATATTTACGGATTTTCATATAGAGGTCATTAAATGGTGAATTATAGTACATCTTGCTGTAATATTTTCAGGGAGAGAGGTATTTGTCAGAGGTCATTCGTTAAACCTGTTTCTTCACATATTTTATTCATCAGTTTGGCATTTATGCTTAAGATTCCAAGCTTGAGAAGTTTACTACTCGTGGCAGAGTTTGAGTAAACGATGTAAGCTCATTGCGATTGATAGCGTGCAGCTCGCTCACTATTTAGATGGAGGGCCGGTAGTGAAATTTTATTTGAGCGCTACCGTGCTTCGGAGCGCACCAAAAATGGTCGGTTTCGGTTGTTTCATTGATAGACCATATCAAAGGCCTTTAGGCAGTCTAAAAACTTCGACACCAGAGTTAGCCATTGATCTATTTGAACTTACTTTTCACTAGGTACCTATAAAATATCGTTTTTATTAATTACAAGCCGCGCCCCGCGGTTATACCAGCGTTGTATCGGTTCTCGCGGGAGTTTCGGGATAAAATGTATACCATGTTTTATTCTGATGTTTAACCTATATTACTGTAAAGTTTCATCCAAATCTGTTTTGTAGTTTTTGCGTGAAGGAGCAACAAACATACATCCATACATACTCGTACATCCATCCTCACAAACTTTCGCATTTATAATATTAGTAGGATGATTTACTATAATTAAATAGTTCTCTATTGCTAGTCTAAACACTCAGTGAGAAGATAGTCAATTTCAATCTTAATAAACCGAACACTTTTAATGTATTTTTGTACGGAACTCTGTCTTGAATTATCGATTATAGAAATCAAATCACTATAATCAGCCCAAACGTTGTTTAAATTACCAAATAATGGTAATTTGTTAGTTTCAGTAGCATTGCAGTAGCCATTTTGAATATATTTGACAAGTACTTGAACTTGTTACAATTTGATTGAAGTTTGGGTGGTCGAGTAAACTTTATATAGGTACTTAGCGCCGCGCCGTTTTACTCGAGGAGGTTTTAAGCCGGTCTAAAATTTCCGACACCAGGGTTGGCTACTGCCCTACTTGAATTTACTTGCTACATCTACGCGCCTTGGTGGTCTAATGGTATATGCATTCGCCTGCCAATACTGAAATCCTTGGTTCAATTCCCGGGTCGACCGAAAACATGTTCTTACTTATCAAACATGGCTCGGGTTTGAGATCACCAACCTGCATTAGGCAAGCGTGGTGATAACGACATCCTCCTCACTGTACTGATATCTTCAGTGAGATGAGAGGGCTTTGCTCAGCAATGGAACATTACAGGCTAATACTTACTTACTTACTGCTACATTTAAATGTTACTTTGGTATCTATCAAATGAGTGCACCTTTAAAAAAAAAACGTTTATTGCCCTTTTCTCACAATTAAGTACAACAATATTATTGTGAATAACGCGAACTTAAATCTAAATAAAATAATTTAAAAAAATTAAAGGGTAAAAGACAATGGCTCAGCTGTGCTGTCCGCTGGAACAGCGCTGGTTTTCAGCCATCCCTAGTTCCTGAGATAGATTGCGATCGAAGGTACTCGTAGTTAAGGCACAATACGCAGAATATACTTTATTACTTTCGTTTTTAATTGATGTTCATTATAATATACTTTGAGATAGTTAATGTTATTATTTTGATAATAATGGTGAACACTATCTATTTATTATGCAGTAATTATTTACCAACTATTATCGCTTTGAATTCTGTTTGGTTTCCTCTGATAACAACTATATTTGATTTTCTAAATGTTTGTTTTCTATTTTATGTTAAGGCGATGGTCATTACTTTACTGATATAATACTTATACTAGTTATGTTTGTTAGATTGTTTGATTGTACTCATAAGAGTTATGTTTGTAAGTTTCTTTGTTTGCGGGTAAAATGGCAACGCAAAAGTGTATTTTGTACACTCTAGCAATGCGTCACGATCTTACCCACATTGTTGTATTACTTTGAGACCTTCAGGATAAAAGTAGCATTTAACCGTCCTTTTGAGAGTCTCTATTTTAAATATTATTGTGTTTCGCAGGCGACTGTAGTGTACGAAGACTTTTTCGTAGATATTGGCAAATATTGGCATGTTCATACAAAATAACACAAACTATTCAGCTTAATTATTTTAATATAAGTACGAGGATAATTAGCTTGCTACATATTTGGCCTCGCCAAACCCGAAAAAATCTACATATTTTTCAGTTTGAGCCAATCTATTTAGGAGCGGATGAAGTGAGTACAAAATGCAAACAGCTAGTATATAAATATACAAAAGTATACATATTAATATATTACTAATATTATAAATGCGAAAGTTTGTGAGGATGGATGTATGTATGTATGTTACTAATTCACGAAAAAACTACAAAACGGATTTGGATGAAACTATACAGTAGAAAAGTTTATAAATCAGAATAACACATAGAACACATTTTATCCCGAAATTCCCGCGGGAATGAGTACAACGTGGGTAGAACCGCGGGGCACGGCTAGTATTTAATATAAATAACAAAATAACACTGTAAATGAATCATACCCTTAACTAAATATAACGCAATACTACGCCTTATCAATGCGCCTGCACATGCGTACTCGCAGTTGTAAAATTATCTCCAATAGGTATACATAGTACATATGTATAATAACATACATTATAAACGCATTGTTTCATTATATTTGTTATTATATAATTGTATACAGAGTTCTATAAAAATCTTTATTCGGACGACACACACACCCATCACGATACCGAGACTTATACGTGTCCCGAAGAAATACCTCCAATTACACCCATGGAAATACATCGCACGCTAAAAAACATGAAATACAACAAATCACCAGGTTACGACGACATAACAACTGAGGCCCTTAAGATGGGTGAACCAGAACTTCTGCCATACATAAATAACCTTTTTAACAACATTTTGCACACAGGCCAATTACCCAAACTGTTCTGCCACTCCAACATTATTCTCCTACACAAAAAAGGTGACAAATCAAATATAGAAAATTACAGACCAATTAACCTTGTTTCACACCTCTACAAACTATTTATTAAAATAATTGAAGCCCGAATATCAGATCAGCTTGATAGCAACCAACCGCCCGAACAAGCAGGCTTCCGGAAAGGTCTTTCTACCACAGATCACTTACACTCAGCTAACCAAATCATAGAAAAACACATAGAATTC
Source organism: Cyclophora albipunctata (assembly GCA_963082685.1). Taxonomy (NCBI): domain Eukaryota; kingdom Metazoa; phylum Arthropoda; class Insecta; order Lepidoptera; family Geometridae; genus Cyclophora; species Cyclophora albipunctata. The sequence continues at coordinate 1,666,243 of OY720131.1, read as the reverse complement.
CAAATACCACTTTATCTAGCATTCGTTGATTTTACCAAGGCATTCGATAGTTTATTCCATAACTTCATATTCACAGCGCTAAAAGAGCAAAATATCCATCCCACATACATCCACTTATTAAAAATTATATACCACAATAGTACAGCCGCAATAAACATAAACACAACTGGGCCATCCTTCCCGATCGAGAAGGGAGTTAAGCAGGGAGACCCGCTGTCGCCTAAACTGTTTACAGCCACATTAGAGGAATTATTTAGATCTTTGGCTGCAAAATGGAGGGAGAAAGGTATTCTCATCGGAGGAAAAAGACTAACAAACCTCCGATTTGCAGACGACGTCATACTTTTCGCTTCCTCAGCGGAGGAATTGGGTCACATGCTGGAAGACCTACGCAAGGCGAGTCTCGAGGCCGGACTCAAGATGAACAAGTCGAAGACCAAGTTAATGACCAACAGCGCGAGACGTAGAATCTACGTCGATGGTGATGAGGTTGAATATGTCCATGAGTATGTGTATTTAGGCCAAATAGTCTCTTTCCAGGCGAGGCAAGATGCAGAAATTGCGCGCCGGATCGAAAACGCCTGGAAGAGCTATTGGTCAATGAAAGAACTTATGAAGGGAAACTTGCCACTATCCCTCAAACGCAGACTCATGGACATGTGCATCCTCCCCATCTTGACATACGGAGCGCAAACTTGGTCTTTGACTGAACGTCAGCGGTCCGACCTGGAGGTCTGCCAGCGGGCTATGGAGCGCAGTATTCTCGGCATTAAGCTGAGCGATCGTGTTAGAAACACCATACTGCGCTCTCGAACCCAAATTGCCGACGTGACCCAAAAGGCAGCTAGTCTAAAGTACAACTGGGCGGGACACGTCTGCCGCATGTCGGATGACTGGTGGGCCAAAGTCACCACTCAGTGGGTCCCACAAGATCGGAAACGACATCGCGGCAGACCGAGGAGGCGATGGCGAGACGAGCTCGACACCTTCACGAAGGATTGGCCAAATCTAGCACTCAATAGAGAAAGGTGGAAAGAGGGTAGGGAGGCCTTTGCCCTGCAGTGGGACAAGACAGGCTGAAAATAAATAAAATAATAGACTGGTTGTACGGAACTCTAGTATATTAACATGGATTTATGCCTATGTATATATTTACATAGACTAATGTGTAGTTGCTATGATTATTTTTGTGTTATAGGTTGTTAGGCAGTTAATTAGTGGTAGTGAGAGCGCTTACTGTGTCGGGGGTTGCTGGTTGGATTCCCGCAGTCAGCAATATGTGGAGACATAGTTATTGGCGACGACGTCTGGGTGTCAATTATATATTGTTATAAAGTATTTGTGTTCCATATTTATTTAAAAGCTTAGAGCTTAGTTTGGGTCTAATTAGTGAGTGAATTTGTCCGGGTATATTTATTTATTATTATTAATTATATGTTTACTCTAGTGTACAAATGGTTTATGTTGTGATTCGGAAGTTTTTCTTAAGAGATATTGGTCAAGCTTTTTAGGGTTAATTCAGACTAGAATAACATAGCATTTTCAATGATTCCTAACTTAACAACTTTTTCCCGACAAAATAGAACTATAACCCTTATTTTCCCTATATCAAAAACATAAAGGACTCAAAATAGCTCTTACAGACTTATTGTTTTGCACCACTAAGTAAAGTCGATTGTTTGCGCAACTCTCAAAGGCAATATTTTAATAAAACAAAAACTACTTATTAAGGAAAACAATAAAATTAAAACATTAAACAAACTACTACATATCTGTAACAATTAATTACGTCTAACAAATCACTACATAGTATAAAACAAAGTCACTACTTTTGTCTGTTTGTTTGTCTGTATGCTTAAATCTTTAAAATTACGCAACGGATTTTGATGCGGTTTTTTGTAATAGGTAGAGTGATTCAAGAGGTTTATATGTATAAAAAATCCCGAAATTCCCACGGGAACGGGTACAACGCGGGTAAAACCGCGGGGCGCTGCTAGTATAATGATATAATTGTTTTCCTTATTCGATTGCCACTTGTCTTTTGAGCTTATTAATTCATTCATTTTGAAGAGGTTAGTGGTCATCACTGGTGTAAGACCGCCTTAAAAAGGCCTTTTTTTCGTTACACGGTACAGTGAAGAGGACTACGTAATTTATAAAAAAAGTATTAGCCTGTAATGACACACTGCTGGGCAAAGGCATCTCACTTAAGGCATTATCAGTATTAATACACTGACTATATATATTTTATAAGTTTGTTTTTTACTATTAATTTGTAAATTGGTTAAAATATTAATTAGAATTGTATAGAATTATTTTCGTATCATAGTCCGGTTTTGCCTGAAACACAGGTTCCTTCCTAGTTCAGGCTCATGCGTGCTCATGCTTACTCCTGGCTAAAAATATTTATTTTTAGACTTATTAATATGTAATAGAAGTAAGTTTGTATGAATAAAGATTTTATTATTATTATTTATTATTTATTTATGGGATACATGGAAGGAATGGGGAGAGGCCTTTGCCCAGCATTGGGACACAAACGGCTGATAATAATAATCAATAACTTGATCTTTAAAAAAAAAAAATATTTCCTCTGCCATCACTTGGCTTTGGCCCGTGATGTGCAGTTAATTACCAGTTTTTCTAGCTGAGAGTATAAAATATACAACTACAATAATAATGTATTTATTATTACTGACTCACTATCAGTACAGTGAGGAGGATTAGGCATATCATGCTTGCCTAACACGGGTTGGTGATCTCAAACCCGAACTATATTTGAAAAGTAGAAAACATGTTTATGCTCGACCTAGGAATTGAACCGGAGACCTCAGTCTTGGCAGGCGAGCGCACATCCCATTAGATCACCGAGGCAAATGTACACTTTTGAATTTTATTTTAAAGCTATGATTGTTAATCTAAGAATGTTTTAGTCATTAATAGTTTAATATTGTTGCTCATTTCATTATATTTTATTTTTTTTTAATAATTTTTAGTGTTATTTTTTTTCATTATTTTCTTATTGTTTTTTTTTTTTTGCTAAAGTTTACAGTTAAATATGTAATAGTTTGTAATGCTACCTATCCTCTTTAGTTGTATAAGTATCTCGGGTCCAGCTGAAAATCAGCGCTGTAGCTCCGGCTGCAGCATTACGCTGAGCTGGTAACCTTTTTGGTTAAGTTGTTACCTTGTACTTTTGTTTGTCCTATTCCTGTTGTGCTTTTTTAACCAAATAAATTTTATTTCATTTCATTTCATTTCATTTCAAATAAATCAACTGCAAGAAATATTTACATTAAAATTGATAAGTCAAGTATTGTCAGTGATAACGATTTAATGTCAAGTGTATTTATAATCCACTCGGAAGGTTTTGCAATAAAATGTAATATTAAAGTCAATATGTGCTTCACTGTGGGAATCAATGTTTGTTTGTTTGAAAATCAAAGTTGTAATTTTATTTCATATCTGTATTGACATTGCGAGTGTTATGGTTTTGTTACTTAATTGAAATATATTGTGTGAGACTGTATTCTAATTCGATAGAACGGTATTTTCGTTTTAGGGTCGTAAGGGTGCTTGTCCATTGACGCAGAGCGAGCTGGGAGAGCGGAGAAATGGACAAATATTAACCAATAAGATTGCGTAAAATATCTGACCGCAGATTTCATGCAATCCTATTGCAGGCACCCTAAAACCGTATGATCGGATTTTTGTCATTCATCTGTCATCAATCAATTTTCCATTTTAAGGTAATAAGGCTATTTTTGGAATTTCCACGGGTACAGATAAAACGCGGATGAAACAGAGAGGCACTACTAGTCCTAATTAAAAAAAAACTTGAGAGGTGTCAAGGGACACCCGGATGGAACGAAAATTATCAACAAAAATAATCGTCGCGACACCACACTGTTCAATGCAAAATAGAAAGACGAAACGAAAATATCTAGCTTGCTTTCTATAAGAGAGAGAGACAGACAGAGAAACATGCGGCGCGCATGTTTCTCTGTCTGTTTCTCTCTGGCGTGCACATGTTTCTCTGTCTGTCTCTCTCGCGCATGTTTCTCAATTAGTCTCTCTCTGGCTTGCGCAAGTTTCTCTGTCTGTCCCTCTCTGGCCTAAAAAATGTCGTTACCATTTTTTCCGTCTAGCCCCCTTTCGCAACGCGCGATAAGGAACTTCGTTCCAAAAAGTGCCGTGCTTCGGAGGGCACGTAAAATTGTCTGTCCCTGTTGTTTCATCGTTAGACCATGTCGAAGGCCTAGAGGCGGTCTAAAAACTCCGACACTAGGGTTGGCGACTAACCTACTCGAACTTACTTACTTAATTAAGAAAGAACTTGTAAACTTAAATCATACTTCTCAAGTCTCGTGTTTTAACTAACGTTTTATAAAGTAATTGTTAACTAAACGTAACTTGGTGCCTAGGAAACTAAGGAGTTACCGGCACGGCGCAGTAGTGACTACTGTCTTGAGTTTCTATGACCTAAGTCACAAGCTGTAGCGAGTTCTAGTTTGGAAACCGTTTTTCACTCTGAACGAGTTAACAAGTTGCAAGCCCACGACTTCAAATCAATGCTTACTTAATCGTGAATTTACTTAAGTGTAGCATTTAAATGCCACGTTCGATATTAAGTTGAACCGATTTTGGCTCGATTTAAATGCCTAATCTTACTCACTGTATTGATTTCTTCAGTGAGATGAGAGGACTTTGCCCAGCAGTGGGAAACTGCAGGCTAAAAAGAGCCTTCTCTTTTTAATAAAAATAAATGATTGCATTAGATACTAACCTTTGATGATCGGATTAGAGTGCTCAGTGCTGCAATGATAAAAAAACTCAATTTTTTTTTTTCAAATATGGAATATTTTTACTAAAACAAGCAGTGCCTTGCGGATTTTACTCGCTTTATGGCAATTTCTGTGAAAATTTCGGGATGAAAAATAGCTTATACCTTTCCTGTTAAATGTGGGTATCCATTACAAAAATAATTATTCAACCCGTATCGGTAGTTTCTGAAATAAGCGCGTTGAAACAAACAAAAATCTAAAAGAACAAAAACTAACCAAAATAAGATTTACTATCTACGAAATGAACTGAAATTGATGAAACCCTCAACCCGCCATATCTCTCAACTTGCACCGACCTCCTCGAACCGCGCATATACTTGCATGAACCCGCAAGAAGCGACCCAACCGGTTCCTGGCGTACTCACTACGTCTCTAGTAATATGTTCACGTTATTGCCATATAAATATTCTTGTAATGATCGTTCTACTCGGGATTTTCTGCTTTGCTTTGAATTTGCTCCTTTGTAATTGTGATTAACTTTGTTGTTATATTGATTGAGTATAGGCAGAGTTTGTTATAGATCGTTTTGAACTGTTTGAATTTCTAGCCGCGGCACGTGTTACCCGCGTTGTACCCGCACCCGCAAGAATTTCGGGATACATTTTTTGATGTATAACCTATATTACTGTAAAGTTTCATCCAAATCCGTCTAGTAGTTTTTTCGTGAAAGAGAAACAAACATAGAGACATCCTCCAATCTTTCGCATTTATAATATTAGTAGGATATTATTTTTATGGAAAGTAAGTTCGAAAGGGGATGGCGCCGAAACTAAAAGCTTCTTTGGGCTTGGTGCTGAAACTGAACTTGTCTTTAGGTACTTCAATTTGACATCAAACAAATGACACATTGGTGAAACAAGGTCATTTGATGCTTTGGTGGTAAAATGAGTTTCAGTCAAACGTATTTCAGTGACCCTCATCAGGATAAATAAAAGTTGATTGGAGTAATAATAATCCTTTGCTTATTAAGAAGAAATGTACTTACGAGTTTACGAGTCATCATAAAGAGAGCTAGGCTCTTGTCGGTGAGTCCGATGCAGATTTCTCCATCTATTCCTGTTCAGTGCAAACTCTTTCACATCTCTATTGTGACATGACATATCCTTTTTCTTTAATCTGAAGTAACTATTTTAAAATTATAACCAGTAAAATAACTTCAGCATAGTATGCAATAAGCTTTAAGTTAATAATCCAATTGCATTCGAAATTAAATTCAAAATAACGTAATTTAAATGTGACAGAACAATTTAAATGCGTATTTCAAAACACTCATAATAACCAAATTAGGTTAAACTTTACGTTCAAACTAAAACAGTTTTATTAAGCGGTTTACAGTTAAATCCCGATCGTAAACAAACTAGATATCAGTAAGTGCTTTAAAAACCGCAACTTTTCGTCACTTACAAACATTATAATTCTAATCTCCTATACATAAATTACAGGGCAGTCGTTAAATATCAGTTCTGAAGTGACTCCAGTGACACAAAGCTGCTTTGCATCTACCATATTAGTTTTACCACCACTAGCATCCACTATTGCTTCTAAATCTTCACTGTAAAGTTCAAATTGAGAACGAGCTTCACTTGTTTCAAGTTTGTCTACAATGTTAATTTTATCATCAAAGCTTTTGACTTTGGCATCTGTAGCTTGGAGATAAGGTATAATTTCGTGTTTATTGTTAGTTCGATTATAATTGTTATTGTATTGTAATTCTTGCGCAATGTCAGCACGAGTCTTGTTGATGCACTGTCTTGTGTTAGAGTCGGTATATTAGTATATGTATTAGTTAGAGTAATTGAAATTTATATGTTATTGTTTTGGACAGTTTGATGTATTTGCGTCTGATAGGGATTAGTTACTTATTTGACAGTGATTGTAGTTATTTGATAAAGTGTCTGTTATTGCACAATGTCAAATTGCAAAACCCAATCCGTTAATATTTCAAAGTAGAATATTTTTTGTTATTTATTTTTATTAGACAAGTTTTCTTTCTAGGACACTTGGCACTTTCACAATAATATTTAATGTTGCTCATTCAATGACATTAACAAAAGTATTTTAATACAAACACGTTTTCATTAAATCGTCTAAATTTAAATTAAACGTAAAAGAGTAACAAGAAATACGCAACATTAGTTCCTTGCAAATACTTAAATGTAGTAAAATGATTCATAATGATTCCGTTCTTGACACAGTTTACGTTCACGCACTGCGCACACGATATAGGAAACAGAATGTATGAATGGGTTTCCTAGATCTAGATAATATTGTTTGAAATATGCTAAGAATTTGGTAAAAAAAACCTTGTTCTTCCTTATGTCATACTAGCAACGACCCGCGGTTTTACCCGTACTCTGCCCTTTCCCGTGGGAATTTCGCGATGAAAAATAACCTACAACCTTTCCGTTGAATGTGGCTATCTATTACAACAAGAATTATTCAAATCGGATTGGCAGTTCTTGAGATAAAACACAGACAAAAAAACTCTCCAGCTTTATAATATTCATATATGTATGTAGGTATAATTTTCTAAGTATGTGTGTTACGACTAACCTGAACAGTACACATTGTTCCAATGTTAATACAATAACATTCCCATTGAAACCTTTACACAAACCAAACAGCTTAATTTACAATTTGGAGTGAAATACAGCCTGTTTATCGAAACGCAAGGATAGTGCTCGTACAAGTTGGGACGCCCACATATAGTGGGCTGGCTAAACAGGTCGGCAATGCAAGCTTTACAACATGATATTTTGATAATTTTATATGTAAGTGTACTTGAAGTCCATGTATATGTTAATCACTTTAGTACCTTACTGATTTCTTAGGTTTACGCGAACACTACTATATTACACTTCGACTTTATTTAGCACTAGAAGCGTCCCGCGGTTTTACACTCATTGTTCCCGTTCCCATGGGATTTTTTGGATGAATAATAACCTACAACCTTCCTGTGTAATGTTCCATTACAAAAGAATTATTGAAACTGAGATTAGCGCTTCAAAAATATATAAACTCATGAGCTTTAAAACTTCGAGATAATTATATTAGTATAAATTTAACCTTCGACATGATCAATCGATTGAAACAACCGGTACCAACTGCTTTACGTGCCCTCCGAAGCACGGTAGCGCTCATATAGAAATACATACTTCTATCGGCCACCCATCCAAGTAAGGGGCGAGCTGCACGTTGCTAAACAATCGCAATGTATTGACATCACTTGGTCAAACTTTGCACTTCAACAACTAACTTCATTAGTTTGTACCCGAGCTACAAACTTTTCCACTTCACAAAACTGATACCAACAACCTCTATACTTAAAACATCAACCAAATTATCAATCTCTACCAATATTTCCGAGTGACACGTCAGAACCAGTACATTTATCAACCTGACACCGTCGCGATCAAATTATACGTATTACTGCCTTTAATGTTACTTGTCTGACGTTTCTTAACTGCGTGGATGTTTCGAAATAAGTTTGCACCTGTTAGAAAACTGTTCCTATCCTAGGATAGTATATTTATACTACTCGTAATATTATAAAGCTGCAGAGTTTGTTTGTTTGAACGCGCTAATCTCAGGAACTATTGGCCCGATTTGAAAAATTCTTTCAGTTTTGGTTAGTCCATTTATCGAGGAAGGCTATAGGCTTTTTTTCATCCCGAAATTCCCACGGGAACGGACACAACGCGAGTAAAACCGCGGGGCGCTGCTATTACATAATTTACTAGCAGCGCCCCGCGGTTTTACCCGCGTTGTGCCCGTTCCCATGGGAATTCCAGGATGAAAAATAACCTTTCTTTTTTAATTAATTTAAACCTTTCCTTGCATATCTATCATTTTAAAAAATCTTATTCAAATCACATCAGTATCATAAAATTACATACTGTATACATATAAACTTACATACACGAAGAAAAATTACAGAGATTTTTGTGTATATCAAAATTGGTTTATTTACACCTTTACCTCATTAATGAAAAGTAATAAACAATCATTTTGTGACGTGATCTAATTTTGAAACCAATCAACAAATTAAATCATCTCATCTCATACGAAACTGTAACAAAAACCAACCTCATCCAGTCTAGATTACCTTGTTACAAAACTTTATCAAAACTAGGCCAGCTCTGACAAATGACAAGTTAAAGTCAAAAGCTGTAATTATTAAGGACTTAACAGTACTTTCATAACAGACGGTTTCTTGGGAAATACTCTAGTGTTTAAGAATTATAAGTGGCATTTCTATTAGAGTGTTACCATGCTTTGGAGGGCACGAAACATTGTTAATTTTGGTGGTTTTCATCGTTAGGCCATGTCCAAGGCCTTTAGGCGGTCTAAGAAAATATGAGCCTTTAAATAATTTAAACGACATACGATAATGAAAAATACGGTACAATTAAGATTAAATATATGTTATTAGTGGGCTGTTACTTTCTACGGATAGTAGTCGTTACATGAGCCATGTCAGAGGCCTTTGGCGGCTCAATAAATCTGACACCAGGATTGGTCAGGTTGACCATCCACACTATGAAGAAGAAGAAGAAGAAGTGGGTTGTGAAATGTACTGAGAGAAATGTCGCGAAACTTCTTACTGCCACACTCAGAAACGCACATTAACCCAATCATTACATGTAATATTCTCTCATTAAATCTCTACTAAAGAAGCATTTGACATCTCTGAGTATCGCAGTTAGTCACAAGCCTATTCACTTCAAACTGAACTTTAATTCTCAGCTACAAAGCAAATAAAACCTTACTCAAATGACCCATATCACCCAAATTACCATAAACATCGTGATCAAATCTATATTCAAGAAGTATTCTACGTACCTAGGACATGTTCAGACCTATAACCAGGTTCCAATGGGAATAGTAATGCGTTTTGTATACCGTTACGTGTCGTGATGAGAGTGTCATGTATAACAGAGCGATGGGAATTTTTAGCACTCATTTGAAAGTATAAATTGTTTCGGTTGGGAATTTGTAAAGTGTGAAATTTTAAATGGTTTTAAATAGAAAATAATTTTTATTGCCAAATTAGATATAATCTTGATTGACGAGATTGAGATATAGATCCAATTGGACGAACTTAGTAGTGTATTAGGTTGCGTTTCCACCTTCTCAGCAAGGGTGGAAACGCACGCGATGAAGGGCAGGGCCAAGTTCTCCATAGGGACAGTCAGAAATAAAAATAAGTGAAGTGGAGCGGCACGGATCACAATTAACAAATCTTCTTCTTCCAGTGGATGGCCAACCTGACCAATCCTGGTGTCAGAGTTATCGAGCCGCCAAAGGCCTCTGACATGGCTCATATAACGACTACTATCCGCAGAAAGTAACCGGGACTGACGGCTTAACGTGCCCTCCGAAGCACGGAATCATCTTACTTTTCGAGCAATCAAGTGATTCAGCCTACAATGCCCTAACCAAACTGAGGAAAGTCTCAAAGAGATTTTTGTGAGATATCCCCACCGGGAATCGAACCCGGAACCTCCGGGTCGTGAGCCGGGCGCTCAAACCACAAGACCACGGAGGCTATTAATATATACTTCTCCTGAACTATAATAACCAAAACCATATTTCAAACAACACTTCAATATCACATCCATACCTCAAAGACCAAACGAAAAAGGTTACCAACACGTTTTGAGCTCCATTGTACTAGGATATCACAATTATATATCAATTTGAAGTAATGATACGTACTTAAGGTTGAGGCACCCATGGGCCGTACTACCACAGATTATTACTTCAATTAGACGTAGTTTTGTACTATTTGGTTGAGCTAGTGAGGGGAGAAACGAGACTGGTCTTGAATTTTGTGATACCAATATAATTTTCGCTATGTCACTTTCTTTGGCGGATTATAATAATGTGATTGGGAAGATAAAAGTATTTGACATCAGTACAACATTTTCAAAAATATTGAACATCTTGACTTAATATAAGTACAATATTTTCAAAAATATTGAACGTCTTGGCTTAATATAAGTTTGCAGCTACAGCCTTTGCAGGGTTTTGACTTATGTTTGAATATAAAAATCACTAAAATAAGTCATAGAAAAAACTGTTAACAAGACTTTCAAGGGTCTTGAAAAAGACTCGAAAACAATAAATTCAATATTGGTTTCGAGTCTTTTTCTGATATCGATTGCCCCATCACTAAAACGATCACAGAATGGATACAATATTGCTTTTGACATACAAATTACATATTATAAGTAGCTTCGCTTCGAGAAAAATTAATTTGAATCGATTTGTAGACGAATAATAACATATTAAATCATCAAGTTTATTCATATCACACTGGGAGCTTTCTCACGAGCTTTTGAAGATGATTAGATTATCACTACATATGATAAAACAAAGTCCCCGGCCGCGTCTGTCTGTCTGTCCGCGATAAACTAAAATATTACTGCACGGATTTGACGCGGTTTTTTTAAATAGATAGAGATATTCAAGTGGAAGGTTTATATGTATAAAAATTCCCGAAATTCCCACGGGAACAGACACAATGCAGGTAAAAGCGCGGGGCGCTGCTAGTTTTTGTTAATTAATTACGTAAGTTCAAGTAGCTAAAGTGGAGGTTATTTCGATTAACCATCTCGTGGCGAAAGGATGCGATGGGCTAAGGATGTGTTCCCATTGAAACAGAGCGGAGCTTTGCGGAGGTGTGCGAAGCTCACTCGCCCAATCACAACGCATTAAAAATGACAAACAATGCATTGACAATGTCAAAATCTTAATGATTTGTCTTTGGTAAATTTCACATCATCGAAATGCACTTTAATCCCAGCCTCCGTGGTTTTGTGGTTTGAGCGCTCGGCTCACGATCCGGAGGTTCCGGGTTCGATTCCCGGTGGGGATATCTCACAAAAATCTCTTTGTGAGACTGTCCTCAGTTTGGTTAGGGCATTGCAGGCTGAATCACCTGATTGACCGAAAAGTAAGATGATTCCGTGCTTCGGAGGGCACGTTAAGCCGTCGGTCCCGGTTACTTTCTACGGATAGTAGTCGTTACATGAGCCATGTCAGAAGCCTTTAGCGGCTCAATAATAACTCTGACACCAGGATTGGTCAGGTTGATCATCCATTCGATGAAGAAGAAGAATACTTTAATACACTACTAAGTTTATGTTATTAAGTACGATTAATTTGACAGAGCCGTAACTTAGATACGTTCACTCATCTAATACCTATAAATTAAGGACTAACGGTATCAAAATAACAGATACATTAATAAAACATTATCGTATTACGTTACTGTGTATTAATAAACAACAGAGCCTCTCACAACCTGATGTTTCTTACTTCATTACCGACTAATTGAACGTTTACACTCGATGTTAAGCTTTGAGATGTGGATAAGGTAGAAACTTCTAGCGATTTTATACAGCCTTATAGACAAATGACAGTCGCTTTGTATTCTATGTGGTTACTGTCAAAATGTATGGGAATGGGTGTTGAGTGATGACAAGACTACATGACACACTAGAATTTTATGTTATGATAAGTCATCGGAATATTGTAAAAATAGTTTTGTTCAAAAGTTATCGTTTTGCTATTTACAGATTGTTTCATTGTAAATGGTTTTTAGACTTCCCTCATATAACGAAAGAAAAGAGAGATTACGGATTTTTAATAAGAGGCTGTGTGGGAAAGTTTTCTAAACGAAAAGACCGATTAAGATGCGGGTTCTGCTTGAAAGGTTTTTAAAGGGATGTTCTTAACTATGATTTAACCAAAAAATTTACATGTTGATTCAATTATCGCTTTGTACATAAAAATCGCTAATTCTTCATATCTTGTAGCAAACGAAATGTCAGTGGTAAGACAGACGGCTTCTTTGATCCTTGCAACTTGACACCATTTGGCGGCGATCTACACCAAACAGAACTCCTGCTTTGTATATATATTTTAATATAATTGATATAGGGAGAAGAAAGTATTTTATTAAACGTACGGGTATATGAGATATTATGCTAATGCTAATTGCTAACTTAATATTATAAATGCGAGAGTAACTCTGTCTGTCTGTCTGTCTGTTACGCTTTCACGCCAAAACTACAGAACCGATTTGAATGAAATTTGGTACACAGTTAGACCAGAGCCTGAGAAAGGACATAGGCTACTTTTTATCGCGACATTCCCGCGGAAACGGGTACAATGCGGGTGAAACCGCGGGGCACGGCTAGTCATATCATAACTGGTGATGTTGTGCTTTTTAGGATTTATGGGTCTAACTAAATAGTACTTGTAATGGGTTCAATAGGTTAGTTTTAATGTTTGCAGTTATTTTTCCTTTGAATGGACTATTTGAAATCATACGTGGAAGGAGATGTCACGGTGCAGCGAGAATTATGGTTACTTCTGTTACTATTTTTGTCTTTTACCGTTTCTATCTCGAACTACAGAAAACTGAACTCGGTTTTAGTGAATCATTTCTAAAGTTTCGATCACAGTTTAGATGGATTGTAAACTAGGATTAAGTTGAACTGATTGATCAAAATTGATTAACAAAAACCAAGTTGACCGTGGTTCGAGACAGAAAAAGTTGGATCTTAGCCATAAAAAGATCCTTGTCTTATTTTAAACAAGTAACTTTTCATCTTCATTGCACCTTAGTATCCACCAAAAGTATTTACAACTGCACAAAGTCAATGAAGAAGATATACAAAAACCGCCGATCACAACAACTATCAAGCACAATAATAATCAAATACAAGCCAGCCGCCTAGACTGCCATCGGTCGCAGGTGTTCCATTGCAATTATTGGCTAAGTACCATACAAATGTGTCAAGGGCTTTGGTACAAAGGACACTGCCTGTGCTTGAAATTACGTTTGAGCAGATTATTGTAAACATTATAATGTTTAGTGCTTATAATGAATTTAATGGGTGTTTTGTGATGTCTTGGGTGTAGTGAGACTGTGTGTTTAGGAGTCGGTTCAGACAGAACGGCTCGGGTTGGAGATCATAATTTTGGAGATCACTACATAAATAGTGTTTGAAAAAGACTTTTGGGTCATAGATATAAAGTTGATTTTAACATTGTAACGCCTCGGTGGTCTTTATGTGCACTCGCCTGCCAAGACTAAGGTCCCAGGTTCAATTCCCGGGTCGAGCGAAAACATGTATCCCACTTTTCAAACGTGGCTCGGGTTTGAGATCACCAACCCGCATTAGGCAAGTGTGGTGATTAGGCCTAATCCTCCTCACTTTAGTTATATCTTCAGTGAGAAGAGAGGCCTTTGCCCTGCAGTGGGACAGTACAGGCTAATACTTTACTTTACTTTTATTATTTTACTTATTTTTTTATGATCTTCTTCTTCTTATCGAGTGGATGGTCAACCTGACCAATCCTGGTGTCAGAGTTATTGAGCCGCCAAAGGCCTCTGACATGGCTCACGTAACGACTACTATCCGTAGAAAGTAACCGGGACCGACGGCTTAACGTGCCCTCCGAAGCACGGAATCATCTTACTTTTCGGGCAATCAGGTGATTCAGCCTGCAATGCCCTAACCAAACTGACGACAGTCTCACAAAGTGATTTTTGTGAGATATCCCCACCGGGAATCGAACCCGGAACCTCCGGATCGTGAGCCCAGCGCTCAAACCACTAGACCACGGAGGCTGTTTTTTTATGATATCTTCAAGGGCTAACCTCTCGACTTGAAAATACTATTTATATTAATATTCTTATTCAATATTGGATAACCTAAAAGCTCTTTCGTGCGATGAAAAAGATGCTCTCCGATTAAAGTCGGTCTGTCTTCGGGCCTTAAATATTTTTACACTGCTGTTTTAGGACTTTTATATGTAGCAATCGATTATAGCTACAATACACCTCGACATTTTAGTTCAAAATGCCGTAAATGTCGTCACTTATTTGCTGATACTCTTCCCCTTACGGGTTTAATCGTGATATGTCAAATGATTCACTTTCTCAACTGAAACTAACATTTCAATTACATTATTATACTTAACCAACCCTGGTGTCGGCGTTTTTAGACCGCGTAAAGGCCCCCGACGTGGTCTATCGATTGAAACAACCGGGACCGTCAAATTGACGTACCCTCCGAAGCACGGTAGCGCTTAGAAAGAAATGCAACTATACTATCATTCATACTAACCTCTCCCCACGATGTTACTCGCGGTGTACCCGTTCCTGCCTGAATTTCGGGATAAAATGTATACCAAGCGTTATTCTGATGTATAACCCATATTACTGTAAAGTTTCATCCAAATCCGTTGAGTAGTTTTTTCGCAAAAGTGATACAAACACACATAGATCCTCATAAACTTTCGCATTTATAATATTAGTTGGATTTTCTGTTACCATCTTGACTGTTTCAACCCATGACCTTACATAAAACCATGACCTACCATAACCAAACTTTGAAGAATACAAACCGTTCAAAGGAACTGAAACCTCACCTTTTAAATAATGTGATAAACAAACAGACATCAAAGTGCGCCTCACAACGCGTTTTACAAATGAAATGTGTGAGACGTGGATGAGATGGATGGCTGTGGTTGGGTTCGGTATGAATAATCTACACTAATATTATAAAGAGGAAAATTTTGTTTGTTAGGTTGTAATGAATAGGCTCAAAAACTACTAGACCGTTTTTAAAAATTCTTTCACCATTCGAAAGCTACATTATCCACGAGTAACATAGGCTATTTTTAATCCCGAAATTCCCACAGGAATGGACACAACGCGGGTAAAACCGCGGGGCGCTGCTAGTATATTATAATTTGAACAAATATGTACAGTACAATACAATTTAATATATGTACAGCCTTGACTCTTTGCTGAATGATAAACATTTGAACATTTATGCTGGGAGTATGATTTTTAGCTATATTATGAGGCATGGTGCGGTGACAACAAACATTTTTTTTTTAAATAAAATTTCTTCTGGTATTTTCTTTTTTTTATCTCTAGTATTTTGGCTTTACTAATTAGTCATATATTATTCATACATATATGCCCATATATTATAATTAACCTATGACACACGGATCTTCAAAATTCACCCTCTAAGGGTGTGTTTACATTGACGAACGCGAGCCAACTTTTATTTATTTATTTACTTACAAAATAATGCGCGTGCGCACAGGCACGTGTTTTTAAGTTTGTGTGTGTCATAAAGTTTTGGAATTTTGTACCATCTGGTGTGGTGGGAGTACGCTGAACTAAATAAGATGGGTTTATAAAGTTAAACAGTTTTTTAAAGGAATACAATTTATAAGGAAAATTCTTAAGTTAATTCTGATGTACCTATGCAAGGATAATTGTTTCTTCCAATTTTCAAAAGGATCGTAGATATAGAAAAGTTTATTTTCTTTCTTTTAATATAAGAAATAGGTTGTTGAGACAGTCATCTGTTAAAAAGTTTGACCGTAAACATTCAAAAAATTTATCATCGCTTTGGTTTATAAGATTTAAATATTTGGGTATATTTCAGAGTCTAAAATCTATAGTCTATAGACACGTTTATTCTCTATAGATTATACCTGCATGTTAAGTACCTATTATTTAACTCAATAAAACCATACACTATTTCATTTCAAATTAACCTTATTAAGGGCAGTTAGAAATAATACCATAAAGATTATTTTCTGTAATGGATGGCATTAGGATGAATTACTATAGAGATTTATTATGGTTTTGCAACAAATTCTAAGGATAACGGAAGAGGACATTTTGTTTCTTGCAATAGTTACGAAGGTAATAAAAATAAATGATTACTTTAATGGGAAGTCACTCAATTCTTTACGCTATTTACTTAAGGGTTTACTAAACCGGAAATAGCCTTCTTATCCTTTGGTAAATGTTCGGTTGGTTTATTCTTAAATCTGTTTTTAAAAACAGGGTTACAATGAGTAGCAAATGTTTTGAAAAATTAAACATTAGCTTTTACGCCCGTACTCAGAGTCTTCCAATGTTACGTTATTAGAGATTTAATGTAAGTGACTGCACTGCGCTCAGAGACGTCCATGAAAAACGTATAAGCCTGCAATGTCCCATTACTGGGCAAAGACCTCTCATCTCACTGAAGATATCAGTACAGTGAGAAGAATTAGGCATAATCACCACGCTTGCCAAATGCGGGTTGTTATCTGAAATTCGAGTCAAGTTTAAAAAGTATGAAACATGATTTCACTCGACCTGGATATTGATCCCGGGACATCAGTACATGAAATCGACAATAAACCATTTTACGTATTTTTTCATACATTTGCCAAAATCACTCATTAACAATAGCTTGGAAATTTAATACTTTTCGTATTTAAAACACAATCATACCTACATATTTTCAGAGCCGGTTAAAAATAGAAACAATATTTTCCCACAAGATATAAATAAATACGAATTAATAACCTCCTTGAGCCACTCAAGTCAAGATGTTACTATTGTAAGTAGTACATATAAAGAGGTTTCGATATAATCAACCGATTTATTTCGGTCGCCCAAATTTCTCATGGGGCTAAGAATAGAATAATAATCCATTATGTTTATATGATTTGATAAGAAGTTAAAATTAAACATTTAAATAATAAAATTTAATATTAATTGTGCGGTTCCATTGCAGCAGCTGTTAGCTTAATCGACAATCAGAACGCAAATGAAATTGTCAAACAACGCATCAACATTGTCAAAATATGTTCCCGGGTCAAGCGAAAACATATTTCCTACTTTTCAAATATAGCTCGAGTTAAAGATCACCAACCCGCATTAGCAAGCGTGATTATGCCTAACCTTCCTATCTTCAGTGAGATGAGAGGCCTTTTCCCAGCAGTGGGACATTACAGGACATAACTTCCTAATTTTTACCATTATTTAAGGATATCTTTAGAACTAACGTTTTGACGTATGTTATACTTAGTCCTTAAACGTAGACGCACATAGAGCGAGTGCGGGCCCGCTGCATCCAGCCCTGTCCGGTATGTCCTACGCTTTAACCATATTTCAAACAGCCCTCTAAAACCTTAAATACCAAAAATTTAGTTAAAATTACCTCAATGACACCTCAAGTCATTATTAAGTAACCCTCAGATTTGAGGTAAAGCTTTCGAGACAGTCCTTAAATATAACGATAGCTTTTTAAACTTTTTTTGATGGGCAAAGCTTACGCAAAGACAAGGGCACGACGCGGCGTTATTTTTTACGTGTAAAATTGACTTCGATATAACATTTTGGTGATTATTCTTGTCTTATTTTGAAGTTGAAGATTAAAGTTGAATATTAACCTTAAAATGTCTTACGTATTCTCCATCAGGTCACGTGTCCTGACGCGAGTTTAACATTTTTTACTCATCACAAAAAAGTGTACAACGCCGCTAAAGAAGTTTTCACTACAAAAATCTTTCACATACTACGTACAATTAATCCCTAGATAAATAAAATCACTCACAACAAATCTAGTAATTATCCTTCCGATAAGATATCAGCCAGTTAAATCCCTTATCTGTCAGCTATCTCAAAATAAATAGTAGTTACTTATTACATAAACTAAATATAGAGCTTCTGACACAAAGAGGAGTTTGTCTCTTGGTAATGAGCCTTAAGACTTAAGGTTAGCACACAAGTTCAAGCTAATCGCCCGTACTGTTTTAATGTTGGCAGAAGTGGTCTTTCAGTTTATTTATTGTATGTTGGTATACAACAGTGTGTTCTTATGTTTATGTCGAGATTTCAAAATTAGAATTATATTTTATATACAGAATACAAGACACCCGGAGAGGGTGTAAATCAATATGTGATATTAGTTCCTTATTTCTCACTATAAGATATCGGACTATAAGTTCTATGACTATAAGTTCTACCCGCGTTGTACCCGTTCCCGTGGGAATTTCAGGATGAAAAGTAACCTATAACCTTCTTGTTGAATGTGGCTATCCATTACAAAAATATTTTTTCAAATCGGGCCAGTAGTTCCTGAGATTAGAACGTTCAAACAAACAAACTCTGCAGCTTTATAATTCACTAGCAGCGCCCCGCGGTTTTACCCGCGTTGTGCCCGTTCCCGTAGGAAATCCGGGATAAAATGTAGCCTATAGCCTTCCTCGATAAATAGACTATCTAACAGTGAAAGAATTATTCAAATCGGTTCAGTATTTTCTGAGATTAGCGCGTTTAAACAAACAAACAAACAAACAAACAAACAAAACAAACTCTTCAGCTTTATAATATTATAATTCATATAAGTATAGATGAAAGCACTTTTAGGAACAACATTTTTTTACGATATCTAGAGAAATTGTGATCTAAACTATTTACATAACTACATTGTCAACCTTCTTCTCGTTTTTATGTATGCACTCACAAATATATACAAAGTGACTTTTTAAATCAGTCAGTATAGTATGCTAAGTTTACTAAGTATACTCAGTATACTAACTCTGTACCTACGAGAGATACGGAGACATTGCTTAGGAACCATGTCATTGAATTAAATATTACAGTGCAGAGAAAAAACCTATCACTAAAAGTCTTAAATACCATTAAAAGGTATGATACCTTTTATTAAATCTTCAAAGATTTCTTCACTTAACTTCACGAAACAAGTACGTGTTTTAATACTCTTTTTAACCCCTAAATAATACTTTAAACTGAGAAACTTTCCTACTCTTTGAGAGTCATAGAATTTTATGACGTCATAGTCATTGAACAAAACTGTCTACTTTATGAGAGAGCTTTACGTAAACTGCGCTGTAAGTTGAAGTTATAATGTCACTTGTATGGAATATTAATAGTGTTTAAATATGTATCATGGAAGATTGTATAATATTGAACACGCTAGTGGTTATGTTAATCTGGTGACAGAGCTAACCAATAGACAAACATACCATAAATAAGTCTTTGAGATAATAATAAAAATAATAGCATTTTTGAAAATTGTACATAAATGAAAGTAAAATATTAGTCTGTAATGTCCCACTGTTGCAGAGGCTTCTCATCTTACTGAAGATATCAGTACAGTGAGGAGAAAAAAGAACACCAAAATTAAAGTGTAAGAGCTAATGTTCAATGTTTTAATTAAGTTAATAATTATGTTTGGCGCCTTCACTGTAACATGTCACCCTTCAAACACTTGCTTGCCACTCGTTGGCTTGCAGCTCATAAACTCGCTCATTATCAAAGATGCTTTAACCAATGGTAAAGAAGAATAACAAACACTACAAAAAAGAACCTATTCACTTTTTACCTAACAAAAGATCTTCACAAAACTTAAAAACTATACTAAAACTGCTAATACTATCCATCAAACAGCCTTACCTTAATCTCCCAAACAAATTATCCCCAACATAGATCACCAATAAATCTACACCACAACGCCTCTCAAATTACCTTTCAACAAAATGCCTTTTACTTAATTACGGTTTAATTTATAGACTGTCTCCGAAAGTGCTTGAAAAAATAACACATTTGTTAAGATGTCAAATCTTCGTTTGACTCGCTTTTTGCCGTATGTTATTTGTATTGGCACCCTAGTAATTAATCACTTGATAGGCAGCTTGGTGAGTTTGATAATCCATGAAATAATAATATATTATATAATAAATATTGAAAAATATATAACAGATATTTTGATATGTTATTAAAGTAAAACAAATCATTATTTATAATTACCATCATTGACATCAACTTGAATAGGGTAACATAATGATTCACAGTAATTAAACTAGCAAGAATAGTGCGAACTTTGTGCGAATTGACACAGATTTTTATGCGCACGAATTTAACTGGCATCACTAGCACTAACCCTATTATTTGACATCAAACACCTACCCGAAATAGGCAATAGGCGTAGCGTACTAACTAATCCTCCTCAGTGTACTGATATGATATGTACTTTGCCCTGCAGTGGGGCATTACAGGCTTACAGGCTTATAATACTTGTGTAACTTTTACTTACCTTTTTTACCTTTACTTAATTTTTACTCGCATAGTACCGAATACCTATTTTCTTCTGAGATTGGTTTTTACTCTACTGCGGGATATTATTATTATTAAGATTGATCAAACTAGATAACAAGCTCATAAGTTCTAGGCCTCTAAATTAAAATGTCTTTCAATATTCAAAAGGGTTTTCTAAGGGAGTAACACACCCCAAAAAATTAGACTAAGCTAATTAGGTATTGTTAGGGTGTTTCTTTCAAAATATGTTTGTGTTACTACTCACTGTAGATTTTTTAAAGATTAAACGTTGTACTATTTTAAGAATGTATACACAAAAATAGAATGTTTTGTTCCGTTGTTTGTTGAAGTGAAATATTATTAGAATTTTAATTGTCGTTGAATAATTTGAGCTATTATTCATTTTAGTGAATGAAATGGTTTTATTAAGTTTGAATTCTTTTGTTTAAATAGACGTCGTTGATATTTTAGGAGTTTGTTTAGTTAATTAAGATTTGAAGGGCTTGATAAAACAACTGTTATTTTCTATTTGTAGTTTTTAAAGTTGCAATGGAACTTTGAATTGAAACCTTGAATTTAATTCAAAGTTAATTAAAAAGACGACAGCGACAATAAAATTTTAAAAAAGAATTTAGGCTCTAACATTGAATATTGGCTCTAACCACAGACTCTTGCACTATAATTTCGAGTTCTATTTTCAAAAAATCGCTACACCATCTTACCTCTCAAACATCACCAATACAATTTCCCTCCAAAACAGAAATAGCAAACCAATTAACGTGTCAATAGTTTGACATCAATCCGACTCCCAAATTCTTTCATCTTTAAAAAAATACTTCCACGTGATTAACACATCTCCCAAGTTTCTAGTGACAAGAACATTGATTTTGGACACTTTAATTTAAGGTTAAATAACAGGGTATTTTTGAAAAGAGGGAAACATGGGGAATATTTTCCCTTGTGTCTGTTCATCGAAACATGGGGAATTACTTCCCTCCTGTCTGTTAGGAATGCAAGTTATTTGTCAATTGTCACTGTTTGAGTTTTAGATGGACGGGACTTTAAATGGCTTGTTTTTAAATAGGAATTTGGAATGGAATATAATTGTGATGTTGTGTTTCTTCAAAGAGTGTTGTTAAAGCTGAAGATTGTATATGTTTGTAGAGTAAACTCTGACTTAAATAAATGTGAAAGGTGGAAATTTGTAATAACATAATGTGTAAATAAATAACTGACTGATCGTGAAAATTACTGAATCGATTTTGTTGAATTTTATTATAAAGTTTACTTTTATTTTAATGTCAAACTTTCGCTCGGAAGCTGGTACAGTGGCTGTAAATCCATGAGGCATTGCTAGTGGTATAAAAAAAATATTGGCCATATAATGATTGAGGTAGTTTGATGAGAAGAACCTATAGTATTTTTCTAAATACTCCAGAAAATAATGTAAATTTTTCAATCAAATGTCTCTTCTCGAAATAGTCATTAGAGTCTTGTACTTCTAATGCAATAATTATTATCCTATTTAGTTCACAATTACGCATGACACTGGACACCAAGAAAGTTGACTTGCGGAAAAAAATTGAACTACCAGCTAACTCACTTTTTCTACGGTTTTCGTAAAACTTGCGATACTAGCGCCACCCATACTATCAGGCTTATCTACCAAGTGATATCAGGTTTGTTTTTCAACAAATCCTGTTTTAGCTGAACCTACACATCAAGAACTTCCTTTTTCAAGTCGGTTAATTACAGCTTTAAAGGTATTTAACTGGTTAAGCACAGAATAATAAATAGTTTCTATAGGAAGGTAGTGGTTGAACATTTAATTACTGACTTTGATGGCAATTGACAAGTTAACTTGTATATTTAAGTTGAATTGCAATTAAGAAGAAAGGAGCTTTCGATTAAAATGTCCAAAAAGTCATAAAATGTAGATTCTACGAGGACCAATATGCAATTAAAACTAGTGTCATAATATCCAAGGGATTTAACGACGTTAAGCAAATAAAATCATAATCACTATAATAATATAAAACAAAGTCGCTTTCCACTGTCTGTCTGTCTCTATGTATTCTTAGATCTTTAAAACTACGCAACGGATATTTTTTTAAATGATTCAAGAGGAATGTTTATACATATGTATAAACATTCCCGAAATTCCCACGGGAACGGGCACAACGCGGGTAAAACCGCGGGGCGCTGCTAGTTATTTATGTACATATTGTATATTTTTTTATAACTAAGCATGCATAGCAAGAAAAATAATAACGAAAGCAAAGAACAGATTAATATAAAAAACTAACAAAGACCTTAAATGAACATTAATATTCAGTCACTAATCATGGCTGCCAAATATGGAGTCCAATCGAGTTTACACTGTATCGAATAGCAATGTAAAATGTACTGGTGAGGAAAAAAGGCTTTATTGATAACCGTAGACCGTATTAATGAGCTTAAACTTTGGCAGGAACAAATTGATTCAACAAAAAAGTTTATGAACTCAGAAATTAGCATTAATTTTCGTAAAAAATTGTTCACTGAAAGATTAATAAATGAGAGATTAAGAGCAATTTAAAGGCTTTTAGATGAAAGAATAAATTCCAAAATCCGTATCTAATGGAAAAATCTGTATTTTGGAGTGCTATGTGTGCCAATTGTTTTTAAAAGGACATAAAATTGTTGTAGTGTAACAGCTTATGTTCAATGATACTTTTTCAAAAAATCACTAATTACTGTCTCGATCTTTGCTCCGTCGCACCCAAATTAAGCTTACCCAACTTACTATTAAGTGCCAAAAAGAAGTGCTATTTCTTCATACAACATTTGTTCCTCACTGTACACCAAACTATCATAAATACAATTCCTAATTACAGCGCTAGTATACGCCCACAAACATGCTGGATTCCATTACCTTTTACAAAATAAATTATTTGATACCTAACTTTGTTGTTTAAATGTTTATTGAATATCTTAAATACTTTAATCCTTTAACTGGTTGCACATATTTGAGATAAAATTGTAAATTGTTTATTTTAATTGTCGCTCTTTGCTTTACCAGCTGCCATATAGACTAGTGGCAATCGCTTTCTATTTGGTTGTCTATAATCATTTTATGAGACTCATTCATTATTGTACAATTTAACTGCATCTAAGCGAATGGCAGTCATAAAGACTATAATCGCCAAACTTTGTTTCTTCGCAATCGTCAAAGATCAAGTCAGGTTTTTAGCCGATACCACAGTTGGCTTTTTAACCTTTTTCCGTTGTTTCAATCGTCATATTAATTCGGATGCCTAGAGGCGGTCTAAAGACTCTTGACACTTGCTTGGACTACTTATACCAGATGATGTGATAAATCAAATCCTATTAATATTATAATGCGAAGGTTTCTGAGGATGTATGACATGTATGTATGTTTGTTTCTTTTTTACGAAAAAACTACTAAACGGATTTGAATGAAACTTTACAGTTATATAAGTTATACATCAGAATAACACATAGGATACATTTTATCCCGGAATTCCGGCGGGAACGGATGCAATGTGGGTAAAACCGCGGGGCGCGGCTACTGTACAATATGCATGCGAAATGCATACTATTAGACATAACTTTCGGATACAATTTTCGGACGTAACTTTCGCACGCATCTTTCGCGCGTTTACTCTGACCGTACAGCCGTTTGCCGCATCACACATAATATTTCTGGCTCTAGTTCCAATTTTCATTTTGGTCTGGCCGCCATTAAGTCTACGGAGTCAGTTATTCCCGGCTATGACACACAACACAGCTGCCATCTCTGATTCGACTCAATGGAATTTCTGAATCTCCTTTTGAAGCTAAATATTTATAGGCGTGAATTGGTATGTTGTATGATTAGTAGGTTATGTAATTCTGGACTATTTCATGTAGATTTCTGATCGAGATATTGCGTCGTAGTGATGTAGTCTTAAAAGAATTTGAAGAGATTTTTTCATTCAATCTTCATAAGATTCAGGCTTGATTGGGTAGAACATCGCAAAATACTTAAGCACTGCGTTAAGCGTGCGCCCGTCGCGTGCGCCCGCCGCTTGCGCACGCGGCGGTTCAGTTTTGTATGACACCGCACGCGACGGGCGCACGCGACGATTCACTTTTGTATGACACCACACGCGACGGGCGCACGCGACGGTTCACTTTTGTATGAAACCACACATGGTGGGCGCACGCGGCGTGCGCACCCGGCGTGTACACGAGGCGTGCACACGCCGCGGGTGCCCGCGACGGTTCACTTTTGTATGGAACAATGTACAATTGCGGGTAAGTTGCGGGTTGTGTAATACCTATTTTACAAGGAATAATAACACGCGACCTGCGAACTCATCGCGATTACTAAGCAACGTGCATCTCGGCCACTGCTTGGTTGGGTGGCCTTTAGAGGGCATAAAAACTCCAACACCAGAATTGGCCACTGACCTACACGAACCTACTTAAAACCACATCGCTACTTTTGGTACTCTGGCCTTACGTAAAGGTTCTCGAACCACAATGAGTACAAATTGTATGCTCCAGACTCTAGACGGCATGGCGGCAAGAACAACCATTGTTCATTTGTGGTGATTGTTTATTTTTGGTTCAGTTTATGTAAAGGATATTTTGAGATGCTGATGTGTAATTTTTTTCTAGATTTCTTTCTTCTTCATTCCTTCTCTTTAAGAGTTAATTATCTTAATAAATAAGGCCAATTTTATTACCAAAGAATTTCATTCAAAATTAGTTGACATTACATAATAATTCCACAAGCTCGTCCATTTGTACCATTCGCACGGTAAAAAATATAAAATAGTGAGGTAGTTTTAGTCTGAATCACTTTTATTAACAACTAGCAGCGCCCCGCGGTTTTACACGCCCGTTTTTGTCAGAATTCCGAAATGAAAAATACCGTATAACCTTCCTGTTGTGGCTATCCATTACAAAAGGATCTTCAAATTGGATTGGTAGTTTCCGAGATTAGCGCGTTCAAACAAACAAAAGAACAAGCTCTTCAGCTTTATGGTACATACTAGCTGCGCCCCGCGGTTTCACCCGCGTTGTACCCGTTCCCGCGGGAATTTCGGGATAAAAAATAGATCTTGTTCGATTCTCAAGCCTACCCGATATGTACACAAAATTTCATTGGAATCGGTCGAGCCGTTTCAGAGGAGTTCAACCACGGTACCCGTTCCCGCGAGAATTTCGGGATGAAAAATAGATGTTGGCCGATTCTCAGACCTACCCGATATGTACACAAAATTTCATGAGAATCGGTCGAGCCGTTTTGGAGGAGTATGGCAACGAAAACTGTGACACGAGAATTTTATATAATATATAAGATTAGAAGATAGATATAGATGCCGATAAACTTTACCTCTTTCAACACGAGTATCACTACATAGTATAAAACAAAGTCGCTTTCCGCTGTCTGTCGCTATGTATGCTTAGATCTTTAAAACTATGTAACGGATTTTGACGTGGGTTTTTTTTAATAGATAGAGTGATTCAAGAGGAAGGTTTATATGTATAAAAAAATTCCACGGGAACGGGCACAACGCGGGTAAAACCGCGGGGCGTTGCTAGTTATATAAATAAGCGCCACATATTTTCCTACATTAAATTCAATTCTATACTCCACCTTCGTAATGTCAAGGGCAAATAAATTGTACAATTCTTGTTTCCATTTTCAGATAAAACATGTTTCAATATGTTCAAGTCAAATGTATGAATTGCATTTTTATATACCCTCTACTTAACTGCCTTACCAGCTCTAAAGGACATTCAGCCTTAACTTGAAGGCATAAGGATTTTTATTGACTGTAGGGTTTAGGAGATACGTTCTTTTAGCGTCGTTCTGCAATGCGTAGGGCTATAGTAATCAAGGTTTTCCAGTACAAGTTTAATGCCAATGTTTTGTTTACGTTTTCTATAAGTATACGATACTATACATTATTAAATGCATTTAAAAATAGATCCGAGGTTTTTGTTCATATAATGGTTTAATATGATGTAAGTACATCTGTCTGTACAGACCATACAAAAGAGCAAAAAAGGAGAAATAAGATCTTAGTACAGTTGTGAGGATAATGACATGTCAAATTAAATGTCAAACGGATCATGAAGAGGAGGTATTATAAGTTTAAATATACTGTTAATAACTGTTGGATATCCTTTGTTCTTCCCTAAGTTTCATATAGGTAACGAGAGAAACATTTTACTGGACGGATTTGGATTAAACTTTACAGTTACATTTTATCACAAAATTCCCGCGGGAACAGGCACAAAGCGGGTAACGGGACGCGGCTAATTAGTAATAATAAATAATAAATAAATAAATTTATATACCCAGACAAATTCACTCACGGTTAATTAGACCCAAAGTAAGCTCTAAGCTTGTGTTATGGAATCTAATTAACTGATACTACTACTTATACATACACAAATACTTTATAAGAATATATAATGTTTTCATATACTCGTATGATAACCAAAATCAAATGGAAAGTTATAGGCTACTTTTCATCCTGAAATTCCCACGGGAAACGGGTACAACGTGAGTAAACTTCGAGGCACTAGTAAACAGGATGTACGAATACTTTAGACATGTTATACAATACATTTGATATGTGCAGTGTTGTTGACACCGACCTAACTGTCCGTCAGCACTATATTAGGAAGCAACCAATCGGTTTGGGACTCGAAACGAATCACAATGTATGTTTTGCGACTGTAAAATTAACGGGAATTGACCTTCATCAAAATATTACACAAATTGTAAGCTTTATGCGGTTTGGTGTAAAGCTTAAAGCAAAAGCTCTCACTAAACTTTCGATTCTTATTGACCCCGAAGGTAATTTTAAAATGGGGGTCCACGGAAAAACCCTTGGAGTTTTTCGTTTTGGACTTTGAAGCAAGATCCGAAAGTATTTTTATCATCTATATGTACAGTCACGAGCGTTAATTTGGGACCCATTTCCATCAAATGTTGTTAGAACATTCATAGTGCAATAAGGTCGAAACTTTAGTTTGATAGAAACGTAAAGTTATCGATGGTAAACAATATATGACATTGATATTACGATAAAATATTAGCTCTAAATAGCGTTAGTTTGCTACACGATATTCAACCTTAGGTGGGTCCCAAATTAATGCTCGTGACTGTACTAATATAACAAAGCTTAAGAGTTTGACTTTTTGTTTGTTACGTGTTTATCTCAGAAACTACAAATCAGATATGAATAATTATTTTCGTAATTAGTAGCCACATTTAGCAGAAACGTTATAGTTTATTTTTCATCCTGAAATTCCCATGAAAACTGGCTCAACGCGAGTAAACAGCGGGGTGCTGCCAGGTTTACTAAAAAATTCGCTGCTCTCTGTTGATATTTCAATTTGAAAAAGAGAAAATGTAAACATACCTAATGTCCTTGAATTCTTAAACGATACAAACCCACAACTTAAACTATATTTTCACAAACAGGTATAGCCAATGAGTACACGACCTGTTATTTTTATTTGAGCTGTATCTTCTTGAATTATCGACTCAAATTACTTTTAGATGTACAAAGTAATCATTTTTATGTTAAAAAACAATGTTTTTTAAATTGGTTATAAAGTTTTATGGGGTCGTAAGGAGGTTTCATATTTAGCATACTTTTGATTTGTTTATTTGAGATCACCAACCCGCATTGGGCAAGCGTGGTGATTACGCCTTATCCTCCTCACTGCACTGATATCTTCAGTGAGATGAGAGGCCTTTGCCTAGCAGTGGGACATAACAGGTTAATACATATTAATTTAGAAGCCCCTCAGTATCTTAAAAACTCTAAGAACTAAAAGTATGAATAAAGTCTACTAGCTAATAAGATCTTTAGTATACTAAAATACTATTACTACTCACAGACTATTAAATCGATACTTACCTTATTGACGTATTTTTAATACATTACTTGTCAAAATCATTCATTAAATCTCTACTAAGGAAGCATAACACTTCTCTGAGTACGGGCGTAAGGACAAATAGAAAATAAGCTACAGTAAATAAAATAAAAATACGAATTACGGCACTCTTATCTTTACCATTTTGCATTCTTAAATCTGTACCATATATACTTACTATAATAATATAAAGAGGTAAAATTTGTAAGTTTGTTTGTTTGTATGTTTGAGCTAATCTCAAGTATTACCAGTCCGATTTGAATAATTCTTTTTGTAATAGATAGCCACATTCAACGGAAATTCCTACGGGAACGGGCACAACGCGTTAATTGATTAAAAAGGTTTAGATTACTAAACATTTTTCCTCTTCAGAAGCAATCGTCTTTGCCTGGAAAATTTACGACATTTAACCACATTTTGTGCCAATCCAAAAAATAAAATAGAGTATGTATACAAAAAGTAATGTCTTCACAAACAAGTGACAATTATTTCGCCGCATTGTCTTCGTTTTGTGGCGTCGTCTAATTTGGAATACTGTTCTCTAATTTGGTATAGTATCCTCTAATCGATCACGAACATGTACCAATGTTGGGTGACCGAAGTAGATTGAAACAAGTTCGGCAACTGCATTAGGTGAATAACTTCATGTATTATTACGCCATATTAACATCCTACTTTACTATCAAAGCTTTTGGATGATCACAAATACCAAGAACTCATATTATTATGTTTTGGAACATTACAGATACTAAATTCTAGAATTCAATAATATTGACTAGTAAAATTTTATGTTTACTGCCATGAATATGGTTCAATTCAAATAATTTTATCAAAACAAACCGTTTTCTTTCTCATCATTTTGTCTATCTTATATGCATGGTCACGTTCCCTTTCAATTACACTTAACAATATACCTTGTTACTAAAGACATAAGTTACAAAATCCTCCAGCAAAACTAAGACCATATAAGGAGTCAGGGCGAATGAACGATTGTGATACTACGTGCATAAAATATTTTAAATGTCCAGTATAATATTAACTGCAATTTTAATTAAGTTCTTAAGAAATAGAGGTCTTGTTAACTGGTCGGTTCGATACAATGTCATGACCAATTTGTTTTTAAATGAGTTTTTGTTGTTTTCAATAATTTACGCGTTGATATTGCGACGCAGAATCTGTATTGGGTTATAAGCTTGGTACTAAATTGTTATAAAGCGATGGATGGATGTATAGCCCATAAGTTTATGTTTATTACTTTTTGGAGGTTAATGAAATTGATGAATACTAAACTTCATTAGAGTAGTATTAAATTGACATAGCCTCAGCAGACAGTCCTGATAGTCTATAGACTCTTTTGTTTGACGCAGACAAGCCTGTCTTACATCAGTCTAACAGCAGTACCAGAAGTATTATTTAGTCTGACGGGCAAAAAGTAGATTCAATTCAATTTTAGTTTGATGCCTTCTGATGAATCTTAAAGATTATAGCGTTAATCTTGAATATTATAGCGTTCAAAGAAACAAAAAATCAAATTCGTCAGCTTTAGTATATTACTATAGAAAGTATAGGTTTACTTTTCACACATGACATAATATGCATCTTTCACACATACATAAGCAAGTATTGGCCAGTGTATTTTATTACGCACAATGTTGGCAAAGCTTATTCAAACGTTGTATGAATGAGAATGGTTTATGAATAATATTGATAAGTGTAGAGTATGTGTTATGTTTGTATGTAGAAGTAGATGTTCGTTAATAATATTATAGAAAAGTTTAAGCACTAAAGATGCAATTACAGTCTTTTTCCGCGTCCAATATACGGTGACCAAGCGTAGTGATTATGCCTAATCCTCCTCACTGTACTGATATCTTCAGTGAGATAACATGCCTGTGCCCAGCAGTGCAGGCTAATTCTTCTATTAATATATAGTAACTACAGCAGTGTAACAAATACGGTAGTTATTGGCAATCGACCTTTAATCAACGTATAGTGTGAAGAGCGTTTATTGACCGAATTAAATTGAAACAAAATCGAAGACAGCAATGGGCGAACGTAGTAGTGTAACTGGAGCTTAAGATATAGCCACAATTAAATAAAAAAGTGGAGTCCCACGCATGGGTAAAGTCATCTCAAATCACTGAAAATTCCAGTACAAATAATTTGCAACAATAGCAAAAAAGTGGAGACCCACTGCTGCGCAAATTCATCTCAACTAACTGGAAATTTCAAAATAATTTAAGTAGCAATGATAGCAAAATTAATATTACAATAATCTAAAAGCAAAACTGCCATAAACAATAATTAACCCGACTCAATATCCGAACGAACAAATTATAACACAAGTGCGATGCGTACGCGCATCCAGTTCATTCACCTCTGAACGGTAGCCTACCTTTAATACATTATAAATAATACGCCCTATCTCTTGTCCCATCTATCATTCGATTTATTGGTTACTTTCTAAGAGTATTTGTTTTATTTTTGTTAATAGATGTTGGTATTGGACACCTGGGAAATTGTTAGCTGTTTCGTTTTTGATGGAGCATTGTGGACTGTCCATCGTTTGACTATGTCGGAGGCCTTTAGGCGGTCTAAAAACTCCGGGAACAGGGTTGGACACTAACCTACTCGAATTAATTTAGTTACTATCGTAGACTACAGCCTAGACAGGTTTTAAACTGACTTTTTGACATTTTGAATTGAAATCACGTTTACGGATACACTTCGCTTTTATTTAACACTAGCAGCGCCGCGCGGTTTTACCCGCGTTGTGCCCGTTCCCGTGGGAATTTCGGGATTTTTTTTACATAAAAACCTTCCTCTTGAATCACTCTACCTATTACAAAAAACCGCATCAAAATCCGTTGCGTTATTTTAAAGATTTAAGCATACAGACAAACAAACAGACAATAATAGCGACTTTGTTTTATACTATGTAGTGATTTTTATCTGACGTTTTAAATAAAGTTATTTTCTTGTGTAGGCGCATATGCGCATCCAGTCTTCTGTGACCACGGATCCTGTAAAAGAGACGTCAGAGAAAAATTTAAAATAAAAGCGAAGTGTATCTGTAAACGAAGTTACAATTCAAAATGACTTTTTGACAGTCTGTTTTTTTTAATTGAAAAAGTTTTTGGTTATCATCCTAGAATGTGTTAACGGAACCATAAATCATTCATTAACGGACCCACTTGATGATATCTCGGTCGCACTATAGGCAATTCTTTTGAACTATTTTATATTTTCAAGAGGTGACTACCACTTTACAACTGCTCTAAATCGCATGTCCATCCAATAGGAGTCTCTTTAAGGCTCACCTAAAAAGAATCAAGGTGAAGGCGAAATTGATTTAAGATACGTCCGTAAGAGAAGTCAAATTCTTCCTTAGTATGAGTATCTACTCATACTAAGGAATACATCTACTCATTTAATAGGTGATTTTGACATGTAATATATACATAAATATTTCGTTAGTTAGTAAGTGTCGATTGAATGGATGTCTCTGAGTGCAGTAGTTAGTGACTCACTATCTATCCTTGAAAAAAGATTTCTTCACACGTGCAACTGTATTTTTTTCTTTTTACATATTAAATATTTTTTTAAATATTCAATTTTAACCCTACTGTAGAACATGATACGCATACCAAATTCATATTCAAATTCAACTATTGATACTGTCAGCAAAAAAGGCTACCGTATATCCTTTCTTGTCATCAATTTGACTTAACACTCTACTTGTCAACGAAAAAAAACCATTTGTCATTCACAGTTTAATCATAATATCATTTAGGTGAAGTTGATGAATTCAGGGTGGCTCAAATTATTTTTATTTGATTTTTTAAATTGAGTCTTTGGTCCAATAAAAGGTTTACATATGTATTGTGGGATGCCCTAACCAAAAGCTGTTTTAAATATGTTACCATTAAAATTCTTAGAAATTACTGACTTAATTTTGATTTTGATAGAGACCCAAAAGGGATATCATGGAATTTTGAAAAAGAATATTATTCAATAAATACTTAATGTAATACTTATTACCACTTGTATTAAGTAGGCATTTAAATCTTTTCAAAGTTAAAACTCCAGCCGGTCTTCTTTAATATTATCGACAACAAACTTTGTAACTCAGAAAAAATATAATATGCAGTCCACAAACTCACGAGACCCAAAAAAAGGTTAAACAAAAACACAACAAAAAGTTTTTGCACCAAAAAGTTTTAACTGCACCAGCCCAGAACCCAACAATAGGATTAGTAAAGAAACAGGTGTTCAACTTTCATTACTATGATACATTAGTTTACGCATTAAACAAAAAAAACACCAGCTTGCCACGAATCAAATCCGTATACGACAATCATTTCCATCGAAAAATAACACATTAGTAATTACTTAATGTTCAAACAAAAAAAGACACTAAATATAACCGAGTAAAGCAGAATTTTCTCTGTTTATTTTTATACGCATATGACGTTTCGTTATGAGTCCTGCAAGAGGTCGATGGTACTCGGGGGAAACTAAAGCACAGGTGTCCAGCGTTCGAGCTGGGAGACAAGGACAGCAATACTTTCTGACTTGAAGAGAGAAAAGGACGCAACCAAAATAAACGTTGAACTTGCTTAGTTTTTTTTTCTTTGCTCTCCCTCGCCTATGTTCGTGATGTTTTTTCTTTTTACTTGCTTTTGTATAGGCTTTTTAGCTTATTTTGTTGCTTTTAGCTATATTTTAGACTAAGTTAGCAATTAATGATAATAGGTTAGATAAATTTAATATGGGTAAAGATTTTTACTACAGCTGCGCATGCGCATTTTATTGGTAATTTTAATACTTGTTAACTTTTTATGAACACTCGATCACTTTTATTACTTATAAAGATAATTTTCCCGACGTTTATTTGGAAGGAGAATTTATTCGTAATATTAACGTAATTTTCCTAAGCTAGAGATTAAGTTTAAGGTTTTTAAAACGTTCAACATGGACCAACATTGCAACATATTGTGCAATCCCTTTTTAGGTCTACTATAAACACTAAAGTAACTCTGCCCCTCGGTCGTTCACGTCTAAACTACAGAACTTATCTTTTTTTGCATAAATATGAATTAAACGCCAAAAAAGGCTACACGGCGGTTACTTTCTACGGATAGTAGTCGTTACATGAGCCATGTCAGAGGCCTTTGGTGGCTCAATAACTCTGACAACAGGATTAGTCAGGTTGATCATCCACTCGATGAAGAAGACGACGGCCAATAAAGGAACCAGTACGCTACGAGTGAAATCCCGGGTACATAGCTAGTATATAGTAAATAAAAGTACTATTGGTATCAAAAATTCAAAAAATATAAGCACCCCAAAACCACCCTGTATAGATAATCAGCACAGTATTATCGCCTATTATTTGGGGATGAAGCAAAATTACTGCACCCTCATAATCACATGGCATCAAATCTTATTATTGGGGATTATTTGAACATTTTTCATGTTATTTTTATTTGGTATTGTTAAGTAGATACCTTGCATCATGGTATTAGGGAAACAACCAAATGAGGGGAACAATAAAATACGTAAAGCAAAAAATATATCATACAGGTGTAATCGTAAAAAGTTGTTGGCAGTATATTTGGTACCAGCAGCGCCCCGCGATTTTACCCGCGTTCCCATTCCCATTCCCATGGGAATTTCGGGATGAAAAATAGAATATAACCTTCCCGTTGAATGTGGCTATTCATTACAAAAAGAATTATTCAAATCGGTCTGGTAATTCGCGAGATTAGCTCGAACATACAAACAAACAAACTTACAAATTTTACCTCTCTTTATAATATTAATATAGATAAACGTAGCGCACACCATTTCAATAAGCTAACATGACTAAGCGATGTTAGCTCATTGTGATTGTTAAGCAACGTGCAGCTCGGCCACTACTTGGATGGGTGGCCGATATGGTATTTCTATCTGAGCGCTACCGTGCTTCGGGCACATTATGCAGTCAGTCCCGGTTGTTTCCATCATCAGATCATGCCGGAGTCCGTTGGGCGTTCTGAAAACTTTGACACCAGGCTTGTCCACTGACCTACTTAAACTTATTTCTCTTACTCTTAACTTACTTTTAATATTTCAAATACTTTCACGTGTTCTTTTCTGCCAAACTTGTTCCTATTCTCTTTCTTAAGCAAAGTCATTTCAGTTCCTTTTATTTTCTTTTAATTACAATTTGTTATACCTAACCTTTTCTTTTAACACTTTTAAATGGCATTATGCTTACAGCAAGAGGCAACACTTGCAACAAAATTCACTGGTTTCATGTTGTTCAAAATTGACCTCTTCCTATTCTTAGAAAAACTGGGATCTATTATTACAGTACAGAGTAAAGTATAGTTGAGTTAAAGTATACATTTTCAAACAATCAAAACACTACAAACCATAATCCCATACAAACATCATCTAGATATAATCATATAACAATCTTTGTCATTATTTCTTTTTGTTGCTACATCTGAGCCTACATTATGCATTCGATATAACACAGAAAAATCAACTTTAGCAATTTTAACATTAAGACCAAGTTCGTTTGAATGTCTGTATGCACTTTTAAAACTAACGGTACAACAGGTCACTAAAGTGTTGAGCTTAAAGGTTTAATATATTATTTTGTGACGTATTATCTTTTAAGGTTTTGATTTTTAAAGGAAAATCTGAAGACTTTTAGTTAAGTATTTTATGAAACACCTTATGATTGCAAATTTGTTATTGCAAAGCATGAGTATGAAATGATAAGTGGAAAAGTGGACAGACGTGGAAACAAAAGCAGAACAAAAGCAACAGGCAAAATAATAGAGGTTGTACGAATGTTGAGTGTTTTATTACTTAAAAAATTAATCGGACAAATTTACACACGATTAATACGATCCAAAATAATCTCTACGCTTTTATAATGGAATCTAACTAACTAATACTATTACATATTATTCATACAGAAATTACACAGAAATACGTTATATCAATATACGATTGACACCCAGACGTTGTCGCCAACAACTACGTCCGCACTATATTGTTGACTCCGTTGACTCGAATCTACAACCCCCGACACAGTAAGCGCTCTGAAATGCCTTTTTCAGAAAAGTTCATCTGCACTTTTTTATGTACTATGAAAGTAAATATGTCAACAATTTTATTTTTTAATTCATAGTTTAGCCTACTAATATTATAAATGCGAAAGTTTGTGAGGATGGATGTATGTATGGATGGATGTATGGATGTATGTATGTTTGTTGCTCTTTCACGCTAAAACTACTGAATGGATTTGGATGAAACTTTACAGTAATATAGGTTACACATCAGAATAACACATGGAATACATTTTATCCCGAAATTCCCACAGGAACGGACACAACGCGGGTAAAACCGCGGGGCGCTGCTAGTATGAAATATATGAATTTGGTGCAAACATGATATCAAATTCTCGTTTACATTCTAGTCCTCATTTAAAATTTCTTTGAAAATAAAACAATTTCTACAACATTTTAAATCAATTATATGTATTTCAAACTCTACAAAATCCAACACATATTCCACGGCAAACAACGCTCATCCCACTACAAAACCACTATTTACATACTAACTTATTAGTAATCTGTGTCGAGTAACAACAAGTTTCTTATTGCCCACCCACACTAATGTAAAGTGTCAGGCTTGCTGTAGGCACGCACTCACACAGAAACAACGCGTAATGCCAGTAGTAGGCCATTTATACGTAACCGAACGGTGATTATCTTGATATTGTTTTGTAGGGACAACAAAGAAGTCAAACTTTCTTTTTAATTTTATCGTTTTTTGGAGTCCAAAAAAAGTGCCGACTGTAATAGAAAAATTGACAAACGACAAGGATTGTAAATTTAATTACAAAAATAATCCGTAATGTTTTTTTTCCCCTTTTTACTATAAAAAACGTTCAAATTGTCAGGTTAATCTTATTAGTATTACTCAAAAAATCTTTGTTGAAAAAAACTTTATACATAGTACAATTCGATTAAAATACTATTTAACATAAAACATTAATTATTCATTTCAATCATCTGTTAAATGCAATAACATTATAGTTTAACGATTATTTTGCTCATTTTATAAGGCTCGTCCAATAATTTGGTTCATTACTTAATTGCATACAATACCATTCGCAGTAGAAGCAATTAAGTAACTATTTAATAGTTCCTTACCTGAGTCAGTTAATAACTCAACAAGATCTCTCGGTATCTTGAAAACAGGTTTAATATAGCTGAAAGGGATAATTACAAATCTGTGCAGCGTAGTTAACAAGTGGGAATGAATTAGAAAATGCATTTATAAACTTTGTATGATGTTGAGGTACAATTTTAATGTTTGCATCATTTGAATGATAAGTAATTTTATGTACTAGTTATCTGATCTACGTACTAAGTTATTGTTAAGTTATATATCTTTAGACCGTTCAATTCCTTAAATGCAAATACTAGTGAATATAATATTTTTTGGTATACATTGAAATATATTTTTTTAATATTAAAAAAACAAATGTCTTTCTTAATAGGTTAAAAAAATAGTAAGAAAGTATTTACCTTTTTATTACAAAAATATTCAGCTGATAATATTTAAAAAAAACCTTTTCCAGTTATCGCGCCTATCGTGAACAAAAATAAAATTAACCCTTTAAATAACCACACTAAGCTACAACAATTTTACACGCAACACAAAAATAAAAGGAAACCTTCTTTTTTGCTGACCGTACACCTCAAGCCTTCATGTGCTTGAACCCAAAACACGTGGTGTAAAAGAAAAAAAATAAACCCTTTAATTTATACCACGATAGTACTTGCATGTTGAAAATAAAATATAGATTTTTTTCTTAACCTTTTTGTGGGTCAGTGGCCTTAGTGTTGTGACGATGTTGTTATTGTATCGATACATCGATTTAATGACAATATTATTTGCGATATGCTACGCTTAAAACAGCCTCATTGGGGCCAAAACTGAATAAAAATATTTGTGTTTGATATGATTATTTAGTTGTGTATTTTTGTAAGATTATTGTGATTCTGTTTTTGAAAAGATAATTTAGTTCAATATCAAAATGTCTGTCAGCAATTCTGACTTTAGAAACGAAGTTATAATGTTTTTTAAAGTTGTTAGTAATGTTTGCTATTTGTAAAAAATCGGCGTGACCAACGTAAAGGCAAAACTGTAATATTTAACACTTAGCATCGTTTTTTTGATAAATAAGTTATATCTTAAGAGCCCCTAAGTAATTTATATCTATCAATAGACCATCGATTTTCGTAAACTAACTCGGTTCCACTAAAAAACTTTATATCAATAATGCCATAGAAAAGGATTTAATTTCTAGATCTTAAATAACCCTTCACCAAGGATTTTTAGACCGCCTAAACTCCACCAACAATTTTTTCCAACAATCTTGCCGTCAATTTCACCGACAAAATTTACAACATAAGTCATTCAAAAATTATCCAAAATGGCCGCCAATTTCATCGATAACCAATGTCCGTTCTACGAGACATCACTACGCATCGTACGGTAGCCAGACCAACGCCTACACTGGACAAGTATCGTCACAAATCACTACACGGAGACTCTCGCTTTTGTATTTTATAACCGTCGTAAAGGCGAAGCGTGGTTCGCTAATAACTTTTGTTTTTGCAGTACTTGTGTATTGGATGTTAAATTTAAATTTAATGTGTGCTTAATTGTTTTATTTATATCGGTAAACAAGTTACTGTAGCTTAAAGATAAATACTTAATTGGAATAAACTCATATGTCTATTGCAAATACTTAAATAGCATATTTTTCTAAAGGTTATTTAATGATGTAAACTGGTGGACTCGAACATCTAAATTAGAAACCTAATGAATTGTAATGAGTAGAAAAAATGAAACCGTGAATCTAAATAAGACTCTCAAAGAAAATGAATCTATATTTATTTAATGAAGGTGAAGAATTTGATTTTTGTTTGTTTGAACACTCGAATCTGAGAAACTAAGACGAACCAATCCAATTTAAATAATTCATTATGAAATAAATAGCCTGACATTCCAAATTCAAATAAAAAATCGCAAAAACCAAGAGACGTATAATTAAAGCAATAAAATGTAATAAACAATACAAGGCAACAAACTTATTTAATGAATTTATCGAATATCGATATCGACAACACCAAAATTCAAACGTGTCCCAAACCTAAAATCTCTTCGCATCCCAAATTAATATCGCGATACGGGCCAAAATTGCAAATTCCAAAATGGTGGTACCCACTCGGCACCACAATTGGTGTAAAAGACACAAATTCCTTGATTTATTACACAAAACCACTGCTACTGGTATTGAAATGAACATCAATACGGGTAAGAATAAATAAAGTATATGGTCAATATGGTGCAAAACTTTGGAAGAAGATAATTCGTTTTTAAATGACTTCGAAAGATGAAAGGATCTCAATAAATTTTGAATTTGTATTTGAGTAATGAGACAAGTAAATAGCAATTACTTGGAATTATCCATACTAATATTTTAAAGAGGTAAAATTTGTAAGTTTGTTTGTTTGTATGTTCGAGGTAATCTCGGGAATTACCAGTCCGATTTGAATAATTATTTTTGTAATAGATAGCCACATTCAACGGGAAGGTTATAGGCTATTTTTCATCCCAGAATTGCCATGGGGACGGGCACAGTGATTACAACGTATAAATATGCAATTCCCAGGTTCGATTCTAGGGAGTTGATGACTTTTCAATTTGAAAGTTTTAATACATCAAGGGGTTGGGTCTAGCCGCCCTCTTGCTGAGCGATGACGGAGCTAAGGCCGTTTTCCATATGGACTGTTAAGAAAACAAAAAGATAAAGAATAGCAAGCGTACTTTCAAAACTCTGATTAAGATATATCCTAAGAAAAGTCTCTCAATCATTCCACTACACAAAAGCTTTCAAAAGTCTTACAGGGCTACACTAACGGTAGCTACTTGGCACGTGCTTAAAACCAACTTTACCTAATTACTAGAAATTACACCTAATAGCCTTTTTTGTACTATTTCCAACGAGCGTAATTTTTCACCTTTTTAAAAGAATATTAAGTTACAATGACTTCTCACACGACAAGGGAACAATATGAAGAGTCATTTCCATAATGTTACTGCGTAATGCAGTAGTTAAGAGTTTTGGTTTTATTTGAAGGAATATTATTAATAGCTTTAAAGTAATTTACAGCTACGTTCGAAGACGTGTGGGTTTATATTCAAATGGAACGTTTGCATTTATCCATTTTGTATCTATAGGTACTAATACTAATATTATAAAGACACTAGCAGCGCCCCGCAGTTTTACCCGCGTTGTGCCCGTTCCCGTAGGAAATCCGGGATAAAATGTAGCCTATAGCCTTCCTCGATAAATAGACTATCTAACAGTGAAAGAATAATTCAAATCGGTTCAGTAGTTTCTGAGATTAGCGCGTTTAAACAAACAAACAAACAAATAGATTAAATTTTCTCACGAGCGCCATCTATTAGATTGGTAGGACCACCGCGGAATAGCTAGTAAGTTTACTAGCTAAGTACTTAGCTAAGCTAGCTAAGTACACAATCCTATTGTTTCATTTTTAGACGGAACTCTAAATCTTGTACTTCCTATAGGACTCATTAATGATCTCATGATCATTTCATTTTAATAACCTTGTTTCTCATTTTAAAATCTAATTCACTGTAAACCTAGTCAAGTGGGGCTACTCTCTTCTGTGCGGGTGTGACTGTGGTACTCCAGATCAGGACTTGGCTCACTTGTTGTCCTGACCTCTGTGCCCCTACCAGCTGCACCAAGGAAGAATTAATGAAAGTCTCAGATGCTGCTCTTCTACTGGACAGGAAAAAAATAAAGGCCATTGACACGATAGAAGAAGAAGACTGTACACAGAAACACCGAGGGATTTTATTGACTCTGTGACTGAGTCTAAACTTTATTGTTTAAAACCATAAATTCGTGATCATTGTATGGCAAAAAATCTAATTAGGAACACTTTGAATTCGTAAAGCGAACAAGATTGCATCATATATAAAGATATTAACCCTCCTTCTACGTTTAAATGAATTGCAACCTTTGCAGCTAGTGACTTTCATAAAACAATCACTGCTACAATAAATCTGAAGCTAAAAATAAACAGAATCAGAATACTAAATGAATCACTTTACGTTCAAAGACAATACATTCGGAGCCCAAGACCAGACGGCTATTGTATTCAAACACATTTGAAAGCTCAACTTATTAATTACCATAACAGCTCGCTTTCCTGAATATTAAATTATTTTTTCGTCTAAAAGCTTTCGTTGAAGATTGTGGGAAAAAGATTTGGTGTTTATGTTATTTACTTACGCCTGGACTCAGAGACTTCAAATGCTTGCTTAGAAGAAATCTAATGAGTCGAATGTCGAAGGCCTTTAGGTAGTGTTAAAACTCCCACATCAGAATGGACGACTATGAGAAGAGGCAGTTAGTAAAATTTCGAGTCGACGTCTAATTACGAGTATTGGCCAACCTTGGTGTATAAAAATTACCTAAAAGCTTCAATGGGCCATTGATTAAAACAACACTGGTACCGACAGCATAAAGTCTTCCAAAGTACAGTTTAAAAAGAGAAACGGAGAAACGAAATAAATAAATAAATAAAAAATTGTTTATTGCCATTTGAAAAAAAAAGAAAATATTACACGTGTGCTTAGAATAATTACAAAATACATAGAATTAAAAATTAAAAACTTAGTTACTTATACGAGGACCTACATAATATCTAAAAAACAAATATATCTAACTAAATGGCAATAGGCAGAACTCAGCTCTAAGCTGTTTGGCACCTGAGTGTCAAGCAGCGCTGTTTTTCAGTTCTACCTGATTTTAACTTTAACGTAATAATACATTTTGTACCAAAAACATTACCGCGCCAATAAAAGATTATCAATCAATCAGCATCACAAGCTAAATAAGATACATTTTCGGGCACTATCAATTAATATTATCATAGTTATTCCAGTTGTAATAGTTAAATATTATTCATAAAGTATCCAAGCACAAGTCACTCTCAAGTTCGATCTTTCTTTACACAAGTACAAGTTAAGACATGAACAAAATGACGATCATTTACCAACTGGTTTGTGCTACCGTTAACTATTAGAGGATTAAGTCCGAGTACCAATCATCAGTTACGTAACGCTCAGCGTTTGTATAATTATTTACAACTAGTTGTGCGTCGCGGTTTTGCCTGCGTTGTAGCTGTTTCTGCAGGAATTTTGTAAATTTTAAAAGGTAAAATGGATCCTATGTCTAACCTCGATGTATATTGTAAAGTTTTATCCAAATCCGTAGTGTAGTTTTTGCGTGATAGTGCAACAAGCATACATGCATAATAATCCTACACTTTTGCATCTAATACAAATTTCCAGCTTAACTACATGTACGGGCGCAACTCCACTAAATCTAGGAAACGTAAGCACGATCTACAAAATATTCACACTAGCGCCATCTAAAATTAAATAACATTTAGTAAGAATAACTGACGATTATGAAAACTTAAATCTTGCTAGATTAATGGAAATGACACAAAAGAATATTCATCAACCAGTTTCACCATCAAAAAGTCAGTTAAATTTAAATATATTCATCATCATCCATTCACATCAGCAAGTTCATCAGTTAGTTACCCTTCACTCCTCTCTAACTTAACTAAGCTTAAACTTAACTTACAAATTGATTCCAAAAATTCCCACAAAAGCGTGTTTTGACCATTTCTTTCCACCCCACTGGTCAAGGATCTATTACAATGATTCCTCAAACGACTTCAAAAGGATTCAACTGAATGGAGAAATTGTCAATCATCGTTCCATGATTAATTGATTAACTGTCCTCACGTTTAGACTATTGAGATGTTAACTTGTTTTTCAATAATTCTATCCAGTTCTGTTAGTGGAAAAATTTTGATTCTTTATATTTATTTGTCTTGTTATTGTGGATGAGTTTTGAAGTATTCTTTGTATTCATACTTAATCTGATGATGGTATTAAGATGCAGTTTACCGTTTGAGTCTATTAATATATTAGCATTCATTCAATTGTAGCGGTCGTGGCGCAGTTTGACTGCGCAGTGTTAACTCATTGCGATTGTTAAGCAACGTGCAGCTTGACCCCTACTTGGATGTGTGGCCGATAGTGGCATTTCTATCTGGACGCTACTGGAGGGCATTCTTCGGT
This sequence comes from Cyclophora albipunctata, assembly GCA_963082685.1. NCBI lineage: Eukaryota > Metazoa > Arthropoda > Insecta > Lepidoptera > Geometridae > Cyclophora > Cyclophora albipunctata. Next base: position 1,623,232 of record OY720131.1, on the reverse strand, counting down.
TAAATTGTCGATCCCGGGTGTATCAATTATCAGACCATGTCGGAGGCCTTTAGGCGGTCTAAAAACTTTGACACCAGGGTTGACCACTGACCTACTCGAACATATTTATTCATTCAATTACTATAATGAAAGAGATATCCTTAACCGTTCTATCCCATACACTAAATCTTATGAAGATGTTACCAACTTTTGTATTGGAATTTTTAAACCTGTCAACCTCTGCATCTGGACATGGCTCTAAGGGGTCGTTTCCATGCAAGCGGAGCTGTGCTGAGCTCAATCATAACGCATTGAAATTGCCAAACGGGCCATCGACCTGGTCAAAATCTTTTCGTACTGCATTATAAGGACTAAAGGGTCAATCTACAGAGAGATAACACATTTATACACTTTCCATTCATAAATATGTCTATGTATTATAACATAGCTGATGCGTATCAATTATAGACCTTCTATAAAATGGGTGGCCATCTAAAGGAACCACAAACAAATGAAAAACAATAAAAACCAGAGCATTTCATAAATCAAAGCACCAAGTTCCTCAATTAAAAGAATAATGGAATGATTTCTACTGATTTCTTCCTCGCCTTGATATGGAGTCACCGTTTAATCCAATTATGTTATTAATGTAATTGTTAGACCATCTCTCTTTTAATCACACATCATATAGGATCGAAATAGTAATTTTGACCACCGATATTTTAAATGGGTTTAGGAGCTATTATGTTTTAGTACTGATGATATCTGAGGCTATTAAATTGACTTTTATTGTTGTGTTTTATGCTTCATACTGGCTTTTGTTCATGAGTTCTATTTTATCTTCATGTTTTATATTTGCAGTTCGATTTTTCATTTATTTATTGTGGGCAGTTACTATTTTACTGATTCAGTTTGATTGAACGATGCAATTCACTGCGATTGTTAAGCAACGTGCAGCTCGTACTTGAATTAATGTCTGATAGTGGCATTTCTATCTGATCTCTACCGTGCTTCGGAGGGTACGTTAAATTGTCGGTCCCGGTTGTTTCAATCGTTAGACTATGTTAGAAACCGTGAAGCGGTCTAAACCTCCGACACCAGGGTTGGCCACTAACCTACACGGGCTTACTAGTTACTAAGTATAGGGCAAAAGTGTCCTCCTCTCCTTTTCTGAGTAATCTGTATTTTTTCATGGTTTAATTATGTCACACGATGGTTGTTTCTCTTCATTCATTCATTCATTCTCTCGTCTCATCTTCATTCATTCTCTTCTAGACGTGGTTTTGTCAACATTTCGCCAGTTCAATGGTGATATCGGAAGTAGAACCAAGTTTCTCACGCGTACTAAGTGGACATTTTATTGAAGTTCCATTTAGACCCATTAGAAAAGCAATTAAAGGATTTTATCCTTTTCGTACGAGTACCTAATATTAATTCAACGTTACTAAGAAAACGGGGACACTTACACACAAAACTATCCTTTCATGCACTAAAACCGAACCGATTTCGCCAACAAAATAAAGACACTTCTATATCACTTAAGGCTCCGTTTCACTGCGACGCCTCACAAGCTCACATTTGACGAGCGCGATCGTCCGTCGATATTTGATTTACGAACGTCGTAAAACTGACCGTTTTATTACGTCCAAGTGTTTGATGTGCCACTCCTTATACCTATGTTTACTTTAAACAATGTTGAGAACTAGCTTTGATAAATTTTTACGGCTGTTTACGTGAGAACACTACAGTTTAATACTGTATGGATGGTGTTACTGTGTTCTTTTATTGAAGAGCTCATTAGTTTCATTGATTTAATACTGTTTTTGAAGTGTGTCAAGGTAATGGTCATAAATATTAAATTGGCAATGAAGTTATTATATAGTGTCATAAATTATTTAGTAGGTACGTATTATTACACGTATAATTAACTACGATCAACTTGATTTCAATTATGAATTAATACATCTGTTAAAACAGCTGATATTTATAATGGAGTCCTGCAAAAAGATTTTGCGAGCTGAGCTTATTTTCGGTTAAGCAAAAAAAACTATGTTAACTAAGTCTTCGTTAGATGTAAAATAAAAATAACATACTTAGGTTCAAAGATACGGGTCAATAGTATGTTAAAAAATATTATCTCAAAAGTCACTTTTGGACTTAACCAAAACCAATGTCACGTGTTTCAATCGAACTATATCAAGCTTTTCGTTTTAATTAGAACATCAACCAAATAAATTATTATTAATCACTACATAGTATAAAACAAAGTCGCTAATTTTGTCTGTTTGTTTGTCTGTACTCTGTATGCTTAAATCTTTAAAATTACGCAACGGATTTTGATGCGGTTTTTTGTAATAGGTAGAATGATTCAAGAGGAAGGTTTATATGTATAAAAATTCCCGAAATTCCCACGGGACAATTACAACGCGGGTAAAACCGCGGGGCGCTGCTAGTAACTAATGAGTTTTAAAAAACTCAAGCTATTGCCATAAGTTTAAAATTTTTATACCATACAATTACCTTGTCCCATAAGTTTAAACTTTTTGACAACAAACAATACATACCAAAATCTCGAACAAGATCTCACCAATTAAACGTCACCTTAACAACTCAAGCTGATACCACATTACAAGTTTCCAGCGAACGCCCCACAGACACTTATTACTGACAAAATTACATATAAATTAGACAACTGTACTGCAATACTAGAAACTGTGATGAAATATAAATAAGTACTTAGAATGTGAGCAACTGTTGACAAGTTATATTACTGGCTTTTATTAACACTCCTCCGTGGTCTTGTGGTTTGAGTGCCCGGCTCACGATCCGGAGTTACCAGGTTTGATTCCCGGTGGGGACAATATCTCACAAAAATCTCTTTGTGAGACTGTCCTTAGTTTGGTTAGGGCATTACAGGCTGAATCACCTGATTGCCCGAAAAGTAAGATGATTCCGTGCTTCAGAGGGCACGTTAAGCCGTCGGTCCCGGTTACTTTCTACGGATAGTAGTCGTTACATGAGCCATGTCAGTGGCCTTTGGCGGCTCAATGACTCTGGCACCAGGATTGGTCTGGTTGACCATCCACTCGATGAAGAAGATTACTGCCTGAAATATATGTAAACCTGGCTTTTATTAAGACTCCTGAAGGCCTACTTGTCATAATGGAGACTATAAGAGATTATAGTTGTGAGCTTATACTTCAACCTACATAATATAATGATTTAAGCATATAAAAATGGGACTTATCACCAGTCCGCCATTCCGATTCCGGGTCCGATTTTTTATTAGATGTAATGAGTGATATTTGAAATTATGTAATGTATGGAAAGAAACGTCAATTAGTTAACTATATAATTTATTAATTGACCCACGCAGTTGAGTGGTTGAGTTGCACATTTGATATGTACTTTTTATGGTTTTCGTCGTTTCTCAACGTCCCGTGTTCAAAGGGACTCAGTTTTGCGAAAATTTGGGATGAAACGTAGTCAATATCGCTCTCTACGGTGTCTATATCTATGCCAAAATTATAAGCAAAATTACAAGTCTCCTAGAATAAAATCTTACTATTAGGAAACGGTGAGTGACCAATCACAAGGCATCAAAATTGTCAAAAGACATCGTAGTGTAATGTGATTGACAATCAAGCTCCACACCTCTACGCTCCTATGAAAACACACCTTTAGTTGGGTGTATAAAGCCAAACGGCAACGAAACATAAAGATCTTAAAACTCTTAAAAACTTTTTTTGTTTTTGATTCCGATGCGATAGTAACTCTAAAATATTGAAGATGGCGGAATCAATACAATAAACTGCAGGGTCCACTTAATAAGATAACAAAAAGACAGAATCACAACACCTGTGCTACGCATACAGCTTTGAAAAAAAACTTTACTCGCAGCGTATAAACTGTCGTAGGGCATGTTTACGACGAAAGAATAGCGTGGATATACCATGTTCCTTTATTAAACTGAGGGTTTCAAACCGTTGATCGTAGCATACTTCGTTAAAAGTTGACTTTTTTCGCAGTTAAATGCCTATAAAAAACATTGTTTCGTAACCTAAATTATAGTCTACTAGCAGCGCCCCGTGCTGTGTCCATTCCTGTGGGAATTTCGGGATGAAAAATAGCCTATGTTACTCGTGGATAATGTAGCTTTCGAATGGTGAAAGAATTTTTAAAAACGGTCCAGTAGTTTTTGAGCCTATTCATTACAACCAAACAAACAAAGTTTTCCTCTTTATAATATTAGTGTAGATTAAAGGCCAGTAGAAAGCCACGAGTTTTCATTTTCCTACGTCGGTTAAAACTGACTTTTTGTGTTAACGTTTACTGGTGCGTAAGTTGAAGCACCAGTTACCCTAAATCGCTATTAAGTTACTGAGTACTTAAAATTTCGATATGTTAAAAAAATAAAATTTCATTTTCACTTCGGCAGAGCAACACCTTTAAGTACTGACGTGGGTGTCTCATAGACGGCGAGTTGACAAAAATAAGCCTTATTTCAAAGGTGTTAAAGATACCCCCGCGCCCTTCCCTGTAGCTTCGGGGTTGAACACGCTGATTAATCAGTCGAGCGCTCGCGAGCGGCGCGACAACACGTTCGGCTGTGGAGCTGTGCAGTGTCTCTCAGACGTAAGGTCTGTGTAGACAACAAGTAATTTGTTCCTAAATATTTGCGTGATTTAGAAAAGCATTTGTAACCTAAGCAATATCAATACTAAGACTGATTATAAAATGTAAGAATATTGCCAAAAAAATCCAAATAATTCGATTGTAGCTAAGATTATAAGATACATGTTTATTATGTAAGCGAAATGAAGGTTATTTAATTTGTACCAAATAAATACTTATTTTATATGAAAATGTTGTTGTTTTTACACTTCCTAAATAGAATAATAATAAACAGATCAGAATACAAGTAAATAATGTGCAAATAGTAAACAGAAATAATCCTTTTCGATTTTTTTCTTAAGCCGTCTGAGATACGTCACGTCACCATTCATGATGTGACTAAGTCACGTCAGTACTTAAAGGTTAATATACGGCAAAAATCAATTGTAATAAAAATAAGCAAAACATATCACAATTCATTAAATAATATAAGTTAGTCTAAGTCTTAATTTAGTCTCGTCATCTCATCTCATTTTTCTTTTCATTACTATCTCCATGATATTTTATTACATTAAAAATAAGTTAAGCTTTCTGTAAAGTTTCAACGCAACACATGCTCTTGCGCAGCTTAAACTTGACACCAATACATCCATACTAACATAACGTTGCATTCAGAGTAGGACATCATCTTGCATCTCCCTCTAACTGTTGCTTGCACGTGTGTCAGAACTGGTTTCAACGGGCAAGATTTTATTAATTTGTGTTCCTGGACTTACAAAGGGTGTTCAGTGTTATTTTTTTTCTAGAAGTTTATTTTGTGCGTAGGTTGTTGTACATTTAGATTATATACTTTTTTAAGGAATAAGTTTTAAAATAATTTTGTTGGTGCTGCTGGTAGAGTGGTACCATTATTTGTAGCTACGATGCCAGATATATGTATGTCTGGCATTGATTATAAATCAATCAAATATACTATAGATTACCTACTATGCCTATGCCTTATAAAACCACTCTTTAAGCCGAAATTAATAACTAAACTAATGAATACCCGTACTCAAAGACGTCAAATGCTTCCTTAGTAGAGTTTTACTGAGTGATTTTGACATGTAATGTATGAAAAATTACATCACGTCATTGAGTGTTTTTAATAGACATTTCTGAGTGTGGCAGTGACACCTTTTTTGCGTCGAGAGTTGAAAATAGTTGAAACCTTTCTCCCTGCAGCAAAAACCTCACGCAGTTTATAGTAAATTACTATCTTCTAAGTACATACGAGTATAGGTACTTCTTTTCCGACTACATCACTGACAGGTCTCCTGACTTCATTACTCGTCTTTAACGAACATTACAAGAGAAAGGTGTGGCTTGTGACAAACCAGATGCTAGAGGACTAATATTTAAGAACGGTAATCATTTTAATGATATCTATTGAAAGGTGGTTAGTTATAACTAGCTAAGCCTCGCAGTTTTGCTCGGGTTATTTCTGTTCCTGTGGGAGTTTTGGGATGAAAAATACTCCAAAATCTTCGTCGCTAATTGTGTCACATATTTTAAACTAAAGTAACTCCGTTAAAGTCCCGTCTGTCAGTCTATATGTTCGCGTCATGTTCGCGATTAGCATAATCAGATAAATTGATTCAAGAAAAAAGGTTCTTGAAAACTGTTTATCCTAGATTTTTACCTAAATCTGAATCCCGAACCTGACGCAATCCAGATGAACTAAAACGAAGCTAGAGCAGGTTGCTAGTGTATAACATTCATTAGTAATAACTACTAATAACACTATTATATTTGACAAGCCCGTTGGCACAGTGGCAGTGAGAGCGCTTACTGTGTCGGGGGTTGCGGGTTCGATCCCCGCCCGGAGTCAACAATATGTGAAGACATAGTTGTTGGCGACGACGTCTGGGTGTCAATTATATATTCTTATAAAGTATTTGTGTATGTATAAGTAGTAGTATCAGTGAGTTAGATTCCATAATACAAGCTTAGAGCTTACTTTGTGTCTAATTAACCGTATGTGAATTTGTCCAAGTATTTATTTATTTATTGTATTGGCCTGCAATGTCCCACTTCTGCGCAAAGGCTCTCAGAGTTTTCTCACTGAAAATATGAGTACATTATAGTATTAATATCTTCGTATTAATTAAACACACTGTATACACTATAGCCTCTGCACACGACTTCTGTTCTACGTCGATATCGTTGATAACAAATTGCTTTTCTTTGTTCTGTCTCGGACTGAATTGGGTTTTGGAGGCAAAAAACAATATGGTTTGCGTTGGTAGATGTGATTATCAATAGGAATTTATGAATGTTATATATACTACTAGATGTGCCCTCGACTTCGTCCGTGTGGAATTTAACAATAAATTAGCCTAAGTTACTCCTTATTACATCAGTTGCAAGTAAAAGTCCCGGCAAAATCGGTCCAGCCATTTCAAAGATTAGTCGGAACAAACAGACAAAAAAGAAAGAAAAAAGGTCCAGCCATGTAGTAAAAGAGGTTACTCGCCAAGTCTAGCAAAAAAGCGGCAAGGTCGTCCTTTTCTCGAGGCAATTCGTGCCATTTTTGACCCCCCTAAAACATCGCTGTGGATAAAACTAGAACTTGCAATCGTTCATGGTGTCTAAATGCTATGCCACAAAATAAACAATGCTATGCTTTGTTCCAATGTCACATTTGATATTATTAGCACACCTGATATAGCAAACGTTAGATTGCATAGCTGTAGTTGATGGACACCCTAACACAGTAGACTTACTAATACAATAACAAGAATAGCGTTTTAAGTTTATCAGATGTCACAAAAGGGTCATTGTTTTAACTGTAAATCATTACTTTATTACTCCGCCTACAGTTCATTTTAACTTGTCAGTTAGCGGCGTGTTAGCGTAGGTTTTGACATAGTTTTCACTTACTCCTAATGTAGTGTTAACTTTGTTTAACTTTATTGCTTACAAGAGATTTACCTTGCTTTTACTGTTAGGCAAGATTTGCTATTTGAAAAACTGGATATTTATTATCATATCAGTTACGGACGTTCGTGGAGTAGTTTGACTTAGCTATGTTATCTCATTATGATTGTTAAGCAACGTGCAGCTCGACCCCTAGATGGGTGGTTAATAGAAGCATTTTTATCTGACCGTTACCGTGTTTCTGAGTGTACGTTAAATTGTCGGTTGTTTTAATCGTTAGACCACGTCAGAGGCCTTTAAGCGCTCAAAAAATTCCGACACCGGGATAGAACACTAAACTAAACGAACACTACTAATTGTGAATTGAAACTACGTTTTCGGATTTCGGCTCCTTTACAGGAACCGTGGTCTCAAAATACTGAGGTGAAACGTCAGATAAATAAATGTAAAAAAGCGGAGTATATTCGTAAACGCAGTTTCAGTCCAAAGGCGTACAAAACTTACTAACATTCAAAATTTCTTCCACAGATCGTCCGTACTCCGAATCTGACATCCCTCGACCACCAATCCAACTACAAAACTGCCACCTCTCCACATCAACTGCTCCTCTCCCTCTAAACTTCGAAGACTTGGAGGATGACGTCTTCATCACCCCCCGGAACAATGTCAACGACCTCTTCTCCACCAGGAACTTGGAGATCTTTGGGTATAATACTCCGAGGAGTCCAGCTGGAGTCCTGCTAAGTCCGAGGAGGGAGAGAGCGTTTAGTTTCTCATTGACTAGTGAGAAGCATTGGAGGGATAAGGGAGGAACGGACGTGGCTGATGGCTTTGGAGATATGGATGAGGTGAGTTGAGGTTTTCTCATCTAAGTTATTTTTGAAGGAAAGGGCTTTTGTAATGTTTTAAGTAGGTGGTGTTACTGTTGGGACCATGCTCAAGATAAGGAGGGTTGGTGATATTTAGTGGAGATAAAGATCTTGCCAAAGGCCAAGTAGTGGTATATAGTATGTTTAAAAAAACCAAAAAGACGAAGTAGTGAAATTATCCTCATAATTGAGTAAATGTGCCAGGGACGAGACCGACGTACCCTGGTCGTTCCTGTGAATGATCGGAGATGCATAAAAGTATTGCGCAACTATTTAAAAAAATGGTGTCTAAGATCTAAACGTCTTTATGCTTCTTAGTAGTATGAGGTTCTTGAGGAAATGAGAAGTCGAGACAGACATGGTGTGACCATCTCGGTCGCTTTGGCAAGAAGTGGTCAATTTTAACCCAGAATAATAATAATATAATGTTGAGAAGATGTTAACTCCAACTTTGCCCATGAGTGGGACAGTAAAGTTTAATAAAAAGTAGTATAAGGAGTCAAATGTTGATAATACTTAATGGTACCAAGTTTAAAACAATATTTTCTTCACTCTTTTTAATCATATTGAGCATTATAAATTCATGATATAAGTTTTGATAAGTAATAATTTAACTCTTTTTTTTTGCTACACAATAACTTCACGCTGTATTGTTCAGATGTTCCATTCCCCGTTAACTTGAACTTAAAAATGAATTTAATCAAACAAAAACACAGAACAAGCACCAACCGTCCCGTCATAAAACTAATGGAAGCGAATAGCAAAAGTAATCGTGAACCATTGACACATCCATAAGATCTAATTCCCTCTATTAATTTATCTAACCAGTAAACTGAATTGCAAAATTATTGCGTAATAAACGACCTTAAAACAATAAAACATGTTTTACGATACTTTCTTGAGGACCACACGACGTGACTCTTTGTTTATCTCTATGAATCATTTGGTACCAATGAACTTAGGATTACAGATTGTTTACAATTAAACGAATTTAAACCTTCATCCAGCTACGCATAGGTATCAAAATTGATTAACGTCTTTTATATGAAAGTTTGTGAGGATGGATGTAAATATCTATGTTTGTTACTCTTTTACGAAAAAACTAGATACTTAGCGGATTTGGACGAAACTTTATAGTGATATAGGTTACACATTAGAATAACACATGGGTTACATTTTATCCCAAAATTCCTGCGGGAACAGGTACAACGCGGGTAACTCCGCGGGGCGCGGCTAGTACGAGTATAAACTCATTATATTACTTATCAAAGTAGTGTACCCAAGTGTACCTGTCAGTATGACTGTCTATGTCACAGTCACACCTACAAAACCGCAGAACCATTTTTGATGAATCGTGGCACAAATTATAGATTAAACTAACAATTTTATCTTGAAATACCCATTGTAAAGGGGTACCTACTGAAATTATACAGGGAAATATAAAGAAATTATACAAGAAAATATACTATGTATGTAGTTAAAGCTGAAGAAATTGATTTTTGTATTTGAATGTGAATAATATCAAAAACTACCAAACCGATTTGAATAATTATTTCTATAATAACGTCTCGGTGGTCTAGTGGTATGTGCGCTCGCCTGCCAAGACTGAGGTCCCAGGTTCAATTCCTGGGTCGAGCGAAAACATGTTTCCTTTTCAAACATGGCTCGAGTTTGAGATCCCCAACCCGCATTTGGTAAGCGTGGTGATTATGCCTAATCCTCCTCACTGTACTGATAACTTCAGTGGGATGAGAGGCCTTTGCCCAGCAGTGGGACATCACTGGCTAATACTACTACTATTTCTATAATAAATAGCCATATTCAATGGGAACGTTAACTCTTATTTTTTTACCGACTTCAAAAAAAGGAAATAATTGTTACCTCATAACTTTTTAAAACCTGATATTCTGAAAACACCTTGAGAGTAAAACCGCGGGGCGCTGCTAGTTAAGTAATAAAGTAAACCCTAGGTTCGCTTAAATGTGCTAATAGCTTAGTATATTGCATCAAGTAATTATAAAGCTATAAAGATAAAACTTCGCATAACTTAGAAGTATTAATTACTTACCGCTGTATAATATTATTTATATGTTAATACAATTTATTTATTTATTTTATTCATTATTTGAATTATCATGCTTCAACTTAGGTTTTAATTGAAAAAGTGTATAATATATATAACCATTTTCATTATAAATAGTAATAAATGCATATATTTGCATTAATGCAATTGCTCAATACTTAAATAAACACCTAAAAAAAATACTGCTTTACTCCTGCCAAAAAGATCAGAGCAATACTCTAACCTTATTGCTATTTAAAAAAATCAGGCGCAATAAATTCTAGCATTAAGAGGGGCCGATACAATTGCTTTGTTAACGTTCTTAATAAAATAGCCGAGTGCGTAGAATTAAATACATACTTACGGATTTAAGTTTACGTTAGTTGTAAAATTTTATTGGTACATTTTAACTGCTTGTAATTTCGGATGCTATTGATGTTATTGGTGGAACTAACCGTAAATATACTGCCCAGAGACCTCCATCGTTTTTCATCCATCCATTTAATTTTGATTTTGGAAATACTGGGTCTTCTCTGATCCACAGAGCCGGCAGAAACGGTCACCAATCCGAAAAGTCACCATGTTGAACGTAGCTTAACATTTGCGATCCAATAATAATAAATGCAATTACATTATATCAAATTAATTAAACTAAAACGTAATTAATATACTCAAATTCAGGTCGCGTTGAAATAATTAATTCATGAGTGTTGCAACAGTATTTTCCTGAAATTCAGTTTGATATACATTGCGTTGAATGATTTCACTGAAATACTTAACGGGTGTGGAGGTGACCGAATTACAATGTTGTAATATTATAGGAACAAGTTGTTAATTTAAGCTAAAGATTAATTTTGTTTGTTTAGAAGTTCTTATTTCCGAATCTAGTCGGAAGAAATCAGTTTTGTATCTTCTTTTTATTATCGAGTAGACGGTCAACCTGACCAATCCTGGTGTCAGAGTTATTGAGCCGCCAAAGTTCTCTGACATGGCTCATGTAACGACTACTATCCGTAGAAAGTAACCGGGACCGACGGCTTAACGTGCCCTCCGAAGCACGGAATCATCTTACTTTTCGGGCAATCAGGTGATACAGCCTGCAATGCCCTAACCAAACTGAGGACAGTCTCACAAAGTGATTTTTGTGAGATATCTCCACCGGGAATCGAACCCGTAACCTCCGGATCGTGAGCCGGAGGCTGTTTTAGAGGAGTTTTGTATGAAAAACAATGAATTTGTTATAAAGTTTCATAATTATAATTTGTAATAACATTTTCTGATTAAAAATGTTCTAATCCCTAACTGAAGATTTATCATGATGATGATGATGATGCAAATCTATACTTATATAATAATCTTAACTATTCTTAATTTACTAAAGCTTAAAGTTGAAGAGTTTTTTTTAACGTGCAAATCTCGGAATCTGATTAAACCGATTTTAATACTTCAATGGGCGGTGCTAATACAAAATAAGACAATACATTTAGGGGTATCACGATATGAACACATTGTAAAGACTAATCTAGACGGGACTTAATCGCGAATAAAACAAACAAAATTCGCGATTAAGTCCCGTCTAGATTAGTGTTTGCAATATTAGGGGTGTCATTAGCTAATGTTCATTCGTTAGAGTTTCCTCATTTTACGTCAGTGATTTAAAATACTTACTTCTTTGCATACTTATTTTGTCATCAATCAACTATTTCTCAATAACAAACCGCACTAAACTATTCTCGATCTGTGGCACAATTTACACAGAACAAAGATTTAGCACTGTGTCACAGTAAGTATTTGTATCATTAATACCAGTTTCAATGTAATATAATTAGGATTTACTTTGACATGGTTCGTAGTTTATGCGTGTGCTCTCCCGCTGTGATTCGAGAATAGTATGAATTAAGATTTGTTCTCAAAGTGCAGGCGATTTGTAGAAAATGGCTCAATTTATTTATATACCTTACGGGCCATATTAATAATATAAGTAGGAGGAAGTAGTATTATGAACATTTTAGCTATCAAATGGTTTGTCACATTCTGATCTACGCAATTTTGCGCAGAGCAAAAGAGACAAAACATTTTATAACAATGTTTTAGTTGCAGAGCGTTTATTAATGCACACACACATGCCGGCGGCAATGCCGCCGGGTTCATGCCGAGCGGCTATGCCGCCGGCACAAGCCGCACAAAGCCGTCAAGCATCATTCCGGTTGTGACAGTCACATAGAACGCTAGTGAAGTGAAAATTTTTTTTAGCCGCGTATCCCGCCGGCACACCCCGGCGGCCATGCCGGCGGCTCCTTTGTGCGGCAAAGCGGCTTTGTATGCCGCCGGGTGCACGGCGGCTTAGCCGGCGGCTTACCCGGCGGCCCTGCCGCCGGCACTGTGTGTAGGAGCCAATAATACATGTACTTATGTTCGTCATAGTACATCTATACTAATATGTATGTAGCGCATGTGGTGTAGTTTGACTAAGCGATGTTAGTTCATTGCGATTGCTAAGCAACGTGCAGCACGGCCTCTACTTGGATGGGTGGGCGATAGTGGCATTTCTATCTAAGTGCTACCGTGCTTCAAAAGGCATGTTATGTAGTCGGTCCTGGTTGTTTCAATTGCAAGATCATGTCAAAGGCAAAGGCTTCGAAGACCGCCTAAAGAGGCGGACTTAAACACCGACACCCGACTGCAAACAAGAAATTCCTCACCTTTATTATTAAAAAAATATGTCTTTCAAATGATGATTTAATTTTTATCAAAATGATTTTAGTTCAGACACTCATACTCATTTTAGAGTACAGTATTATAATGACAGACAGTCAGGCCATTATTTGGACTATTAAATTGAAGTAACGATGTTATTACAGTTGGCGTGATGTTCACTTTATTGATGCACACATGGTGTCAAACAACTTAGGGCTTAGGGAGTGCAAGGTCGGAGTTATTTATAAGTTGAAATGTATTTTTTTTTAAATAAGACTTGGCCAATGCTTCTGGACCACAAAGAAAATCGTCCTTTAGGAGACATTGATCGATTTCCATGTATGTATAGGTAAGTGATCGAGATGCCACTTGGGTCGAAAACGATTGTAAATATTCGGTCAAATTGTCCTAATATGTAAGCGGTCGTATTGCGACCTAGGCTAGATTTAATATACAAAAGTCCTTGGTCTAGTCTAGATGCATGCCCCAAACAATATCTCTGCTATCTTATAATCACTTTTTAATTTCGCAATAAAGGACAATAAACTGACTACACCTTTGTCTGCGTGCACCTTAACACTACAGGCAGCACTATACACACAGCACTATACACTACATTGTTTTCTTTTCATGCCTATGCAAGTATGATTGTACAATGACTTAAACAATAACTAAACCGATCAAAATCATTATGAACGCAAACATTTAATGAAATATATAATAATTAGTGATCCCTTCAAAAATTTCAGCAGCATTTAATAAACATAATATCCCAAAAATACGAATTAAAAACACGACACAACAATACAATTTTAAAAGACCTCTCAAAAATATTAAATGTGCTGAAAATTCGTTTGAAAAATATATTCTTGTTACTCCGTCATCCGTCAAATGTATTTTCTCTCAAGGATCATTGGAACAGAGGGTTCCGTCAAGATCCGATGAGTGGTTTTTATAATACACCCACGGATCCCTGATTTTCTTTTTATTTTGCTCCGCCGGTATTAATATTCGTAAGTAAATTGCCGAGATAATCTTGGGAATAGGTTTTTCGAATCGAAAATGTCCTTTTTAAGAAATGAGAAGTATCATGCCTTTTGTTGAATTTGAAATTCGTATTGAGAAGGGTGTTCGTTTGGATACGCTTTTTATTATTAAGATGTTTCAAAGATACTTGTGTTTTTCTACGCAGATGAAGTCACGGGCAAAGGCGAGTATTTCTATATATATGTGGTAAAAAGAAGTGTTAGAACTTAAAAAGAAAAATTACCAGAAAACTAATTCAAAAACTAGTACTTCAATATAGCCTGTACTATTTCATTAATAGTAGTTTATGCAACTGTCATATAAAGAAGGGTATTAAAACACGAGTGTGAGTTTATGAAACGAGCGCAGCGAGTTTCATAATAGTAACGAGTGTTTTAATACCCGTGTTATATGCAGTTGCATACACTACTTTATCTTCACTAATACAATTAATCAAACAACAAGAGTAAAAGCTGAAAATAGTTTATTTATTTTCGAAACTTTCACCATGATTGTATTGTCGTCTACGTTAGCGACTTCATCGAACTGGATTTTGTATAGCTCTTGCCTTCGGCAAGCCCCCATTATGCCGAAGATTAGTGCAACCTGTAACAATAAACGATATAATAAGCTTGATGTACATAGCCAAGGCAAAAACTATGATTTATGAAGTAGTAAAGTGTAGGTACCTACTACCAAATTTATACACAAGCGCTTAAACGGAGTGTCTAGATAACTTGCATGTGTAGTACGTAAGTACTAGGTAGATTAAATAACAGAACTAAAATACACTTACCTTTTCAAAAAGATACAAAATATCTGGTGAATCTTCCAGGAACATCTTTATTTGACCTGTTGTAAACGTCAAGGACTTTTTTTCCTTGTGTCCTTCTGAACTGCGTTTCAGGAACGCTATGACTTTTGAATACTTCGTGATATCAATATTGTTGTAGATACTCAGTGTGGACTTGAGCATAGAATATTTAGCCCACATAGAAGATGGCTTGAATTTGTCGGAGAGGTCTTTGAGATACGCAAGAATGACATTTTCAGAAAATGATGTAGTTTTCTTTTCGATCTTCCATGCCAAAAAGTTATTATATTCTTTTTCATATAATTTTCTAGATTTTTCTGGCAAAAGATTGTGAGTTACTTTTGTTGCCAATTCTAGAATATCCGGAGGCGTACAAATATCATCGTCGCTATCCATTTTTAACTTTTAATTTGTATTTTAAAAACAAAACAAATTGCGAAACATTAAATTCACGCGTAGGTACGTGTATTGTCACAGTGAACTTGCCGCCATTAAAATCTAACCAATGAGAGCGCAGCTGCGCGTAGGGCCAATCAGGAGCGAGCGAGATCTTACCAAAGAGTTTTGTGTATGTAGTTTCGACGAAGTTTTCACGTATAACCCAACTGTTTTCAAAAGCCAGCCTAATACCAAAATTTTATACAACTTGTATGAGGATTTTGACATAAGGCTCGCCAGGTTAATTGGTCGCGTTATAATGATGATAAAAAGAGATTTTACGGTATCGATTTGGATATTATACCATCATGTGAAATTGCTTAAATTGAGTGTTTTGTTGTCTGCGCTATAACAGTAGTAATTATAAGTCAAGTATTGGAAACATAAGTAGAATGTTACAACATTAGTGTAGATAAAAGTTTTTAAACAAGATTTTATAATTAAGTCATTTGATTATCATTCAAAGTACAGGCGTGTATATACAAAATTTCAAATCAATCTGGCACCGAGAAGTGTATCCTTAACTAGCTAGGTATGTGATATAAAGACAGACACATTCTTCATCGAGTGGATGGTCAACCTGACCAATCCTGGTGTCAGAGTTATTGAGCCGCCAAAGGCCTCTGACATGCCACCGGATATCGAACCCGGAACCTCGATCGTAATAGGTCAGGTTAGACACAGACATACACCCAGTTACGTGTAAAAACCTAAACATCTTCATTATCTTTATTACCAAAATCAAATAAGTGCAATAATAAAAAACTTAATTTCAAACTTTAATAACACAGGTCTATTAAACACATAAAAAATCCTCCATCTTCAAAATCAGTCAAAACACAATAAATCAAAATTCATTAGACTACAAATATCAAACAAATACGACAAATAAACCTCACTACCCATTACATTTTGCATCCCCTTCGGATCATAAGATAAGGGGCAAAAAAGAAAATGACAACGCATTGTGAAAGAACCCACTTGTGCAAAAAGCAATCATCTGAGACGCTACTACGAAAAGAAAGGTACAAAAGGTAAAGAAAAAAGATAAATAAAAAGATCCGACGAGAGTAAAAGATATAGAAATAAGGAAGCGGTGTACTGTGATGGAGATGGATAATTATGTATGTGTTGTAGAGATACTCAAATTATGAGACGGAATTTTTGGAAATATAGAAGGAACGTTTTTAATATTTAATTTTACATTTGACGAGAAAATAGCGTGTTATATTGTGTCTGAGTAATTCTGTGTCTTCGATGGATGGATGGAAATGGATTGATTAATAATTGAGTTTTTTTATTTAATTTAAATGGTGTTTTTACGGAGGGTGTTCTTAGCTGTATGAATTCAAAAAGGTTTCCAAATTTTGTTTTGGTCTATAATACATTATTTATGGTAAGTAATGAATTATAAATACCTACTGCAATATTATCCCACATAAACAAAATATAAATCCGTAAACATCTTTCAAACCCTCTTAACACCAGTACATTCTTCAGACATTGTTAACAATCAAAATTTAAAATTCACCATCTTATACAGTGAAAAGTGGTCGCCATACTAAAATCTTGACTCCTTAAGCTTTACGCCTCAAAGTGGTAGGTTGTAGGCGACGTTTTAGAAAACCGAGGGAAAACGGATCGAAAATAGAGTAGAAAAAATTGAGACATCTCTCCGTGTAGTCTCAAGCATTGAACCGCGGCCGGGAGGATGTCACACCGAAGTGTAACATTGAACATCTTTAGAGGATATTTTAGTACATAGTTTATTTCAAAATTTTAGGTTTAAATGGAAAATGTTAGCAGATTTTTTAATACATTTTAATCATAAAACAGTGACGAGTTTATTCATTTACTAATATAAATACAAAACATACCTATCATAGGTGATTATTGAATTCCTTTATCCTCCCCACTGATCTTCAGTGAACTGCCTCTGTCATCTAAAGTGAGTTTGTTTATTGTTTGTTTTCATTGAACGTACAAACTTTCGTTAACTCTGGAACTATTAGGACTTATTTTATCTCTAACTTTTCACGGAAATTAGTACAACTGGCATTGATAAATTAGAACTACAACAACAATGTATAAACCTCAATGTTACGCCACAGTGTGACACGCGCCCAAACCTTTGTTTCTCTCCTCCCACCATACCGTATCATTAACTCAGAGTGGGCGCTCACTTTTTGGACTTTTTAACGTTAATCCTTTTTTTATTTATGTAAAAGTCGAGTGGTGTCACCACTCTTTGAGTTTCAGCAGGTTTGGGAGGTGCTCAATATACGCTGATGGTGCGATGCTTTAATTAGCGAATGAGGACTTTTTTATCGTAATGCTGTTAATGAGACTTTTAAGTATGTATGAGTCGGTGTATGGATTTTTGGCAGTTTTTGTTTACAGAGTTGGGTTGTTTAAAAATTGGCAATATGTTATGAGTTAGTTAATATGTGAACGTGTTAACGTAGTTTTCATGTCAAGTTGAAGAAGTATAATTAATAACTGTTATCCTGTCAGTGGCTAGTATATGAATAAGACTGTTACTTAAAGTACGTAATACTCTAAAGTGTTACTTAAAGTATTACCTACTTTAAGTAACAGTCCTATTCATATACTCGTACATATACAGCATTTTGGAAATCAATCTATATACATAAAATTCAAACTCCTGCGCACAGCCTTAACCGCTACACCTAGAAACATGAAATTTGGCAGGAAGGTTCTTCAAGTGACGTAAGTGCACACTAAGAAAGGATTTTCGAATATTCAATCTCTAAAGGAATAAAATAGGGGTCCAAAACTGCGAGAACTTGTAGAACGCGGGTGAAACCGCGGGGCGCTGGTAGTACCTATATATTACTTTTAGCTTGATGAGGACTTAAGAGCTAGTCAAAAGAGACACTTTTTTTAAATAGAATACCTTACTTCATTTTATTAGTTATGATAATGCAGTTTATAGCTTAGACATCAACTTAATAAAACATACATTGAATACAATCCTTTGAGGTTGAAACTAATACAAAGTATCGCTTTGCGCTTTTGTATGGGTTCACTCCCATGACATTTACACGGTGGGCCAAGTGGTGTCCATATCAAGTCAAGAGTATCAGAATGTAGTAATCCTTTTTATATGAAACTAGCAGCGCCCCGCGGTTTTACCCGCGTTGTGTCCATTCCTGTGGAAATTTCGGGATGAAAAATAGCCTATGTTACTCGTGGATAATGTAGCTTTCGAATGGTGAAAGAATTTTTAAAAACGGTCCAGTAGTTTTTGAGCCTATTCATTACAAACAAACAAAGTTTTCCTCTTTATAATATTAGTGTAGATGTAGATGTAGACTAGCTGCGCCCCGCGGTTTTACCCGTATTGTGCCCGTCCCCGTAGGATTCGAGAAGTTTTATAAAAATAAAAATTCCCGAAATTCCCATAGGAACGGGGACAACGCGGGTAAAACTGCGGGACACTGCTAGTATTAGTATAAATTGAGAAAGTTTCTTAGTGTGTTTGGTGGATTTCAAAGAAAAGAAGTGGTTTAAAGGAAAATTGTTTTGGACATACATAGAACGTTTATAACACGCAAATGTAATACGAAAGAATGAATTTGAGATTTAGCTAGTTTTGGACAAATACTGGATACTGAAGGAACAACGCCCTAAAATTGATGGCGCAGTTAGACTTAGCGATGTTAAGCAACGTGCAGCTCGGCCACTACTTGGATGGGTGGCTGGTAGTGGCGTTTCTATAGAGCCCTACCGTGCTTCAGAGGACACGTTAAATTGTTGACCCCAGTTATATTAATAGGACTAGGAGGATATTCTTTAAAATAGCACACCTTTATTAAATCTGATAATAATAAAAACACGTCAAATCTCCCAATTGAGCAAGCCGCCATAATTTTCCGTAAAAAATCGTATAAAGATAAAAACTCATTCAGGTTTCCCCTGCCTTTTCGATGTTTTACAACTTCGCTTTCTTTCCATCAGATAACGTGATTCTTTTGTGAGTACAAATAAAATGTCTCATCGTAATTTTTATTTAAATTATCGCGACGGAATTTGGTTTTATTAAATTGGATTTTAGACACCCCCGAATACTTACCTTAGAAAGGTCTTTCCATACATTTTTGACCCTTATTTTGAAGTGTGTTTGAGTACATCAATTGAAGGAAAATGTATTTTAAAAGTTTTTTCGCTGATTTGTTACTTTGCAATAATTGTTATAAAAAACTAAAAAGCTTTACAATAATTATGAACAGAATTGTCAAACAACACTTAATATTATTGACAAAGTGTATGACCGACTTGTTAAGGCGAAGTCGTATTATATCAATAGATTTAAACCAAATAAAAAAAATATTTTTTTTAGTTTTATAAATATCATTTTCATTTTTTACCTCAATATCAAAACTTTAAAGTAAGCACTTTATATTTATTTTATTAAAATAAACTGTTATTCCTTCAAAATTTATAATTTTTAACTTCACCAAAATGTACTATTATCATTTAGATTTTTTTCACTTAGTCCAAATAAATGCGCAAATACACCCTCTTAAAAAATCCACATAAAAACACCTATCTATACCTTACACGTTCAGAGTCGTAATTTAATGCCAAAGTGTAAATAAAGGCAACATTCTCATAAGTTAACATATTCGCAACAAATGTGAATCGAGTAAAAGTTATTATTAACAATAAATCGCATGCGGGGGGATATCAACGCCATTTGAATTTAAAAAAGACGGAGATGGAATTTAATATTAAGAAGTCTTTAAAACATTTTTATTTTTTCGTAGATACTTCAATAATTTAGCTTCTTCGCTACCGGTATTTTTATAATAATGGTTAATTTATTTACATTAATCAATAAATCAGTTCATTAATCAATTTAATAACAATATGGGTCTGCAAAAAATCTAACTTCTGTTCCTTTTGACATTGAAAAAATAGTAGTTTATGCAACGTCATATAAAGAAGGGTATTAAAACACTCGTTACTATTATGAAACTCGCTGCGCTCGTTTCATAATAGTAACGAGTGTTTTAATACCCGTGTTATATGCAGTTGCATACACTACTTTATCTTCACTATTTAATGCAATTATTCAAACAAAATTTTAAAAACAAAACACATTGCGAAACATTAAATTCACGCGTAGGTACGTGTATTGTCACAGTGAACTTGCCGCCATTAAAATCTAACCAATGAGAGCGCAGCTGCGCGTAGGGCCAATCAGGAGCGAGCGAGATCTTACCAAAGAGTTTTGTGTATGTAGTTTCGACGAAGTTTTCACGTATAACCCAACTGTTTTCAAAAGCCAGCCTTATATCAAAATTTTATGCAACTAGTATGAGGATTTTGACATAAGGCTCGCCAGGTTAATTGGTCGCGTTATAATGATGTTATAATGTTATATTATAATGATATTATAACATCATGTGCAATTGCTTAAATTGAGTGTTTTAGTTGTCTGCGCTATAACAGTAGTAATTATAAGTCAAGTATTGGAAACATAAGTAGAATGTTACAACATTAGTGTAGATAAAAGAGTTTTTGATGACATGTCATACTGCTACTGTGCGTCATTTCATTTATAAAAATACAAATATAATTAAATGTAACTCTGTCGGTTCTAATAACATTTTCTACATTAACCAGTGAATTATATTGACAACCACTGAACCATATTAATGAATGTTGTCTTCAAACACAAAGCGTACCGTAAATTCTAAGTATACAAATAAGCACATTGTGTATCACAAAATCTGAACTCATTCTTTCATAATCGGCTAAAACATGAAAAGAACACCTCAAACCGTATTTTATAGAATAACAGATCTCACCCCGCTTCAAACATTATTGTAATCTTTGTAATAAAAACGATATTAAATTTAAGTCCTATACTTTTTTATAACTGAAGAAAAATGCGAGTTTCATATCTGTTGTTAAAATAAAACGGATTTTGACGATATATTGGCGCGTGTTGGGCATTAAAATTATTATATTTTGGATTTATGTTATATGTGTGTATATAGAATAAAAAAGCCCTTCTCATCTATATGTGGTTTATCCACTGGCATCTTTTAAACCACGTTACGGATTTTGGATCGGTTTTTACTCCCGCAGTACTGACATACTAGTTGCATGGCAGTCTATAGGCTATAGTCTATTTTATAAATCATCAAATTTTATCCTTGTGTTATCATGGTAAAATAAAAAAAATTGGTTCGAGTAGGATAGTGGCTAACTAGTGTGAGAATTTTTAGACCGCCCAAAGACCTCCAACATGATCTGATTGAAACCCAACAATTTGCTGATACATTTTTATTGTATAAAGATAGTTTACTAATTTTTAAAATAATTTTTTTTTAACCTGGGAGAATATAGGTTAAAAAAATACAATACAAAGTCTAAAATCGTGATAGTTACACCATTCGTATATCGAAAGATCGGAGTGTATTATTAAACCGCAGGAAATAATAATTCTATTAAAATCTCTACCAGCAAAGACAAACCAATAGGAACATCAGCTCATAATTGAAGTTGCCGCATAAACTGACATTACCCTCTTTATTAGACACAAACAAAGAAACCCTATTTCCATCCTAATCCATAAGACATTTACAATCGAATGTAAAACATAAAGTATTTTATGTTATCCATTTTATTCACGATAGGCACTTTACTGCGCAAACATAAACTAAAGAATAAAAGATTTGTTATAAAAATTAAACCTCTTAAAGGCATCCCCTTAACGGAATAAGTGTTTTAATTTTTATTGTTGTTTTGGAGTCGTTACGCTTTGTTTGTTACGAATTTTATTTTTAAATTACATAGATTACAAGATAGTAAACCTATCTTATTTAAAATAATACTAAAATTAGCTTAACCGACGTTTAACCCTAGGCTTGGTAATACATAACTAAAGATATTTTTCCGATTTACGTAAGTATGTTATAGAGAAAGTTACTTATCGTTTTATTTCAAGTTAAATCGTTTGGCCAAATTTATCCAAATTAAGTCATTTCCTATTGATCGACACAGACTTTAGAAAGCCCTTTTTTAAACCGACTTAAAAAAAAGAGAAAAACCCTCTTTTGGTTGATGTTTCTACTAATTTTTGTTTTAATAAAAGCTGCAATCATTGTTATAGTGGAACGAATCCATCAACTTCGGCATTAAACTTTAAAGATGCGTTACGAATCGTTAACACATAATTAACTTCGTAAATAAAAGTTAAATCATATTAAACTTAATTATGACACTCAATAAAATAAAACGCCATTAAATTCATTTCACAAAGAATTATGCAATAACATTAACGAATAAGTTTAAAATTGTAACATGTAACCTTAGGCCCAATAAAAGTTCAAGAGCACTGTTAAATGTAAATTGAAGTCGGATTTTTTAACATTCATTATGTCATTTTCATTGACGTATTCAATCAAACGAATAAATGAGGTGTAATATGATAGTAAACTCTGTCTGTAAGCAATTATGCTTAGGGCATAGGTTGGGTTTGCGTCCATTAATAACTCTACAGCAAGTATGCAAAATTACACCCAGTATCAGTATATTATTCAAATTAAGTGTCAATTTGGTCGGTTTGTAATCCGACAAATATAAATTATTATAATAATAATCTCATGTATCTCATCTCATGTATCTCATCTCACTCGCGCTCTTACAAGTTCTAAAACCGACTTCACTTGACTTTTGACAGATCTCTGAACTTTTTATTAAGTTTAAGGACCAGAAAAAGTTAATATTTTAATTTTACAACATGGACGCGTGCTTATGTTAATGACGTAAGCAGGCTGTTACCATTTTACGATCGCCTTGCATCGGATGATAAAGGGTGTTACCGTTTATCGACTATTTAGTGTTAATTGCATGTATTTTATGACAATGCGGCGATAACTTATATTTCAGGCCTTTGAAAGGACAATAAATATGTAATTTTATTATATTAGGGTCAGTTATAAACTGAATGAGTTTTATATCCATTTCTACCAATTACTATAGTGATGTCATAATTTATACTTTATTTAGAGCTATTACGCACTGTCGACTAGTCGCCGGCGACTAGGTCGCTCGGGCGACCAAAACATAGGCCGAGTCGCCTCGGCGACCGACGACCATTTAAACTGTAGTAGGTAAGTCACAGTCGCCAGCGACCGAGTCGCCGGCGACTAGTCGACAGTGCGTAATGACTAATGACACTTATGGAAAGAATAACAATGATAGCTATAATTTTGTTTCAATACACTTGTTTGACAATAATTTTATCATATAAAATTGAAATGACATCTGTCATAGACAGCGTCTTATGAGTAACTTAATAAAAAGTAGAAGAAAATTTAATTGTACTTTAGATGGAACATTTCGATGAGGTGAGAGGATTTTGCCCTGCCATGCCATAGGACATAACCTTTTTGTGGTACATTACATACTACTTTATTTAATTACTTAGATTTTTTATTTAATTAGTTATAAATTACCATAACTCAGACAAACAAATTATATTATGCACCGACTTTTATTATTATTTTCTTATTTTAAAAAAGCTCAGATACACACACATACTATGTTTCTATCTCGTTTACACAACAAAATATTATTATTAAAATATTTTATATTCCCTTCTATAAATAATTTACGATACACGTCATAATGCATGTTCAGTGAAAGATATTCCACTTTACTGCCTATCGGCGATTAGCCAAAATCCTTATGACCAGATCATAAATAATGTATAAAAATATAGCCAAAAAAGAATAACTGAAAGTTTTTATTGTGACGCGTTTATGTTGTTTTTAGGGTTCCGTGTGGTGAAAGTTTCGTAAATTTTTACGCGCAACTTACGTATTACATTTAATTTGTAAAAATCAGGAACTCTATGGTATTTTAAGTTCATGTAAATGTAAGACAGTTATTGGGATAAGTATATAAATTGTAAATTGCCATGGGATTTGAGTAGTGGGTTAATTGCATAAGCTCAATTACATAAAAAATAACTGAGAAGAACTAACAAGAAACTCAGAGGAGTTGTAATTTTTTTATGATTGTATGTATTAACAAGCAGAAATCGAAACTAGCGCCCCTGTCTTTAGCAATCATAACCCAAGTCTGTGGCTATTGTTTCTTTTCCCTACAGATAATGAAATACAGAGAAATGATGCATTAAATTATTATTAGTTGGTACAGTTCACAATGTCTCGACAGTTCATCTGCCTTACTAGTTAAAGTTACAGTGAATCTATCTTACTATATGGATAATAACGGCGTTAACAAATTTCCGGTGACACATTTATTTATACTATTGTTATAACTATTTGCTTATCGTGGTTTTTATGATTGAAAATATTACCCGTCAATAACATTATTGAATGTCTAAACTTCTCCACCTAAAACAAAAAAATACAATTTTCTACAGAACCCATCTCCCTCAACGAAACTCACGCTCCAGCATGATATCAGTGACACGCGCTGGGAACAGCTCGATATGTTTTTATGAGCTATTTTAATTTATCTGCGTTTGATCGTAAACGTCGCCGTACGGACATACAGACATACATTATTATTTGTTGCTGCAGCGGTTTAACTGAGATTTAAGAAATGTGTAACTTTGTGGTTCATATATTTGTGGTTTAATGAAAATATTGGTTTATCGAAAATATTTATACTAATATAATAAAGACGAAGTTTGAATTTTGTGTTTGTTTGAACGCGCTAATCTCAAGAACTACTGGTCCGATTTGAATAATTCTTTCAGTGTTGGATAGTCCACTTATCTACGAAGGCTATAGGCTATTTTTCATCTCAAAATTCCTGCGGGAACAGGCACAAAGCGGGTAAAACCGCGGGGCACTGCTAGTCTTAGAATAAACCGATCAAATACAAAATTCATGATTCTCGTAAAATATTTCAATGATCTGAGATAAAACGGTGACTGTTCACCGTATAACTCAATGTGTTCACAGTAGTTTTATTTACTTAGGGTTGGCAAACGAAGTCTTATGTAAATAAATACAGTAGTCAGTGATAAAGTTTTTGAGTATGATAAACGGTTACTTTCTACGGATAGCCGTTACATGAGCCATGTCAGAATCCTTTAGCGGCTCAATAACTCTGACACCAGGATTGGTCAGGTTGACCATCCACTCGATGAAGAAGAAGAATGATATACAGGATGAATGCTGCTTGGACATATATAACTCTAAATACTGAAGATAAAACATTAGTTAAAGGAAATTTTTCAACGAACATTTTAAAAATATATATATTTGAGCTACGTACATATACCTGTTTCCTAGAAACTTCTGGATACAAGAACAAGTAACATTTATACTACTATTCATCGCGAAATTCCCACAGGAACGGGCACAACGCGGGTAAAACCGCGGGGCGCTGCTAGTATTGTATTAAAGTGAGAACATGGTGTTTGGGGACAGTGGGAATAGAACATACAAACTGTTTCGCTTTATTAGTATGGCGTATTATACGTCAAGTTGATATATCACATTCAAGTTGAATGTGATATCACTACATAGTATAAAACAAAGTCGCGCCTGTTTGTCTGTTTGTCTGTATGCTTAAATCTTTAAAATTACGCAACGGATTTTGATGCGGTTTTTTGTAATAGGTAGAGTGATTCAAGAGGAAGGTTTTTATGTAAAAAAAAATCCCGAAATTCCCACGGGAACGGGCACAACGCGGGTAAAACCGCGGGGCGCTGCTAGTTAACTTATATAGGGTTGAATGATTCAACCCTATAAAAGTTAATAATCTTAAAATACTTTGTTGTTTTATTCCCTGATATTGTTTTAACTCGATATTAACCGTTTGATAGTTCTATCACAGATCTTCTACAATGTTGGTTGGATATCAAATCTTGAGTGTATTTCAATATGAGTACAGGCGAAACCAATAACTCGTGTGAATTAATATTTGTTTTCTGTTCTAATTTATAAAATATATTCTAATTTGTTGAGATTTATTTAGTAAGTGACTCCGAGTAGGTTAGTCAGTGGCCAACCCTGGTGTAGGAGTTTTTAGACCGCCTAAAGGCCTCCGACATAAAGTTTGAGATTTATTGATTTTATATAGTACTAGCAGCGCCCCGCGGTTTTACCCGCGTTGTGCCCGTTCCCGCGGGAATTTCGGGATTTTTTTTTACATAAAAACCTTCCTCTTGAATCACTCTACCTATTACAAAAAACCGCATCAAAATCCGTTGCGTAATTTTAAAGATTTAAGCATACAGACAAACAGACAAACAGACGCGACTTTGTTTTATACTATGTAGTGATTTATGTTATTTTGTGTTTTTGAAGACAATATATATTATGTGTGTTTTTTGTAATTTATTATCGTACTAGTAGCATCTAGCGATCCTACTCTCTTTAAGGTTTTTATGTAAAAAAAAATCCCGAAATTCCCACGGGAACGGGTACAAAGCGGGTGAAACCGCGGGGCGCAGCTAGTATGACTGTAAAATTTCATCCAAATCCCTAACTTGTTTTTGCGTGAAAGAGCCACAACTATAACTTTTGCATTCATAATGTTTTAGTAGGAGATAACCAGCAATTTGATAATGTATAAGAAAAGCCTATACAGATGAAAATAAATACGTATTCTTAATATTATATTCTCATCAAAAGTAATAATACCTTCTTTGATAATATTTGAATAATGAAAAGCATATTACATTACCCTTCATTCATAAAATCCTAATATTCTCTAACTCAAACAACACAAATGAAAATCAATTGCTTTGACAAAAAGAGAAAATTCCGAATTAAATAAAACTCATTTTGAGACTTCTTTCATACCTTCTTACAGATAAAGTTTAATAGAATACCAATCTTATACCGTAACAATAAAACACATTTTCAGCTGGAATAACTGTTGAAATTGAATACTAGTATGATTTAATGCAATACGAAGATAGGTTATAAGTATTACTAAAATCTATTTCTTTTGGATTGGCACAAAATGTGGTTAAGGGCAATCGCATCGCATCGCAGTTTTGTGTGGGAGCCTTAAATGTCGTCAATTTTCCAGCCGAAGACGATTGCTTCTGAAGAGGAAAAAGGTTTAGAGATAGGGTAATAATGACATAAAATTACTAAACCTTTTTCCTCTTCAGGAGCAATCGTCTTCTTTTATAGCAATTCTATACAGGGTGACACATAAGACGTAATACGAAACATGTTTTTCTAACTTACCTACCTAGTGCTAATAATCCGAACTATGTTTCGTGTTGTTTAAATAATCGCAATCGTTGTACCATTGTTTTAATTATTTCCGTTATTTTTGACCCCATCATGGTTACCCTAACTACTTTGTGGAAAACAAAAAGGTTGAAACTACTTTGTTGTAAACACTCACCTTCTTTATCATCATGACTGATAATTTAAAAATAAATGACACATCGTTGAAGTTACTTGTCATAACAAGAAAATATTGATTAATCAGTTTCATTTGGAGATTGGAAAAAATTAAATATTCGTTAATAATAATGCCACCTCCTTATCCATTCACAAACATTCAACGATTACGTATGGTAGAATTTTATTTTACGTCGCGGAGTACGGTGCAGACGCAAGGTCTTTTTCAAGAACTTTACCCAGAGAGGTCGTAACGGTTCTGTAGAATGGCCCCCTCGTAGTCCACATCTAACGCCGCTGGATTTTTTTTTGTGGGGTGAAGTTAAAAGGCAAGTTTATAAACGTCAATCAGATACGGTCGCAGAACTCCGCCAAAAAAGTATACAAGCATTTGAAGTTGTGAAAGCCAACGAATTTGTACTCGGTAGAGTTCAGAGGAACATCCGACGTCGTGCAGAGCTTTGCGTTGTGGAAGGCGGTGACCATTTTGAGCACTTGTTGAAATATGTTTAATTTTAATAAGATACTGCATACTTGTAAATAAATGATTTGATTTGTTTTACCAAATCTTTCACTTGTGTATTGATATCAGAAATTACTTCTGGCGACTGACTAGGTACTTGGCACATAGAGATTACGTTAGATAATGTGACAAGTACCTAATAAGTATAACTAACATGACGTCACATGACGTCACCAAACGTCCATAGGGTGACCAAACTTACAGGAATTTATTAAATTATTTTGTTAGAAAATTAGCAAAAGTTATTTAGATGAACTTTAATTAGTGATGTAGTGAATAACGTTCTTTGTCACTAACCTAACCATAATTAATTATTTTGTACTACGTCTTCTGTGTCGCCCTGTATATAGCAACACTCGGTAGAAAGTAAAAAAAATAAGCATCTTGGGTACTATTCTACTTACAATCAGCAAAAAAAGCATTGTTAGAACCTAGTCATAATCTTACTTCACTACATAGTATAAAACAAAGTCGCTTTCCGCTATCCGTTCCTATGTATGCTTAGATCTTTAAAACTACGGAACGGCTTTTGAGTTTCTTTTAATAGATAATGTGATTCAAGACGAAGGTTTATATTTATTAGTTTATCAGCTTTTCTGAATTTAGATAAGTAAAATAAAAAAGTCAATATTCTTTTTAGGGTTCCGTCCGTCACCAGGCTGTATCTCAAGAACGGTGATAGCTAGGCAGTTGAAATTTTCACAGATGTTGTATTTCTATTGCCGCTATAACAACAACAAACAACTAAAAATAAAATAAAACAAATATTCAATGGGAGCTCCCATACAACAAACGTGATTTTTTGTGACTCGCACTTGGCCGGTTTTTTTCATTTGTCAAACACACCCTCAATTACCGTAAACACAAATGAAATGCTAATTTTATTTCCAATTTGTCTTTTCTTATTTCAATTGAAATCTACATTTCTTGAAACATTAAACCGACCAATTTTACGGTCTAATTCCGCGTATAATAAAATTATACAGGTTGTGTATAAGTATAATTTATACTGTTATACTTAATATAGAGAGAGTAAGAGGATTGGATTTTTTTTTAATTTTATTATCGAGGGGTGTCTTTGTACCTGTGGTTCTAATCTTTTTAAATTAGGGGTTGCGGTTGACGATGTATAAACGTAAACGTAATCGTATAAGGTATTAGTATAATTATTTATTTAGAGAACACCTGTCATTATTTTTACAAAGTAACGTTTAGCAAGTTATTATATATTCTTATAAAGTATTTGTGTATGTATAGTATCAGTTAGTTAGATTCCATAATACAAGCTTAGAGCTTACTTTGGGTCTAATTAACAGCGAGTTTTGTCCGGGTGTATAACATTATTATTATTACTACGGGTAAATAAAACATATTTTTTCTTCTTTCCAGATCGACGCCATTTCAACGAGTGATTGCTCCGACGCCCCCGAGGACAGTCCATCATCACAAAGCTTCTTCTCCTCCATAATTCCTGACAAACTGTCCGGATCCATCTGTACTGCCGTACTGTTCATGTTAGGATGGAAACTGTTCGCCAAACGATGAACAGTATAGCTCAAGCGTAATATAAATAAACTGAGCTTTATTTATATTTCACGCTTAATGTAAATTTTTAATTTAACTTTGTAATTGTAAATAAATTAAATTTTGATGAATATTTTATGATATTTTAGTGTCAAAATGGTTTTTATATTGTATTTAATTTGTATCAGTTTGAAACGAAGTCTGATACGCACAAGTTTTGAGGGCGGTTATTTCGATTTTTTTTAGAAAAGACTTAGTAACTTTTGGCCCTATGGATATAATAAAATAAATAAATATTATACTATTAAAATACTAATAGGTCAATTTGCATTCCGCTTTCGGTGTTGTTACATACTTATCTATTAAAAACGCAAAAGTTTGAGAGAACTTTTTGTTTGTTTGTTTTTCGCATTTAACCTACTGGACTAATGCCATTAAGAGAGTATATACCACGGTATTAAAGAGTATATACCACGGGAAAAGGTATTTACCACGGGAGAAGAATAATATAATGAAAGTAGTACGTGACCCTATTTCCAGTTCTTGGTACTTTTCAGACAAGTTCTTACATTATACTCAATGAAACGGGCCTTGATACAGTTAGAATATTATAGGGCAAAAAATATGTATATTAAAACACTCGTGGTCACGGGATGGCCCATGACCACGAGTGGTGTAATCCGCTCGCTTGGTATATATATATATATTCTAACGCCATACAGTCCCGTGTCATTTTGAATATTAAATCAATTTCAAAATAATCCGATTGTAGATTTTGCTGAATGGACCAATAAATACTTTGGGATCTTATCCTACTGACTACATTAGGCGACATAAACTGTCAAAGAATTCGTTACATATTAAATTCTATGTTCTGTATGTCACGTACTTCTCTATTCCGTGGTACATATAGAATATGACGGGTAAAATCGCGATGTGACGCTAGTTTACAAAATAAACGCCTAATAGACATAAAATATATAAATAAACCTAACACATAAGATATTGAAATATGGACCACTATTTATAATACTCTAAAATTTATTTTTTTAATAAAAACATGTCCATGTTTCCAATAATTGTTCCAAAGAGAGCAAACCTAAAAAAAATTACATCGATTGATCTCATTTTTATTTTTTTCTATTTTAAATAAAAATGTTTATTTTAGGTCGTAAATGAAATGTAGCTTTTAATTTTTATTTTTTTTAGAGGTTTGTGCCAAGTTGTTTGAATGAAGATTTTATATGAGATTTGTATTGAGATATTTGACAAGTTATTACTGTAATAAAATATTATAACATTTAATTTGTAAATAAAAATATGTAGTTTTAAAAAAGCACTTTGGTTCATTGCGTTATTTCCAAAACTTTTTCAAAATAAAGATCCTTCTAGACATGTTCGTTAAAAACGCATGCGTTCGTAGAACATGCAAAAAGAATCTACTAATACATAGCACAAGGAAATGACGCAGACGAACAAAGTGAATGACATTATTTTTGTATCATTAGTTATAATTAATTTACTATTTTAACAAACACAATGTGACCAGCACTATAGCTCAACCTGTTATACTGGATAACCCCTAATCGTTTGTTTAAAGAATACCTATGAACCCCGACAAATGCGGTTTGACCCTTGTTCTTATATATATACTTTATTTTAAATATTACGCATGTTTCTTTCAGATTCTTTCTGTTAAAAATTTATAATTTTTCCTTCAGTATCCAATTTTTAGACCCTAACTACCTGTTATGGAAATTAGGAAGAGGGTCACGGCCTTGGCCTGCTCTACATTTTTCTTTAATTTAGTAGAAATTGAACTTATGAATGTTTAATCCCATTACAGTTATACACCTATTTACCTAGTAAAATATGGCAATGGAGATTCAGAATAACTTGATACTTTTTTTTTCTCTACTACTAAAATTTTTATAGTAAAACATATTCTTAAAGAGCGCGGGAACAACTTTTTTGAGAACAAAATCTCAAAAAATGGTCACAATTTTAATGTGTTGCATAAAATTTAGTTAATATAAGTAAATATTTAAATGTGTTCAAATGTGATAGTTTAATTACGAACACGAGATTTTAAAAGAAGTTTTCCGAATGATCTCTTGAAAACTCTTATTTGCTATCAGGTTTACAGGCGAATTAGCTTTTTTTCTTTTTATTATGTAATATTTTTTTTTTTAAATCGCCATCTTTTTTTTGTACTAACTGTATTTTTCATAATAGTGTGCTAACATTTCGTTTTACTTTAAAAAAAAAACTTTCTGAGCAAAATAAATATAATTCGTCTGTAAATAAATAAAACAAATAAATTAAAAAGAATTTTATATTGCATTTAAGAGTTTTGTAAATAAATTGGTAATGCTTATTGAATATTTAATCCTAACAGTAGTGAAATACAAATTAAAAATTTTATACCCGCTTCAATTTTTATAAAAATATGCTATATTTTTGTAAAAGTTACAATATTTTTATGTATAACCGATACTAACCCAACTGATACTTGTGTACTTATAAAAATAATGAAATTGTAACTTTTGTAAAATGTATAAAATTGCTTAAACTTTAGAATTAAAAATGCTATTTTTAATTAAAATTAATAAAAATGAAAACGACAAGCAATATAATTGTTAATTAACCAAAAAATTAAATTAATTTAAAAATATTATGTTTTGGTGAACATCATTTATTTTTCGTGTAAAACTCATATTTTTAAAGAAAATTCATAAAAAAATATGAGATTATTTAGTTAATTTTGTATTGCTTGAAACTTGTAATGTAAAAATGAAGGCCTGTATATTTTAAGTAATTCTTAAAGTTAACATTATTATTTTAATGTAAGATTTTATTTAGCTTCTAATATAAAAATGTGTGATTAATTAAAAAATATTCAGTATTATATGAATTCCGTCATTTAATATTAAATATATAAATTAATTATTATTAATAAAGTAAAATGAATTATTTTAATGTAATTTCATATATATTGTAATTAGTCACATATTTTTTCACTGCCATTTATTTAAAATTTTGTTCAATTATCCATTATTTTGAAAATATACTTTTTTATGAATAATTTTTGTGGGTTTCATTGTTATCATATTCCTCCTCACTGTGCCGAAACTTACTGAAATCTTCAGTCGGATGCAAGTCCAAGCCCAGCAGTGTGTCATAACTATTTTTATCATAGTATTTAAAATAAGTTCGGTTGTTTTCGTTTTGCAATATAAATTAATTATTACTTTCATTCTACAAGACATAGCGGAAGTTAGACTGTTTAATTCAGTTAGTATAATCATAGGGTCTGTAGGGTTGGTGAAACAAATGTACCCCTAAAATCTCCCTTTAACCTAAAAAATATAATAATAATACCCAAATCAATTCACCCATATCAGTTTGGGTGCGTTTCTATTAAAGAGGAGCCGAGCTATGCTGAGCTTAAATGACCAATAACAATTCACTACGAAAAATATATCACAACAAATAATACAACGAGTGCAACGCAGGTAACACGGCGGGGCGCAGCTAGTTTCATCAGTCGACTCTCGTTAATTCCAACCTGCGATAATTAGAACCTCTCTATAATTCAAAGTTATCACGAGTTCCCTACAAAATCTCTTGATATTTCGAACTAAATCAATACATTTTTATGCACTTGGTAATTCGAACGAAAAAATCATTGCTATATAATAAAACGACGCATTAATTCGAACTCATCGGCGTCCAACACTCGACAATTCAAAGTTGCAGAGAGAAAGAGCGACAAGTTCAAACTTGTATATAATAAAACGACGCGTTAATTCGAACTCATCGGCGTCCAACACTCGACAATTCAAAGTTGCAGAGAGAAAGAGCGACAAGTTCAAACTTGTATCGACATACACGAACCATTTGATATTTCAAACATTCGATAATTCGTAATATTTTAAGAGTCCCTCAAGTTTCGAATTAACGAGAGTCGACTGTATGTAATCCAGAGATCATACTAATACACTAACGTTCAAATAAAGGTGCCTTTCCACCACCTATGCTACGATACGACGCAGCATCAGCTGACGTTACACAGCCAATCAATCATACCAAATTTAGAATAGCAACGCATTTACGCAATGCATAGCTGTGGCGACAAGGCGCTTTCAGATAACCAACACTGGTTTTCACACAAAATCCGTCACATACTAATTCCATTTTCATTTTATTTCAAGCACCTAACTCTTCCAAGTGAACCCATAAGAGTAATATCCCACGAACTGTAACTACATCCATCTACGATAAGCACTATCCATCTAAGTTAAATTTGTTTTATAAACTTAACTACATCACACTGGAAACTCGAGTTTGACTTAAACTGGTCAGTTAAAACTTGATGTATTTTGAAAACTAACATTTTCTTTAGAGTTTTATTGCAGTTTTCTGAATGGTAGTTTTAAGTTGCTATTGCGTTGATGGATTTTGTAAGTCACTACTGGCGTAGTTGGTGTTCGTAACTTATGAGCTTTTAAGTTTGCTGTATGAGTAAACGTTTATGTTAAAAGCTTCGGTGACTAAGAGTGAGGGTTAGTGGTGAGTTGAATCTTCTATTACTAATTTTATAAAGCTGTAGTGTTTGATCTCGGAAACAACCAATCGAAATTAGAATGATTCTTCTTGTAATGGATAGCTCTAATTAAAGAGTAAGGTTAAGCCTAAGCCTAAAGTCATCCCGAAATTCCCAAGAGAACAGGCACAATCCGGGTAATATGAAGATACACCCGGGTAATCTAAAGTATAATGAAACGAAAGAGTTTGAACCGCAAACGCACTTTGAACGATGTAGATAGAGTCATGAGTAAGATTTCAAAACATTAAAACAAAACATCTTATTGTGTATTTATAATGTTAAAGTTACATTTTAACAGACAGATAACATGCTTAGCATTTTTGTAGCCTAATTGCTAAACTTTAATTTCGAATGGTGGAAATTTGTCCATGTGGCGACAGGAGACAGTGAGACTGGCGTCAGACCGTGCAGACGGTGGCGGGATGAACTGAACCCTTACAAAAGGGATTGGCATCTGGCTTTAAAAAGAGAAGAGTGGCAGGGAAAGAGGAAGGAGTTTGCCCAGCACTGGGACGATACAGGCTAACAGTAACAGTATTACAAACTACAATTTAGTCATTCATTTAATAATATAGGGAAAGGTTTACGCCTAGGTTAGTTAGGGTCAACCCGGGTGTTAAGGCGCTCTAAAAACCGCCTTAAGTCTTCCAACATGGTCTTCAGATTGAAAACTGGGAGCGACTGCTTAACGCGCCAATTACAATTTACTTAAAATACAAAGTTAAATGAGCTAATTTCACAAATTACCTAAATAGATATAAATACAAATAAATGAAGGTTATATTTACCCTCATTATCCTCATAAATGTAACAGTAACAATTATTTTCCAAACAGACAGCATTCCCCGAATTCCGCCCGCCGCAGATAACTATAAATTAACGTTAACTTAACTCAATTAGTCAGTTATTGATGAGTGTTGTCTTGGAAATAATTTGATTTTATTGTTTTAAACTGTTATTCTTTTAACTGTATTTATATGGTTTATTTTGGTAGAATAATGTTTGTAAATAAAATTGATAGGATTTTATTTTATAAACAATATTTTTAATGCCAATGCACATTGGTTTTGTTTATGGGTGGCATGAAAAAGTTTAAGCTATAATCTATATATATAAAATTCAAAGTCCTGACTGACTGATAATCAACGCAGAGCCTCAACCGCTACACCTAGAAACATGAAATTTGGCAAGAAGGTTCTTCAAGTGACGTAAGTGCACACTAAGAAAGGATTTTAGAAAATTCCTACGGGAACGGGCTCAACGCGGGCAAAGCCGCGGGGCGCAGCTAGTATATCTATATGGCAATGAGATGAGAAACAGCTAATCTAATTTGTGCTATTCATCGCATGAAAATCTCATCATGTTTATTAAGCATAAAAAAATTTACCCTCTTAATGTTTTTAAACATAAAAGTGACCAAATTAACCAGAATAAAAAAATAATTGGAATCAAACAAACAGAACACAGACACGCTAAACTCATCATACCCACCTCTAGCTTCGGGGGTTAAAAAATACATCCCCTATCTCCAAAGCGTGGGAAAAGATATAAATTTAATTCAAGTATCTAAAAATTTACAAATTTAATCAATACGTGTCGATTAGTATCAATTTATTGCGATAAAAATTCACCCCAATCCGAAATTTATAGGTAGAGGTATGATGCCGCATGCATTATGAATCTATGAAATATTTGAAGATTAACATCTGAAGGAAGTAATTGGGTGTTCCCAGAGATTATCACGTAATAATATAAATGTGACAACGTTAATATATTCATAATCTAAGCATAATAAGATTATAAAATAAAGAGGAAGTGAGAAAAGGCTGGAAGTGATTGAGGAAGACGTTTGCCCAGCCGTGGGATCATATAGTTAAAAAAGCTTAAATTTAACTGAACCTGTTAGTAGGTTTTGTGAGTGGACAAATCTTGAAGATAAAATATCAGTTAACGTTTATAGAAAACCTTGTATTAATTTATTATATAAATTCAATTATCAATAAATCGTTTCATATTACGGTAACTAAGTTTAGTCAAAACCATCCCTAAAACTAATTAAATCACTAACGCTGATTGATAGATAATTCAAAAATTCAAATAACCACACTTCCATCCATCTTTTTTTAAATCTCACAAACGTCACAAAAGAACTGTCACTTTGACAGGCGGCCATTTTAAATCCAATCAGTCACCAATCGGCTACCGATTGCAACAACAATACAACCGAACAATTGCAATTTTTGCATATAAAGTATTAAAATTGCAATTTTCGCACCAATGTTCGCACTATTAGGCACGGTATCGGAAAATAAACAATATTTTTATTTGGTATTCAAATTTTTGTCAGCGGCGAACTATAGCTATTTGCATATAAACAAGGTGCGTGTGATCAATCGTCATTTCAATATGGCTGCTGGGATTTTTGACGTTGTGGGAATTTGTGTTTATTTTACATTAAAATAAGTATTATTCTTAAAGGGATCTTATATTTATATTGATATTCAAATATTGCCTAAATATTAGCAAGTCAAACGAAACAACAAACATCTCTTGAGCTGTGTAATATGTTACTAGCAAACGCCACGCGGTTTTATCTGCCTTATGCCCGTTCCTGCGATTATTGAGAATATTGGGATTAAATACTATCTCTTGAACGTGGTTATCCGTTGAAATAACAACTTTCACCTCTTTATAACATTAGTATACAAGTAGATAGGTGAATATTTTTTAAATAAATAATTTGTGGCAGCAAACCATACCAACAAAAATTTAAACACCTTCTTTGGTTTTTGAAGTCGGTTAAAACCACTCGTAAAACGTAGGTACTTAATACATCTTTTCACCCGCAACGACGTCCAAAAGAATTTTTATCAATAACTAGCAGCGCCCCGCGGCTTTGTCTGCGTTGAGCCCGTTTAATTTTCGAAAATCCTTTCTTAATGTGCACTTACGTCACTTGAAGAACCTTCCTGCCAAATTTCATGTTTCTAGGTGTAGCGGTTGAGGCTGTGCGTTGATTAACAGCCAGTCAGTCAGTCAGAAATTCAGGACTTTGAATAATATTTCTTCGGTCCCTACCATTTTAAATCATTGTTATAATTTCTCCTACTCCAATAATCACAAACGTAATCAAATTAATACCTATCACACGAGCAATTCAAATGAAACACATAACTCCGCCAAAATGTCTATCACAGAACACAGATCCCCATCAATGTAATGGGTTCCATAATTCTCCGAATCAATAAGCGAATACCAATATAATCGCTAATCAGTTTGTAATTACAGCAGATGTGCTCCTGTACGCAATTTGCTAATGCTGTGTTATAGGACGTTATGGTGTGTTATATAACATTTTGGTAATGTTATGTGATGTTATGGTGATGTTGGATTTTTATAAGATTGTTTAATGTATGTTTAAGTATGTACTCGTATGTAGTATTTTTTTTTGTCGAATTTTCAAAATTATTTTGATCCAACGAAGTTTGTTTTTAAATAGTCACATGCCCGTTGATGCAATGACATTTTATGAAAAAAGAACTTGTAATTAATTAAATAATTAGTTACTCCAAATAAAACTGTGATTTAATAAACTATTCAAAGTCTCTTTTGCCGAAGTTTACTTTATTCACGTGCCTAAAAATGAATAAGTCCGTTAACAAACTATTTCATATAACTTATCAAATTAGACAAAAACCAGTGCCTATTCCATTCAAAGCTCATTAAACAGTTCGCAAGCCCACAAACGAAGCGAGATTACAAACAAAGCCGTTATAACACCGAAAATGCATATATGACATTGTAATGAGGTAACTGGATCCCACAACATGTGTAAATCCCTTCATTGTGTCCCGAAATGATGAGGAGGTATTCTGGTAGTTTTAAAACAAAGTTTCTTTCATCACTACATACATAGTATAAAAAGTCGCTTTTCGCTGTCTGTCTGTCCCTAGGTACGCTTAGATCTTTAAAACTACGCAACGGATTTAGACACGGTTTTTTAATATATAGAGTGATTCAAGAGGAAGGTTTATATGTATAAAATATCCCAAAAATCCCACGGGAACGGGCACAACGCGGGTAAAACCGCGGGTGCTGCTAGTTAGGTACTAAAAAATTCTGCAAAATAAATAGTAGTAAAGTTTGTGAAGATGTTTTTTTTGCTGCTTTTCGTGAAAAGGACATGATCAAAATAATATGCATCGTAATAGTATTGTTATACAATCCAAGAGACATAAATCAATATGCAACTAGCTAATTATATAAAAAAATATTAACTAATCTGCAAATGACATATTTGCCCAGCAGTGGGTCACCACATTCCTGTCTAAAAGTAGGTTTCAATATTTTCGAAAGTAGGATTGAAGTTTTAGTTTTTATTTCAAAACCAACAACTAAAAATTCCGCCAATCAGAATACCCACACATCAACTCAATACGTCTAACATCGCACCGAATCAAAAAAGCAATATGTAACAAATTTGTTTTTCAATTCCGCGCCAACTTTGCATACGGACCCCGCCACCGCACAATATAACCAAATAAAAAAGCCAGTATTGTATTTTTACGACCAGTAAATGTTTCTTTTTACCTTTTATTTTGAAGGTGGAATGAAAAGAGGATTTTCAGTATAACTGCGTTACTGCATTTGTTAATAGACGCGACGAAAATTACGGTTCGACGCCTTTATGATACGCAATATCCTTGTTTTGCCTTTTATTGTGATGTTGTTTTAATTATTTTTTGTGTATTTTTAATTTCTTTTTTAAGATAGGACTGAGGTAACCAAATATGGAATAGGATTTTAATTTGGGAAAGCGCTAGTGGCCTGTTAATTCATCGCGAGATTAATATATAGGTAAGACTTACTATTTGTATGGGTGGGTAGTAATTATAGTATTCATCTTTTATAGGTATCTTTGTTTTGTTTTTCTACTTCGACACCAGAATACACGTCAAGACAAAGGTTTTTCAGAATTATCTTTCGCACTGTACCAAGTTTTTTTTGTTTCATTCAGATAGATTGTAGGTTGAATAGCGCATAGGCTATTTTAGGCATACTCGTACAAGTTATACTCGTACAATAGAAGATAAATAGCCATAGTGACGCTTTATGAATACCTAAGAAGGTACCAATTTTTATGAGTAAAGTCGACCCTCGAGGGCCACTTCGGTATAGGTAATCGGTCAGAAAGTGTTGAGGAACTTCTCAGAGTATCCAATAGTCTACGAGACTTTGGGTTAGTGGTTTCCAACGGTTAGCTATCTTAATATTTAAAAAAAAAATCACGCTGTTAAAAGTCTGTTAAACACAAAGCGTTTGTTTCATAATTTTAATGACAGTCTGTTAAACACAAAGCGTTGTTTCATAA
This sequence comes from Cyclophora albipunctata, assembly GCA_963082685.1. Taxonomy (NCBI): domain Eukaryota; kingdom Metazoa; phylum Arthropoda; class Insecta; order Lepidoptera; family Geometridae; genus Cyclophora; species Cyclophora albipunctata. Next base: position 1,583,401 of record OY720131.1, on the reverse strand, counting down.
TTTTAATGACAGTCTGTTAAAGCTATTCGTGCTGCCAGTACAAATCACGATTATCATTTTCTTAACTGACATTTTACGTTAACGTTTACAGGTGTGTGATCGTAAGCTAAAGCAACCCATCCTTTGTATATACACAAGCAACAAAACAATTTCACATTAATTAACCTCGACGTACATTGATTGTATTACTCGGACCTATTTGCGGCTTCATACCCAAATGCATGAACATTTGCAAGCTAACACGTCAGCACTCAATGCAGGGAATCAATCATGACGCATCTAATATCACTTAAACATTCGACAGACCAAATGGGAAACCTTAATAATATTCGCAATAGACAACAGAGTAAGAGTACAGATGGGACTAATCATAACTGTAGGTAATTTTTGAATTCTTTATTTTTTGATAATTGTTTGACAGGTCTCATAGCTTGTGAGTTATGAGACCTGTAAAAATACTGTTTATATGACTGTATAATCTATAGATTAACGTGTGGAATAACACATGAGGTGCTTTATATCTCACTAGCAGCGCCCCGCGGTTTTACCCGCATTTTGCCCGTTACCATGGGAATTTCGGGATAAAAATAGCCTTTCGGTTGAATGTGGCTATCTATTACAAAATGAATTATCTAAATTAGACTGCTAATTGTAGAGATTAGCTCGAACATACAAATAAACAAACAAACTTACAAATTTTACCTCTTTATAATATATTAGTATAGAATTACCTCTTTATAATATTAGTTTAGATAAGTTAGTACTACAAATGAGATGGAATAGGTGAATGTTTGTTTGTTACTCCTTCATGCAGAATCTTTGGCAAACCAAATAGGCACAAAGATAGCTGAGAAACTTTGGTAGATGGTACTCCCCTATTGCAGTATGTTCAGTGTCTTCTCTGCCCACAATACTTACTCCATGCGATGTAAAACCATCCCTTGATTGTAAGCGGTGTTCTCTGGACATCCAATATCAATGCAAATGTCTCGACTGAAGGGTAGCCAGTATGTTTTAATGTCATGTTTCGTGTGTTGACTTGTTTTAATTATAACTGTTGTTTTTAATTTGTGAAAAGCATTTTTTAGCAGTCGTTTTTCATATCTAGTCATTCTCTTGAAAGGTTTATTATGGCAAGCAAAGAAAACATAACTGACGAAATGTAATGGTAGTCTATTAAATCATAAATCAGTAATTTTTTGTTTTTACTTAAGTAAGATGATACCGTGCTTCGGAGGGCACGTTAAGCCGTCGGTCCCGCTTACTTTCTACGGATAGTAGTGGTTACATGAGCCATGTCAGAGGCCTTTGGCGGCTCTTCAACTCTGACACCAGTATTGGTCAGGTTGACCATCCACTCGATGAAGAAGAAGAAATAGCTCTACCCCTGATAGGTTACTTAGGCAAGCAGTGGGACATTGCAGGCTAATTACTTTACTTTTTTTTACTTGGCTCGTATGGGACAGCCTAGTATTTTTTGTTTACACAATATTTCCATAATAGTTTTTGGTATTACCTTGCTTCAGTAGTGACAATCCTATTACATCAAACATATTACTCCCGCGGCAGAATTCCAAATCTAACCCAGAAAAAATTAATTATATTTGAATTTATTATACAAAGTTTTTAATCTACACTTTATTAATAATTCGCCAAAACTCCCCAAAAAGTGCAACAAAATCCGATTACACGAACAAAAAAAATTAATAACCTCAAAACTTATAAAAGCCGGCACACACCGCCACAATTAACCGCCGGTAAGGTGTGTTCACACAAATCATTAGTTGGTTATTCGTAAGGGCTAATTTTTTGACACGTGCCGGAGAGTTTAATATGTTTCTCCTTAGTCATAGAGTGTGGGAAGCGGTTAGTTTATGATATTAATTTTTGAAAAAACTTTTGGGAAGTTTTTTTTTGTCAAATTATCAAACGGTTAGAGCGCAATTTTAATAACTCTACAGTTAATAAAATTAAAAAATTATTTTATGGCCTCTACTTGGACGGGTGACCGATAGTAGCATTTCTATATCAGTGCTACCGTAATTCGGAGGGTCCGTAAAATTGTCGGTCTCGGTTATTTCAGTCGATATACCATGTCAAAGGCCTTTAGGTGGTCTAAAAACTCCGACACCAGGGTTGACCACTAACCTACTAGAACTTACTTACTTAACTTTAGTAATCTCTCGGCAAGTTTAATTCTAGTTAAAAATGTAATTTTATCGTACAATTCAACAAGAAATCCAACACTTATAATCTGAATTATATACCAATACAATACCTATCACACAAGATTTAAGGGTTGAAAACATCACCCCTATCTATTACAGATCCATTTAAACACACAATAGATGCGTGAATAAAAAATATAATCAAATCCCTAATGACGGCATTTACTGTGTTATTCCAAACCAACGCGTTTACTTTTCTTCGCCGTCACGTGACTGACACGTGACCATTTGACGGCGGCCATTTTGAAAATGAACGACCATTTAAGGTAGACATTTTTTCTTAGAAAAAACTCACAGTGAAGATGCGACTTTATACTGGTTGGTATGGTCATTATTTCACTCATTCAAATTTGGAATTTCTTGTTTGAATATGGAATTGTTTTGATAGTAATTTGTTATTATATTTTCGACTTTATTTTGTAAAAAAATAAAACGCTTTTTGTATTCAAAGTCTGTGATTAAGCGTATTTTCTATTAGTAACGATTGGTGTATTTTATTTATACGTTGAATTCAGTTAATTTGTTTATTCCTCTAGAGATTTGGGTGTAATTTATCCCCTTGTCTGGCGGACGCCTGAATCAGGCGTCCGTCAAAAAGTGCGCATCTGGCGGACGCCTGAATCAGGCGTCTGTGTCAGTGGGTAGAATTTTAGCATAATTAACAGTTAAAAACTATAACGATCCTGCTCTAACTTATAGTAGAGCCTAAACAAAAGACAAGGCTAGCATATTCAATAGGAATTGGAACGTCTTTAAAGGAAAATTATTCATTCGTGAGCACATTTGTTAGGTGTATGTGTTCTGTGGTCGTGTCACATGCTACTTTATTTCACATTTTAAATACTTATTATTTCACGTATACATATTATTTCACTTATTATTGATAAACGATATATTTATGTGTCCATTAAAATAAAATTATTTCAGAAAAGTTGTTTTATTGTTTATCTATTACGATTTTGCTACTCTACTTTCGAAAAAAATTCTATCTCTACTTTCTCTCTACTTTTAGCTCGAATTGACAATATTTTACAAATTTGAGCTAAATTAATTATTTTGCAGTTAGATAGTTCATTTCAGTACAATTTCATAGACATAAATATCATATATAACTTCTATACAAAATTTTGAGAAATTACATAAAACATTGGCGCGCGCCGACTTCACGGGGCCTATTTGCCAAGGCTCTGCCAGACCCCTGCCAGACGCGCCATATTTTTTAAAAGAGGCGTGCCAGTTGAGAGGATGATTGTTTGATTCAGAGGGTGTCTGTTTGTTTGTAAGTGTTGATGACGGGTAATTTAACTGTTTTAATATTTACTTAGTTGCCTATTATACAAAATCCGTACATAAATCTGTCCTTATAAGTTGTATAAGTTGCAAAAGTATTGCTAAACTTCTTCTTTGCCTCACTGTCACTAATCGAACCAGCCCAAAACTTGGTCGAGGTGACTGTATCATCAGTAGCCCTGTTGATGTCAGTTTTCAGATGTAGTGCATCTAACAGGGCATAGAGAGCAGGTCCAGTCATTCTATACGTAAGGTTGATATCCTTTGTTTTTTTAATTGACACTCTTGTTTCCCTCAAGTCACTCAATCAAATGCGATTTCGTCTTTGACTACCATTTTGGTCATTAGTAGAGTAGAAACGTAAATCAAAACAAACGATGATGCTTTTATCAAACACTTGATAACGTATATCTCTAGATGTATAACAAGAAGTAAGTACCATCAAAACCTCTTCAACCCTTACCTCACAAATATCTTGCCCAAAAAAATCATAATCAGAACACGAACCAGACGCGATAAAAAAATAAAAAGTAAATGACAAGATGAGGATAGACACCGCCAATTTAACAAGACCCATCAAAATCTAACACTTCCTTTAGAAAGTTCCATCTTTCTATACTACTACATCGGAATAGAGAGGTCTTTTTAAATTGGCCGGCTAGTATTAATGGTTTGAACCTCGAACGCGACGCGCGAAATTTAATCTTTCACACAAAAAGTATTCAATAGAGCGAGACAAAAAGTGGAAGGGTGATAAATGAATCTCTTCGGTGATCATGTTCGCCTGGTACTTTGGTCTTTGAGGCATCCAGTAGTCATTTATCAAATTGTCCTTCTAAATAGATTTTATAGGAAGAGTCTAGCATCTATACTAGGTTCTATTCTATTCTAGAACTCTCTGTCTGAGATTTAATAAGTGATTTAGACTTTCATACATTACATAATAAGTATGAAAAATTATGTCAATTAGTTAAGTATCTATAATATAAGTATCTATATTAGTTAATATCTATATCATTTATATTTTTAATAACATAAACCTATCACAATGTCCTGCGGTTACCAAATTTTATATTTTCATATAAAAGTTTTAGCGTTTAATGTCCACTGCTGGGCAAAGACCTCCATATCAAAGATATTAAACAGATATTTTCATAAAACATTTAAAAATACACATAACAACCTAACTACCTAGATGATTAAACATCAAAAATGCAAAGGCGTGGTGCAATCCATCATAAGTCCATCCGCTGTTATAATCACAAATAATTCAGGGATAGACGCGGTTTGAGACACGTGGCCATTGTTGGATGGTAGCACAAATTATAGAGCTTAACTTGAAGGGTAGAATATGTAAGTTTGGGTGGTAAGGGGTAGTTTCTACGATTAACTGAGTCAATTATGGAAAAATGGGGTAAGCATAAATATTAGAAAAAGTTTTTTATTGGTATGGATGGACAGCGAAGTCTCAGCAAAAGGGCCCTTTTGCTGAGACTTCGCTGTCCATCCGTCCGTCTGTCACCAAGCTGTATCTCAAGAACGGTGATAGCTAGACAGTAAACATTTTCACAGATGATGTATTTCTATTGCCGCTTTAACAACAAATACTAAAAATAAAATAAAACAAATAATTAAGGGGGGCTCCCATACAATAAACGTGATTTTATGACGCTTTTTAAAGTACTTAACTCTCCGTGCGCGAGTCCGACTCGCACTTGGCCAGTTTTTTATCACCTTTGCATCGATAAACACGGTTTTAAGGAAAATAAGGTAGTGCTATTAATGACCTTAACGACAGGCTCCAACTTAACATAAAAAGAACGATCACCGCCGAAATCAGCTAAGATTAATTAAATATATACAAATACATTTTAAGGAAATAATGATCGCACCTCATCTTACTCCTGTTTACAAACCATAAAAACCCTTCATAATCCCTTCAAAGGCACTCCAACATTCATATCGCACACTTTCAGTGTCAAATACTGACAATAATCACTATACAAAGAACCTAAAAGCTGCCAGATATTAATTCTTACTAAGCACCAAAACTAACTTACTATTTGCCTTCAAAAAAGATGAAAAAATAAGATTTTGACACTTATTTTCATCGCCATAAGGTGGGTTGAGTTAGTGTCGCCATTATCACCAATATGTGTCAAAATATGCTTTGATGTGACATTATTGGCGGGGTGTCCGGATTATGGAAGATGTAATTAAAATCGCCAATGTTAAGTATTAGGATTTAACGGTTCGTTAGTTCGTAGTACGATTATTGGGGACTTATTTGGCGTTTGACTATTATTTTATTAATATGAGATGTTGGAGTGTGTATTTATTATCTTCATTAAGTATTCTATTTGTAGCGTGGTGTAGTTTGACTTGACAATGTTAAGCTTAGACTATATAAGCGATATAAGCGAGACGATATAAGCAACATGAAGCTCGGACTCCACTTGGATAGGTGGCCGATATTCTGGCAAAAGCAGTGACTATTTGAATCCTCTTACGTCGTTAGACCATATCGGAGGCCTTAGTGTCTAAACACACTATGTCGAAAATACGCGGCAGAAATTCAGTTGCGTAATTTTGTGTGGGTATTCAGTGTCTTGTCAGCTGTATGCCAGAACATTTTTGGGCGAAATCCGTCACCTTTTGGACTCCAAGCACAAAAAGACCCTCGGAAGACCCCGCAAGCGTTGGCGGGACGAACTAGACCAACACAACAATAACTGGCCCACAATAGCTCAGGATAGAGATCAGTGGAAGGAGGGTAGGGAGGCCTTGGCCCTGCAGTGGGACATTTATGGCTAATTAATAAAAAATATTCAGTGTCTCGAGCGTTGTCATGGCGTCGTAACAAAGAGTATTTTTTTAAGCTCTTATATATCTCTTGTGGTCATGTCGTGTGTCATATCAGCCGAATGCATCGGAACGCAAAATTAGCCACGGAACTTCGGTCGCGTATTTTCGGCATAGTATATTTAGATACTAGCGATCTAAAAACTCAGATACTAGAACTGGCCTTTAACCTACCTAAACTTACTAACTATGCCATAAGTTATCACCAATATGTAACTACATTTGAATTTTAATCACTTTTATTATCCAAAAAAAAATCGCTACAACACTAAAATACGAGCATATTTCTAAGGGTACCATTTCACCAGAACTGTGATGCTTTGATATCCAACTAATATTATAAATACGAAAGATGGTGGGATGGATGTATGTTTGTTACTCTTTCACAAAAAAACTGCTCGACGGATTTGGATGAAACTTTACAGTAACATAAGTTATACATCAGAATCACACATGGGATACATTTTATCCCGAAAATCTCGCGGGAACGTGTACAACGCGGGTAATACCGCGGGGCGCAGCGAGTCTGCCAATAATAATATCAATCGCCGTGCACCGTGGCAAAGAAGCATAGCTCTGATAAAGAGGTACCCAAAAACCTACTCATCAGTCGGTATCAAATCTTCCTCTATATTCCAAAAGTATCTTCTTTTACAGTCTAGATAACTTCATTCATCTTCTCATCGCTAGACGTCTTATCAGCAGTAGTGACGGAGTCTTCGTCGATAAGAGATGTCACTGATAGTAGAGTAGAGTCTGTGATGTTGATTGTATCTCCTGCATCACCACTTTCTGGATGGCCTCTCGTGCCTAGAGTCTGAAATAATTTTAATCACTAGAAAGAAGAAACTAGTAACGGGTGCCCGTTTCCGTAGGAATTTCGGGATGAAAAATAGCCTATCAACTTTCCGTTGAATGTGGCCATCAAAAATATTTATTCAAAACTAGCTGTGCCCTGCGGTTGCACCCGCATTTATTCCGTCACTGCTTACCTTTTAAACCTTCCCTGGACTTTCATGAATATTTCAAGACCAAAATTAGCCAAATCGGTTCAGCCGTTCTCGAGTTTTAAGCAGACTAACGAACAGCAATTCATTTCTATGTATTTATATAGATCTCAGAAACTACCAATTTCTGAGATAAGCGCGTTCAAACAAACAAAATTAGACATCAACTTCGAACAATGTCTTTCGAACTACCAGCAGTTATATTATTTTATGCTAATCCTATCCATTTGCTGATTCAGTTGTTCACAATTATTAAGAGTTAACAGCTGATAAAGCCTCGCGGCTTTACCAGCGACACCGATTCTCTTAAATAGCATATACCCATTATCTTATTTTGAGGAATAGTCTTATAGAAATATGGTCTTAGGGCCGACATAGACGGACCGCATGTTGCAGTCGAGACCGACTGCTCTAGAGCGGTCGCTGCACGGCGATCTGCAGTTTCCATACTAAATTCATATCCACAATACACGGAAAACTCGAGTGGTTCCAGAGCTCTAGAGCAGTCGGTCTTGACTGCAAGATGCAGTCCGTCTATGGCGGATCTTAAGGTTATCTCGTCTTCAAAAGTAGAAAACCTTTCTCTTCAATGTAGCTGAGATCATCCGCTGCATTGTGATTTTTCAAAATACGCCTTTGGACTTTTGGTATAGATCGTTGTGACAATGTTTGACACGACACGTTGGTATTCGTGAATAAGAAAGAACCTATAGTTCTACTTATCTTCAAAGGTAAAACGTAAAGTATTACCGCCTTATTCATAAACGATATTTAACTTAAACACTGTTTAAATTGTTTTGTCCCCTTCGCTCTTTGGCAAATAGCGTATGTCGGAAAGGGACAAACCATTTGATAGCTAAAGTGCGGTTAATAAGCGTTGATGAACTTAGCTTATAATATAATGTCCTTCAGCTGGGCGAATGCCTCTTATCTCACCGAAGATATCAGTACAGTAAGGAGGAAAAGAAAGTAAGATTAACTGAATATAAAACTCACATCAATGATAGCCATATGCAGGATCGGCACTTCCATCTTCATCGATTTCAAATCTTGAGCCGCTTCTAGGTAAGTGTAGTTGTCGTTTTGCTGCAAAATTATTAATAAAAATTGTAAGTGTGCATTATTAAGGAATAGTTATGGCCTGCAGTTATCCGGTCCCGTGAAAATTTTGGGACAAAAATTAGCATTTAATGGGAAGCTTTCAATATGAAATGTTCAATAATTATGTTGGTATTGGAAACATATCTGATAATTGGTTCCAGAAATTGAAGTGTATTCTATGTATATGTCACCGTTTTAGCGCCCGTTGGCTTAAAATCAAACTAGTAATACTCGTGGTCACGGTATGACCATAGTATAAAAAGAGGGGAAATAGGTTATCTTTATACAAACGCACCGCGCGCCATGTGTGCGCCAAAGTATCTATGCGTCGCCGCACGCACACTTGCACAAAATCTCGACCCGTTTCTCAGTGCGCCAGTCAGGATTTTGTTTTATTATCATCCCATGACCACGCGCGGTGTAATTCGCTCGAAACCTTCGGGTACGTATTTTAATAAATACGTTATATTATCTAACGCGAGTTTATATATTGTTAATAGTAATAGTAATACTTGTCTACATACTTACTTGTCTCATTTGATCCATACATTGGTGTGTACGTTTCAAATCCTCTTTAATTTCCGAGAACAGCTCTATGATGCGCTCTCTTTTACGGACTTCTTTATATTTCCTGAAGAACTATAAGGTAAGAAGAAAAACCTCAGATAAAAAGCAAACAAACTTATCAAAGTAACTCTATATGAACATACAGGTAGGCAGCTTGCTTCGTGCCTACAGTCTAGTAAGCTTGCATTGTAGATAAGCAACCTAGCTAGGCGTCAAGCGCGCAGTGATGCAAGCGAACACTTGCTAACGTTCGGTTTACCTAGGAGACTAGCTAGACTCCAGCCCTAGCCACCGGCCTGTGCGGTCGTACCCGATGTACTGTTTCCGCTGGGCAGAGATTAAGAGACAAGTTTTGGGCTAAATATTTTGAATGCCAAGGCCACTGCGGGAGCCGATTCACAATACGACTTACCGCCATAGTTTTTTTCCGCACATTACAGCAACAACTACTACCGCAAAAGACAGGGATACGTGAAAGTTTAGGTGAGACCTTTGCCCAGCATTCGGATGGTATAGGTTATGAAAAGCTACTGCAAGACCATTCAATTCGGTTTTCTTGAATCACAAAATAAAATAAAATAATGGGAAAGTAGGGTTGTTTCAGCCGTAATAACGTAACGATAAGATCCTTAAGTTGATGATACAAAAACAGTTAGTACTTACATACATTGTTATAATCAAAAACACCACTTCAGCCACCAACATTGGTATATTTACAGAATTGTTCATCAACATGTTATCCCCTTCTTTTTTGGTTATTTTTTTTAAAAAACATACCACGTTGCAATATAAGTCCAAAACCGATTTCTGCGCCCATTGAAACATGCCGTTTTCGTGCATGATATCGTTAATACATATGGCCCCAACCAATGTACTAAGCAAGATAGCTGTTCCTGTTACCATTTTTTCGGTTAAACTTAGCTCTTGGACTTTATTGACCTTAAATGGCGGGGTTTCAAATAAAAATTTTAGTGGTTCAATTTTTACTAACACGAAAATAAATGACACGACTAGTAGACAGTAGATTCTTACAAAAGACATTCAATTTATTAAAGACATCATAGATTCAGCAGAAGATTGAATTGAACATCAGAGATATAAAAGGAATCCTAACTCCATGGTTTAAAGTTTAATGTAAAAGTCACCTAAAATCACTACATCCTACTCCTATCCATCTACTTGTGATATTATAAATGCGAAAGTTTGTGAGGATGGATGTCTATATGGATGTATACAAAACTACTGGACATCAGAATAACACATGGGATACATTTTATCCCGAAATTCCCGTGGGAACCGATACAACGCCAGTAAGAGCGTTTCCACATTATCCGATCCGATATCGGTGTCGGACGCCGATCCGATATCGGGGTAAGTCATATGTATGAAATATGTTCCGATATCGGGCCGGACAATATGAAAGACAGGTACTTATTTCATACATTTTACTTAACCCCGATATCGGATCGGCGTCCGACACCGATATCGGATCGGATAATGTGAAAACGCTCTAACACCGCGGGGCGCGGCTAGTACAAGACTACTAGTAGCGCCCCGCGGTTTTACCCGCGTTGTGCCCGTTCCCGTAGGAAATCCGGGATAAAATGTAGCCTATAGCCTTCCTCGATAAATAGACTATCTAACAGTGAAAGAATTATTCAAATCGGTTCAGTAGTTTCTGAGATTAGCGCGTTTAAACAAACAAACAAACAAACAAACAAAACAAACTCTTCAGCTTTATAATATTAGTATAGATATGATTGATACCCAGACGCCGTCGCTAACAACTATGTCTTCACATATTGTTGACTTCGGGCAGGAATCGAACCCGCAACCCCCGACACAGTAAGCGCTCTCACTGCCACCAAACGGGTCGTCAAAAAATGTTGTGAATAATTAAGCACCAAGGTTAACTGTTCGCCATTTTTCTAATAAGAATGCAATCTCTTTGCTTCAATGCATTATCAAGATTCCGTATCACATTGTCATGACAACCAACCGTTGCCATAGCAACATGATTATTTGACGGCACAATATTTATTTTAACTTTCATTTCATATTTTTCCGACGATTTTGTTGTATAAATTGTGTACATTGATTTATTATACGACGATTTAATTAAATACTAATCATCATGGTGAGTGTTAGCAATTAGGGTTTATTTTGTAGAAATGTTGGATAAATTTAGATTACTTATTTATAAAATTATGTTCGTACTTATTTCAGGCACCCAAAGGAGGAGGTAAAAAGGCACCAGGTAATCCTATTAATATTCATATTATACCTAAATGCGAAAGTTTGTGAGGATGGATGTATGTATGGATGTATGGATGTATGTTTGTTGCTCCTTCACGCCAAAACTACAGAACGGATTTAGATGAAACTTTACAGTAATATAGGTATACATCAAAATAACACATGGGATACATTTTATCTCGAAATTCCCGCGAAAACGGGTACAACGTGGGTGAAACCACGGGGCGCGGCTAGTATTTCCTAATTCACTTCTAAGCTGAATATTGTTTTTTTTTAAATTATTTTAGCCGTTACTGTCCCACTGCTGGGCAAAAGCCTCTCCCTTATCCATGCATCCCTATCCTGGGCCACTTCCCTCCAGACATACATTTGCTCGGCTTAACAAGGCCACCTTTACCAATCCAAAGAGTACACGTTTAAAGAGTAGTAATTACTAGCAGCGACCCGCAGTTACACGCAGTTCCTGTAGGAATTTTGGAGTGGAAATTGCCTAATCACTTTCCCATTATTTTTTTTCTTCTTCTAAACTTAAGAGCTGGGCTCTTGTCGATGGAGTTCTTTCCACTTTCCTCTGTCATCTGCCATCCTCTTCAGCTGTTCGTACGACACGACTTTTGCTCTTTCCTTCAGTTGGTCTGCATATGCCCTTCTTGGCCTTCCTCTTCCTCTCTTTGCCTCTATGTGTCCTTCTGTTATAGTTTTTATAAATTCGTCGTGTCGTAAAAGATGTCCAAACATCTTTCCTCGCCTAATTTCTATCGTCTTTAATTTGCTTATCATGCAAAAAAATATTACTGTGTTAAATTTGATAATTCCAGAGATAAGCGCGTTCAATAATTAAAAAACTATTTGTATTAGCCTAGGTTGTCTAGAGGTATGTGCACTCGCCTGCCAAGGTCTCGGGTTCAATTCCCGGGTCGAGCGGAAAACATGTTTCCTACTTTTCAAACATGGGTCGAGTTTGAGATCACCAACGCGCATTGGGCACGCGTGGTGATTGCACCTAATCCTCTGAAAATATCTCTCTGAAAATATCAGTTCAGTGAGGACACTGAACTGATATTTTCAGAGAGATGAGAGGCCTTTGCCCAGCAGTGGGACATTACAGGCTAATACTTTACTTTACTTATTTATATAAGATGAATGTTATGGATATTATATTTTAGTAGTAACTTATCTACTCTTGTATTTCAATTATCAAATTAGTTTGCATTGCATCTGATTTTTCTAGTTTGAATAGAAGTAATAATCGTTTTCTTAACTTTTAGCCATCATCATCGATGGCGTCGACACATCCGAAATGCCTCGAGAAAAACTCGAGCAATTCACTCTTAAAGTCAAAGAGGAGTTGGACAAAGAGAGAGAAGAAAGAAACTACTTCCAAGTGGAAAGAGATAAAATCCGCACATTCTGGGAAATTACAAGACAACAACTAGAAGAGGCTAAAGCAGAGTTGAGGAACAGAGAACGAGCTACAGAAGAAGCTCAGGAAGAAAATGAAGCTTTGCTCGAAACAGAAAAACAGAAGATAAAACATCTAAAGTATGAACAACAAGCGGCTGCAGCAGCTTTAAGAGCAGAAAATTTTGTAGCTCTAAAAGCAGCTAAAGAAGAACATAATGAACAAGAGCTAGAACTTCTCAATGACAAAAGAGTACTCAGACAAGAGATAAGAGAAAAAATGCTTGCTGCTCAAGACGAACTGAGAAGAGCAAAGTTGTCCCACGCAGAAGAGTTATCTAAAGCAAGAGCAGAGTACGAAAAGAAAGCCAGTCAGATAGAAGATAAAGCAGAAAAGAAGTTGCACGAAACTAAGGTGGAGTTGACATTGAAACATAGAACAGAAATAGCAGAAGTAGAAGAGAGGAAGAATAAACAACTCTCTGAATTGATATCTCATCACGAGAGAGCATTTTCTGATTTAAAAAACTATTATAATGATATCACATTGAATAATTTGGGTATGTTTTTTCTTAATATCAGTGAATTACAGATGACGATACAAATGATGAAGATGATTTCAGTCAGTCTAATACAGAATTAGAAGATTTGGACAAGACTAAAAAGTTTCCTTCTACTAATTATCATTTAACTTACTAAATCAAGGTATTTGCTTATTTTATTCAAATTCACAGGTCTAATCAGCGGTCTAAAACATCAAATGGAAGATATGCAAAAGGTTAAGGAAAGAGCTGAAAAGGTAGCCAAGGACGCTCTAGCTGAAACCAAGACTCTTCGCGAACCATTAGAAGCAGCTATAATTGACAACAAAGAGTTGAAACGTCAAATGTCTAATTATGATAGAGATAAAGCGGCTCTTGCGGTAAGGTTTTGACATAGCTAAGTGCCTTATTAGAGCTATATCTATGCTGTGTTGCTAAGCTGCTCTAACTCTCTAATCACATCAAAATTAACAGAGTAACATAACATCGCATAGTGTAGCTCTGCTGGAAAGCCTTACGTTTAAACAATTTTGATAAATATGTTGATTAAGAAAAGTAATAAGTTGAATATTGAAGATAAAGACAAATTAAGTTAGGTACTCAACACTTATGACATTGTTCTTGTTGACTAGATTTTTGAATTTGTATGTAGTAAGACGTTGAAACATACCTTTCTGATTCGATAATCTAATCTGACCATAACTTTATTGTTAAAGGGGCAATAAATGTAACTTGCTAGAAATTTCAGTAAGCGAACAGAGTAAACGCAATGACCTTGAAAACAGAATTCCTTCCAATAAATACATTTTCTCATTCCTCCAGGCCAAATCCAAACAACTAACATCTTTAGAGAAACAATTTGATGTCCTCAAATGGGAGTATGAAGTCTTGCAAGTGAGGTTCGACAGGGTCTTGGCGGAGAGAGATGAGCTGAAGTCAAGGTTCAGCAGAGCTGTTCTAGAGGTACAGCAGAGGGCGTCACTGAAGACGGCACTTTTGGAAGCTAAGCTGAAGAACTGTGAAGGGAAGGAGTTTCCTTCTAACGAGTTGAGAGTAAGTGCCTAATTAATGCATCTGGTACGTAAAGAACTTTGAACTGTATCTTAGTAAGGATAATATTTTGTCCGCGGGTCGTGCTGGACTTGGTAAATTAATAGTGCCTTATTTTATGCCTGAACTGCTTGGTTTGTGCAAGGTTGTGGTTGAAGCAAGAGTTGGAGGCACTTCTTCTTTATTTCCGCCACCGTTTTAACGAGAAGAATAGACAAACAACAAACTATTCATTTTCGTCAGTCAATCTACATCACAACAAACTTTTGCATCTATCGTAAGCCGTTTCTGAGCAATCTATACTAATTTTAGAAAGAGAAAGATTTTCCTTGCATATCACAATATGTTTGGGCGCGTCCCAGCTAAATCTGAGAAAATAATTTAAGCACGATCTACAAAAATTCGCACTAGCGCCATTTGAAAATAATAAAACCATAGTTACAATCAAATTGAGAACCTCGTTTGGTTTTTAAAGTCGGTTAGTAAAATTATAATAATACTAGCTGCGCTCCACAGTGTTATACGCGTTCTACCCGTTCCCGCGGGAAATTCGGAATAAATATGTATCCCATATGTTTTATTCTGATGTATAACCAATATTACTGTAAAGTTTCATCCAAATCCGTCCATTAGTTTTTTCGTGAAAGAGTAAACAATAAACATACATCCATCCTCACCAAACTTGCGCATTTGTAATTATGTAGGAGGATTTTGAATTTCTACTATGTGATACAGAGACGCATAACTCTATTTAATTCATTAATTTATAGGACATTCTCAAAATGAAAGATACTCAAGTAGAAGATCTTCGCTATGAAACAGCTCGTCTGAGAAAAGCACACGACGATTTATTGGCCACATACGAAGCTAAGCTTGCAACTTTGGGTGTTCCCTTGGAAGAGCTAGGGTTCAAGTAAGAATTCAAAATAGCGCCATCTAGCCAAATTCAGTAGAATTAATCGAAAACGTTATGTGATTATACAGCGCCATCTAGTTTAAGTTGTTAGAACTAAGTGTACTTGAAACTTATACTTTGTGTTAGTAGCGACATCTTGCAATATTAGATCGAACTAAATAGTAGAATTAGTTACCTCTTTACTATTTTTGTAGATGTCGCCTATTAAGAATTTTGTTAGTTTCCTTTTAATTAGTATTGTATTTTGGATTTTCTAATTAAGAAACTAGTTAATTAAGTTAAAATGAACATAAATCAATGTTTTTTGATCAATGAACCAAGATTTTTAATGTTCAAATAATTAAAAATATTGTATTACTTAGAAACATAAGGCTTCTTCACCAGAGTTATACTATGCTACATCGCTATGCTACTTTTATTATTACACTATTTTAACTCACGTTAATTTTGAACACATTGTACCTAACTACTAATCTAGACGGGACTTAATAACGAAATAAACATAGTAATGCATATTTCAATGTTTCTGTCGCGTCACACAGCCGAGTTCACGAAGGTACTGAGACTAGGTACTCTTTTATCGCGATTAAGAGTGGGATGTTTCAAACGGTTGGTTAGTGTAACATACAGTTAGAAAGTTAAAAAGTTCACATTTTTACGCTGTAAAATACAAAACGTTGTTTCATATTTAAAATGACAGTTGATACAATTGACCGTAGAATGGTACAGTTTTTCATTTACTGACGTCTGTTAAGACTATCTTATATATAAAATTCTCGTGTCACAGTGTTCGTTCGCGTACTCCTCCGAAACGGTTCGACCGATTCTCATGAAATTTTGTGAGCATATTGAGTAGGTCTGAGAATCGGCCAACGTCTATTTTTCATCCCGAAATTCCCGCGGGAACGGGTACCGTGGTTGAACTCCTCTGAAACGGCTCGACCGATTCTCATGAAATTTTGTGTACATATCGGGTAGGCTGAGGATTGGACAACATCTATTTTTCATCCCGAAATTCCCGCGGGAACGGGTACAACGCGGGTGAAACCGCGGGGCGCAGCTAGTTATTTTATATTAACGTTTAGTGTCTTAACACACTATGCCCAAAATACGCGACCGAAGTTCGGCGTGATTACATGCAATGTATTTTCAATGGATGACACACTATACCGAAATTACGTCGCGTTATAGCGTACAGCCGAACTTCGGTCGGGCGTAAGTTCGGCAGCGATTCGGCGGCTAGGCAACACACGCCATGACAACGCTCGAGACACTGAATACCCACACAAAATTACGCAACTGAATTTTTGTCGCGTAATTTCGGTTCTTATCGGGTGTTATATCAGCCGAATGCGACGGAACGTAAAATCAGCCACGGAACTTCGGTCGCGTATTTTCGACATATTGTGTTAGACAATGCCTCATTCATAAGTTAAGAGAGCGTTTACGCTCTCTAACTAAAACACTGTTAGTGTGTGTTTTGTCTCTTTTGCTCTTTAGAAAATAGCGTATGTCAGAAAGGGACAAACCATTTGATAGCTAAAATGCTGCTAGTATCCGTTTATGAATAAGGCCTTTACTGGTGCCTGATCGTAAGCTGAAGCAACCTAAGTTCCGTCCAGACTAGTGTTTGCAGCGTTTAATATGTTTGGTTTATATCAACATCGCTATGTTTAATTACTATGCTTTCTGCAATAAATACAAAAGTATTTTTCAAACTTTCACAATTTGTACACATTATTATGTAGGCTTTAAGTAAGTGCTTTTAATTACTAAATTTCCATGGCGCGAAAAACCCGTAGTAAATCTTAACCAATAGGGTGGCATAAAATTTTCATTGGTTAATATTTCTCCGTTTCTCCGCTCCGCGGCCTCGCTCCACTTCAATGGACAGGCACCCTTATACTTTAATAATGATATAACTGTATCAGTTAATGGCTGCGTTGGATATAACTCAGTTTAACTCTGATGATAAGGCATTTTGAAATACTGATAATATTTTTTGCAGACCTTTGAAAGCTGTAGACGTGGCTGGCCTCTCTCCTATCATTGGGCAAGGCCCAGCTGGCTTGATCACTAAAAACAAATAACCTTTTGAATATTTTTCTATTTAGAATCTACTACAAGTATATATTTTTTGTATGTAAATAAAACGTGCTAAATAAACATTTGCTATTTATAATAATGTTGAGGTTTTTATTTGTAGTTTGCCTATTCCCCGTTAGAGGCGCTTTTTACACATGTTACTGTTTGATTATTTATGAGAGTCTAAGGAAGTTATAAAAGTAGTCATAAAATTTTCGTAATACTAAAAATTTAAGTCGGCTAGATGTCTGTCGGTTTCTTAGTGATATTCTCAAAAACTACTGAACTCATGACTATTACACCACCAAGCAGAGGAATTGAAGAGACAGGTTTATATATAACTTTTATCCCAAAATTTCTACGGGAAACGTACTCAATCCTGATTAACTGAAGAAGCGAAGCAAAGGTGAGATGAAAATTAAACTAACTAATTAAGTATTAGCCTTTAATGTCCCACTGCTGGGCAAAGGCCTCTCGTCTAACTGAAGATACCATTACAGTGAGGAGGATTAGGCGTAATCACCACGCTTGCCTACTGCGGGTTGATGAAGTTAAACCCGAGCAATGTTTGTTTGAAAAATATTTTTTCGCTCGATTGGGAATTGAATCCGAGACCTCAGTCTTGGCAGGCGAGTGCACATACCACCGACCATCGAAGCATCTAGTGGTATGTGCACTGACAAAGAAACAGACGTCGAATTACTCGTAAACTAACAAAGGAGAGTAAAAGAAAACACAAAATCGAAGCCAATAAATGTGTTTATTATCTACTCTTCATTTATTTATGTACAAAACGGTCATAAGGCAACAGTTTCAAATAAATGTGAACGCATAAAATACATACATTTTTCATATAATACATATTTTTACATAAAAATGCAATCAACGCATTACATATTTTTTAAATAGCAAGACATTTGCGACACACTTTAAAAATTTAATTTCTTGTTTGTTGTGACAACATGAAGCATTACAATTACTTCTACCGACTTAATTTTGGTCTAAAAAAAATTATAAGCCATAGTTTACATTAGTGCAGTAAATTCGGTAGATTTTGTAAATTCTAGTAGGTTAATAGTGGCCGACACTGTGGAAAAAGTCAAAGTTAAGTATTTTTATTCAGTTTTGGCTCTTTTTAACGAACCTCCGAAACCAATACACACCATTAGCATAAATCTTGACTTGCAAATTCAAAATGTTCTTTATTCAATAATAGATACAGTACTGCCGTCCTAAAATCATACATTTGTGTCATATAATTCAAAATTCGAACCATCCATTTAATCGGTTTAAACATCAGTTTTGACACATTGAATTGATTTCGACTAACATTCGACAGTTTATGAATGTTGATTTCGACTAACATTCGACAGTTTATGAAT
The DNA here is from genome assembly GCA_963082685.1 of Cyclophora albipunctata. Lineage (NCBI taxonomy): Eukaryota > Metazoa > Arthropoda > Insecta > Lepidoptera > Geometridae > Cyclophora > Cyclophora albipunctata. The sequence goes on along the minus strand of OY720131.1, from coordinate 1,564,714 downwards.
GTTGTATCATTCCTCTACCAATGATAGTTTTGTATTGGTAGAGCAACGGTAGAGTCTCTAATCTTCTTCTTCATCGAGTGGATGGTCAACCTGACCAGTCTCTAATGTAAACTACGCTTAATATCATTTTCAAACAATAAGAGAAAGAATATATACTTAAATCACGTAGTAGACAAAGAAACGCAATACAAACAAAAGGACACTTTTTAATATGGAAATTAAACCTAAACAATTTTGGTAAATCCATACTACTGTATAACTAAACAACAGTCAAATATTTATTTGATAGCCTATATGACAGATGTCATTCCAACTCATTTTGAAGTTTAAACAAGTAAAATTGCACTGAAATGACAGCTGTCATTCAACAAATCGTTGAAGACAGTATACCTCTATTGATTGTGTAACAAATATTTTAAATAATACATTAATTTACATTAAGTTTAAGTACCTACCTAAGTGATTTAGTTATTAAGTACATGAAAAAAATAATAGTGATTAATTGAACACCACGCTTACTTGAAGAGAAAATTTTATTAAATTTACATTTTAAGCGTTATAATATTGCAAAAATGTTAATTTTATTAATCTTTAACTATAAGAAATATTAAACAATTATTAACCTTAACTTACACAACCAAAATAAGGTTTCGAAAAATTAATGATAAAAATAAATTGACATAAATTACGTAGTGATATTACAATGGATTGCTTCGTTTTATAAAGCTGTTTTACGTCTTAATAATTATTATTTATTTTTGTTTATTTTTTTATTTAAATAAAAATATTTTTATTCATTCAAAACACTTATCGAATAGAGATAATTTTTAATTTACATTTATGTGCGTAATTTATTTTTAGCGATCTTTTCTAAATATTTTTCCAGTCTAAGTGTTACTAACAACAGCTGTTTTTTTTCTATATTTTTAATACTTTCTGTTCTCATTTTAATATCTATTGTTATCTTAAATAAAATATTTTATAAATAAATTTCTGTACTACAATTTTCTTTTTCAATATACTTAAGTTACGTGATTCAAGCTAGATATTATATTAATTTATATTTTCCATGTTTTGCGATGTTCACAAGCCTTTTAGGGTATCTCAAGCCTTTTGGAGGCTTCAATAAATAAGAAATACATAATAATATAATTAAACATACTTTACATACATATAATTTTCTTTGTAATAAGATTTGTAATGCTAGTTAATTTGTATTAAACATTTCATAGGGTTTTTGTTAACAATAAACTTTGTACAAGGGGTTTTTAATTTATTTTACGCAAAGTGAAAAAAACAGTATCGGTTAAAAATAAAAAATAAATCAGATACACTTATTAATAATGTTCTTATTTTTTTTACATCAGAGCAAAGTGTAATTTAAAAACGGTTATTTTTCAACATTTTAGCTTAAATAAATTACAAGAAATACTTTCGTATAAAATATTGAAAACTGTTCAGCAATTGATTTATAATTAAAACTTAAACCGACTGTCACATTTAGTTAATATGTATTAGTAGATTTTAGTGGTAGAATTACTCCACTTAGGTTTACATTGGTAGAATAACTGGAAAGTACCAACTCTATATTACTACCACTTTTCTAATAATGTAAACAAAATTAATTTTGAAACGACATGTTAATATAAAACCTTTTTTTTTAAACCAAAGTTTTCGGGCAATTACCAAATAAAATTTAAAAGCATCGATCAATGTAGCTATTTTTGTTCGCTGGACGATAGTACGGACATGAATTTTTAAAAAGCTTGTGCTTAGGACGGATGAATCGATATGAGAATGCCGAAGGTAACCTACAGTAGTGATAAATATATAATTTATACCATTTTACTTGTTAATGTTCACCTTTTCACGTAAGTGATGGGGAATTAACGTTAACTATTACTCGTAGGTTCTATTGCGTCGTATTTATAGTAACAGTTCAGTAAGCCTGTAACTTTCTACGTCTCCAATGTTCATCTAGTAAGTTTGACGTTGACTAAAGGAAAATTGTAATCGTAATTAGTACAAGGAGGATATGAAAACCGACTTTGCTGGTTACAGGTTTTTGATAAGACTTATTTCTGATTTACAAAAAAGAATTGAATTAGCTTTGTGTAGTTATAGTATAACGAATGGCACGCCTTCACGATAGATACTTATTTTGTAATAAAAGGTTTATATTTTTTGTTGGGAAATGATTAAAATTATTATCAAGATTGTTTACTACGCTGACATAAGCTTTGCAAATTGCTTCTACTTCATTGCTAATTAGTTCAGTGTCACATTGCAATGTCAGATAGCAAAGTTTTTATTTCACCGACGATTGCTACTGAGTTCAGCATTATAAATAATGCTTTGTTCACTTAATAAACATTGTCATGGAAAGGGGAATAGATTTGTATTTGACAGTTATATGACAGCTGTAAGAATCATGTTTATAATATCGCCTTCAGTCTTGGCGCCTTTTTGTACAGTAGGCGCAGTAGAATCAGTTAATACATTCGGCCCTAAATTGTAACCATGCTTGTGAGTAAAACTTAGAGCTCCCACACAAAACTGCGATGCGATGCGATGCGAATTCCATTTAATATATTCATCTCTTTTCTTTGTACTGTAGTTTTTTTTTTTTTTTTTTTCTGTACTGTAGTAATGGCGATAGATATAACTATTTCAGTTCGCATCGCATCGCATCGCAGTTTTGTGTGGGAGCCCTTACACAAAGGTTTACTATTTATATTAATAATTCTATTGGACTTTTACGGAACAGAATTTATGATGACAAAATGAGATACAATCCAAATACCCAAACGCCGATAAAATCAGCCCTCATTCCATTAAACTTTGACAAATATTTGTCAAATTATGACAAACAATTCTCAAATAGACAATTTTTGACAGATTGATGTCAAAAATGTGTGATATCAAGTCAACATAATTTGATTAACGTTTGAGTATTTCGAGGTTAAGATAATTATACATTTTTTCAATAAATTTTCGATAAACTATTTTCATAAAATTAAAATATTATTAAATGTCGATGCTCGCTATAACAGTTTTTTTATTATTATTGTGTACTTACATTATTTTTGGTATTCATGTAATATAAATCAAGCCTAAAATTAATTAAAAAAATTACTTTGTCATACAAATATTTTTTGGTTTTTTGTACAGAGTAAAATAAATATAATATTTTTTTTTCATAATTAATAATTTTAGCATGCGTGCATTGCATTTGACACGATAGCGTAAGAGCGTCATAAAATTCTTATAATTATTTAATTTCTATAGAAGATAAAATATTTTATTTCTAATTAAATAATTTCACAATTAAATGACAATACTTCCTGTCAACTTTCCAATTGAGCAACATTATATCAAATGTGATATTCATTTATTGTTATCATTTCTTATGTGTTAAAGCTTTTATAGTGTACATTTTATATGAAATTGGTGTTAATAATGTTGATTTAGAGTGCGTTTTACTAAAGTGGAGCTGAGCGGAGCGGAGGTCATTTGACCAATCACAATGCATTGCAAAGAGATTTCAAGTATAATTGTTCGAATTTCAAAGTTTTAAAATTCGAATGCCGTAGCCAGTTCCTCTCCGCGCAACTCCACGTCAGTAAAATGCACCGTAAGGCGGTTTTCAAAGAAGTATTGTCATTGATTGTTCCTTTTTTAATTTCACAACGCTTTATAAAAAAATTCTTTCGCCGTTTTCGACCGTTTGGTCATCGATCCTGTACCTAACCTAGATCTCACCTTACTCTTATAGAATTGAATGAGAATAGCTATGTTTCAAGCGTGTTTACAAAATCACAATCGAGCACATTTTTTTTGCTAAGAATTGTTTGTTTAATATATAATTTTTTTTATATATTTTTTTCTTCACCACATCTCGTGGTACACTTTGTAGCCGATGCCTATTCAGGAATCCTGTCATCTGAAAAAGGGAAACGGGTTTTGTTATTTTCGAACATAATTTGAAGGCTTTATTAACGAACGTGATCACAAAATTACTTGATTAGTAGGTAGAAAGTAAGGCCTTTAGTCGGCTCAAGTACTGTCTGACCATCAGACATACTATTTCACTTTAGGCAGCGCTGCCTAGATACTTCAACAAATGACTATCGCTTTTTATTAGCTTTCTCTCTTAAATGAAACACAAAATGACCACGACCAGGAACATAAGAGAGAGATAGAGATAGAGGGAAAAAAGGGAGATATTAATTTAATTTTTAAACTGAAGCGAATGTGAAGCAACTACCACTTGCCTAATAGGGAATGTGCAGTACCTATTTTACTCTAAGCCTATGTAATGCTACATCATCTAATTTTACAAAAAAATAAAATACAGTTGAAACTAAAAGATATGTGAGTTGTATTTGGGGATATGCATCTACATATTTTTCAGTGCGTCTTCTTTACGATGCTAGTTAATTAAAATAGTTTAATTAGAAACCTAGATGTTACTGGCAAGCAAGCGTTTGCGTTTTTCAAAATGGTATTCCTGTCAAAGCTTACTCTTTACTTAGCTCTGAAGCGGTATTGGTTAGTAAGCTGTATCTGCTGGGTTTGAAAATATTGTAATAATATACGGGTTGTGTATTTTTTGATATTGTTTTAACAATAAGCTAGCAGCACGTCACAGTTTTGCACACATTGTACTCGATTGTACTCGATTGTACTCGAGAAGGAATGGACACTATGGGGTGCAAACATCCAAATATTTTGTGTACTGGGATGTTTATATCCCAAAACTCTACAGAAACGGGTACAACGCAGGAAAAGCCGCGAGGCACTGCCAGTCTAATCAATAAAATGTTCAATTAATTTACTGAGAGGAAGCACTAAAGGCTGAATGACAGTGCTGTAAATTATAGCGTGATTTTGGACTTTAAGCGCAAGGGAATAAAGCTCAAGCTTTCGAACGTACCTCGGTTTGAAAATGTTGTTAATTGTCATGTTAGGCGTTCACGAATGACGACTTCGTCCTGTCAATTGAAACATAGGAAATGATACTTTATTTTAATTGTCGGTTTTAATTTGTGGGTTTTGGGTTACACATTTGTATATTATGTCAACAAGGTTATTAATCATTGTGTGATGTAATGTTATAATTACTGTTCTGAATTTAAATTAAACTATGTTTGTAACAACCCGTTCCAATATGTCGGTTGTCGGGCCCGTTTTTAATCGGGAATATCAGTCACAGAGCATTTTATGTGAAGCTATTCATAAATCTTGGTCATCAATTGTGTAAGCGCCAATAAGAGGAAGTGATGGTGGCGACACCAGATTATAATCCGGATCCAACAGCCGACATGGATGAACGGGGCCAAGAGGCCTTCTGAGACCATAGACACAAAATGGGAAGAAGAAGAAGATTTGAAGAAGGAAAATTACGAAAAATGTTGTAAAGAAAAGCTTCCAACTCACCCAGACAACGAAGCAGAATTAGAAATAGCTGGACTATTTAATTCGAATTCATCTTTCGGCTTTTCATTGGCCAGTTGCATCTTGAGCTGATGACCGAAGCAAGCCAAGTCTTCCCTGAAGGTATCCGACCCTGGAGTCGTAGGCTTCTCATCATCACCAGTGGCCATCGCCTCCGCATCACTCTTCAAAGGAGCCTGCTCAGATTCCTCCTCCTGATTATAAATCTTAAAGTACGCAAACGTCAAATAAATGATTGATATTATAAACGAAGGTATCGGTATTGCCATTGCGTAGACTAAGTTTAATGTGTTCTGCCACATATCCAACTCAGTTATGACTAGCCCAGGGTCCACTTTGCTGTAATAGCAAGTGTAGTTGTTTCCCAAAGGTTTGTACTTGCCATAGAAGATGGTGCAGTTAAGAATTGGTGGGTAGCCGCAGCCTTTGACGTTTGGAAACAGTCGTGCTCCAGTGAAGTACCATTCTGAGTCATTTCCTTGAAGGCCAGTAGGGAGTGCGTCAGGCAGTTCATCTTCCACCATCTCTGGGTACGTTTTATCAGCTGATGCTTCGTAGTTATCGTATTCGTAGTCTTTTCTCAATGCTCTCTCTACTCTGACCAGTTCTTCTACTTCAGCGGTTGTGATGTTAGGAGCATCGCCCAGTTTGTAGTTGACTCGGATTTGAGTGCATTCGTAAAGGTCTTTGGTGCAGCCCTCTCGGCAGGATGCCCAAGTGCAGTTGCTGGCGCCGACTAAATGTTTGACTTGTGCCGTCACGCACAACGCCCCTACCGGATCAAATTGCATGAATATTGTCGTGAACGCTGGCTCGATCACAAATGGTACTAAGAAGAGGAACGCAAAGAGACTGAAGATAGCGATTAATACGAAAGAGGCTGTCGTGTAGAATAGGAGTTTTTCCAAGAAGGTTGGCTCTATTTTTTCTTCATCGGCCATTTTGGCGTTGTTCCGTGATTAGGGGTCATATCGCTTGATTCACCTCGGTGTCATTTCAACTGAACATTGGCCTTCCTTCTTGATTTTTGTTTTTTTTTTTTTGGGTTTTTGTAAAAGTTTTTCTTGTTTGGTTTCTAAATTAATATTTATTTACATTTTTGTCGAACATTGCTGTTGAGGAAAGTTTTGGCTGTTATTCAATTATGTTATTAAAGTGAAATAATGAAAATATAAGAATTATTCATGAAAAAATCATAATGATAATGAGATAGAAAAATACAGTATTAAAATAACGAATAATGATTAGAGTGCCAACTAATCCTATTTGCATGAATGGTTTCGAATAAATAGGATTACTAGCAAATCGATTTCACTGTGTTGTAAAGTTGGCCCTTAAGAATATTCAGGTACACTTAGAACCTTTTCAAACCTCTGTATACAAAACTAACATGTCAATGAGAATTTTCAAATAAAGTAAAGTAAATTCGTGTACTTTAGTGACCGACCTTGGGGGCAGGAGTTATTAGACGACCTAAAGATTCCGACATAGTCTAACGACTGAAACAACCGGGACCGACAATTTAACGTGCCCTCAGAAGCACGGTAGTGCTCAGATAGAAATGCCACTATCGGCCACTCAACAGAGCTGCACGTTGCTTAACAATCGCAAGAAGCTGACATCGCTTAGTCAACCTACGCCACGAGTGATACAAAGAATTTCCAAATTGTATAAAGTAGCAAAATGCTTTCTATTTTCATGGGCTAACTACCATCTACCGCAAACTCATTTAAACGGTGTCTGTATCAGAAACGGTTAAGCCACCCGACATGATAACGATTGAAACCGGAACCGACAATTGGGCTTTTGAAAAAAAAAAAAAAAAGATTTTTTTTATGTATTTTAAAACTTTATTATTAATAATATTGATATTTAATGCAAAAAACTTAAAAAAAATATTTTTTCAATTAATTATAAACAATTAAAAATTGAATAAAAATCACGTGACTATAAACGCGCCATAATTGGTCACCGTGGTTGTGACGTGATAATGTATAGCTATTTAACCATAAGTACGTACAGCGTTTACGGCTATTACACGTGTAACCGAATGGGGCTATACATTATGACGTCACATCGCGCTCGGGTTTGTTCGGGAGTTGTCCGAGTGTTTTCGGTACTGGATTCAAAAATCAATTTTTATTTTGAAATAACTTTTGAATTATTGCGAAAAAAATAAAATAAAAATAGTTTTGTTATAAAACTAATATATAATCTTTACATTTATCACAAAAAAATTTTTTTTTCAAAAGCCCAATTGACCGCTCAGATAGTATCGGCCATTATTGATTGTTTGAAATAAAGTAAATGGAGTTATTAGGGTCAATCGAAAGTTACTGACAATTAACCTACGATAACAATCTTTGGTTTAGACCAAAAACGTAGCCATCGAAATAACGTCAGTCAATCACAGACAATCAGCAAATCACAGTTTAATGTTTTTGACATAGTTTATCATGTACTTAGTAGGTGAGTGAGTGAGTGCGAGTAGGTTAGTGGCCATCTCTGGTGTTGGTATTTTTAGACCGCCTAAAGGCCTCCGACATGGTCTAACGATTGAAACTTGCTTGGCTTGACCGATTCTCATGAAATTTTGTGTGCATATCAGGTAGGTCTGAGAATCGGACAATATCTATTATTCATCTCCCTAAATGTTAAGGTGTCTACACACCAAAGCCGCCGGCCCGGCGGCACGAACCCGGCGGCAAGGCCGGCGACTTGATTTTGAACGATTTTGAACGATTTTCATTCAAAATCAGGCCGCCGGCCTTGCCGCCGGGTTCGTGCCGCCGGGCCGGCTTTGGTGTTTAGACACCTTTAAGGGTAGTCCACCCCTTAATTTTTATATGGCAAAACAAAACGTTGCTGGGTCTTAATAGTCAAACTTCGTAATAACTAATTAGGTACATCTGATTTATTTTACTACCTATATTAGGTATACAGCTATAGAAACTTTATAATACCACTCGATTGAATTAAGCTTAAAACATTTGTAATAAATCAATTGGATACAGCTTATCCGGATTACAAATGTCCGGTGAGTAAATATTTGGACAGTTTAACAAAATGACAGCGTCTGTTTCATTGTCATGTATTGACTAAAACGGAAATTATTCAATTAAAAGGCAATTAACATATAGACACGATACTTATACTCTATTTTATTTGGATTGGCACAAAATGTGGACCGATGTCGTCAATTTTCCAGCCGAAGACGATTGCTCCTGAAGAGGAAAAAGGTTTAGTGATTTTATTTCATTCTTACCCTATCTCTAAACCTTTTTCCTCTTTAGAAGCAATTGTCTTCGGCTGGAAAATTGACGAAATTTAACCACATTTTGTGCCAATCCAAAAAAAAATTATTCTAGTGACATTGTTCTATATTTGATCTTCATTAGACTAGCAGTGCCCCGCAGTTTTACCCGCATTGAACCGGTTCCCATTGTAATTTGGGAACAAAAAAACCTTCCCATTGAACGCGGCTACCTATTATAAAAAGACTAGCTGCGCTCCGCGGTTTCACCCGCGTTGTACCCGTTACCGCAGGAATTTCGGGATAAAATGTATCCCATATGTTATTCTGATGTATAACCTACATTACTGTAAAGTTTCATCCAAATCTGTTCAGTAGTTTTTGCGTGAAAGAGCAACAAACATATCCACATACATCCATCCCCACAAACTTTCGCATTTATAATATTAGTGGGAATTAGTAGGATTTAAACAAAACAGATTGGTACTCGTATTTTCTGAGATAAGCGCGTCCAAGCAAACAAAAGAACAAAATCAAACTCTTCAGCTTTATTAAATATTAGTAAAACAGCCTCCGTGGTCTTGTGGTTTGAGCACTCGGCTCACGATCCGGAGGTTCCAGGTTCGATTCCCGATGGGGATACCTCACAAAAATCACTTTGTGAGACTGTCCTCAGTTTGGTTAGGGCATTGCAGGCTGAATCACCTGATTGCCCGAAAAGTAAGATGATTCCGTGCTCCGGAGGGCACGTTAAGCCGTCGGTCCCGGTTACTTTCTACGGATAGTAGTCGTTACATGAGCCACGTCAGAGGCCTTTGGCGGCTCTATAACTCTGACACCAGGATTGGTCAGGTTGACCATCCACTCGATGAAGAAGAAGATATTAGTTAAGATAAATAGATACAGATCATGCAACTGAATGCTGTTAGTCTCTCTTCCCGGGCATGATTAGATGGAACATCACCAATATCATCCCCTCAGCTTTCAAGGCCGAATGTACTCGATTGTACGTTACAAATAATGCTAGGAGAAAAGTAAACCCAGCCAAATGACAATCAATCAATCATAGACTGGGTCATTTTGACATTATCAAGCGGTACAGTCGTGTAATAAAACTGATCCAGTAGCATGAAGTTTTGATAGGGGCTTCTCTTACATAAGTATCGTCAGTCTTACGTAGTAAGTACTACAGTTGTTTCTGGTCATCATTCATCTTACTCCAAAATCACCAATCGTTCGAGCCGAACACTTCTTTGTATTTACTACGAGTAATATTAAAAAGAAGTAATTTTTTAATTTTTTTTTGTATGACGGACTAATCTCTGGAAGTACCGGTTCGATTTGAATATTTCCTTTTATAATGGAGAGACACGTTCAATACGAAGGTGAAAGGCTATTTTATATTCCGAAATTCGAACGGAAACTGGCACAATGCAGGTAAAACCGGGACGCGTTGCTAGTCCTACTAATATTATAAATGCGAAAGTTTGTGAGGATGGATGTATGGATGTATGTTTGTTGCTCTTTCACGCAAAAACTACTGAACGGATTTGGATGAAACTTTACAGTAATATAGGTTATACATCAGAATAACACATGGGATACATTTTATCCCAAAATTCCAACGGGAACGGGTGCGCTGTGGGTGAAACCGCGGGGCACAGGCTAGTATGTTATATGTTTGAACACGAGTCCGTTCTAAATGACGGTATTATACTCTGATTTTTTGTAAGAATAAAGTTCTTTTAAGATCTTCAATTTTATAGAAGTCTTTTGTTGTTTTAAGTACTTATTTAAGTAACTACTAGGGCAATTCAACAAAAACTTTACACACACCAAGACAATTCATAACCAAATACTCCTCCAGGCCAAATAACAAACATATCTGTCCATTACATAACATACGAATGCCCCACATATTGTATGGTCTATGCTAATTGTTGCCAGAATCGATTGCCATCTGAATTCTTGCCTAGACGGCGTGGCGTCGACAGATCTAGACTAGATTAATATTAGTGTTGTGAGAATACCTATAAACTGAGCTAGCTTGGAATCCGTGCTAATTTATTTTGGATCTGCAAATCGGTTGAGATGGTAAATTCGATTTGATTTGAAACGGTAAAAAGAATTGTAACTAAATAAAATAACAAATAACTAGATGCTCCTCGCGTTGTACCCGTTCCCGCGGGAATTTCGGGATGAAATGTTATCCTGTTGTAAATAATCTTTATTACTGTAAAGTTTTATAAAAGTCCGTTCAGTAGTATTTGCGTGAAATACATGAAGAAAATATTATAAATGCGAAAGTTTGTGAGGATGGATGTACGAGTATATGTATGTTTGTTACTCTTTCACGAAAAATCTACTGGACGGATTTGCATGAAACGTTACAGTAATATAGGTTATACATCCGAATAATACATGGGATACATTTTATCCCGAAATTCCCGCGGGAACGGGCATAACGCGGGTAAGTGCGGCTAGTGAGGTTATAGAGAGAAGTTTATCAAAGCCACACAGTTATTTGAAACGATCGAAACTATTCTTCACCAAACTCTATTCTAATTACAAGTATTCCAAAATATTTAACATTTCATAACAACAATTGTTTACTATTAAAATACCAAGTGAATACAAGTATTATTCAAGTATTTACTTTGAGGTAAATATTGGGACTTGAGAGTCAAAGAGAGCTTTCGACGAGCTTTATGCGAAGGTCATTGACTCTGCGATAGGATTTAGGAACAAGAGGATTGAGTCTCTTTTTAAGAGCTTTTGCTACTGAAAAAGTGATCGTGCTTCTGTTTTATATTACTGCATTGTCATTTTCATTTCATTTCATTTTTATCTAATGAATTAATTTTAAATGAATCAGTTTTTATATTCTTTAGACTTTTTAAAGGTAATTTAATATAAATGTTTAGAAAAAATAGTTAAGGAACAAATTAAAATTTAGTTTACAAAGAGTTTTATAAACAGAAATGAGGGAATTTTAGTTTTGAAATCGTTTAGATACTAAAATAAACCATTAATGCATTTGTTCAACAGTGGGGTAATACATTATACCATATAATGTATGGTAACTCTATGTAAATCAGAAAGCACGTTAAATTGTCGGCTACATTTGTTTCACGTCTAACGTCTAAATATTAGAGGTCTTTGGGCAGTCTAAAGCTCTAACACCGAGATTAGGTAATTATCAAGCACTAATATCATTGAGAAATTCTCATAGCATTTCGTAGCTTCGTAGCAAACTGCTACGTAATCATATTTTTCGTAGTCATTTTCGCTACGAGATTTTAATCGTATGAAAAATTTAGGTTGATTCAATTGTTAGTCTAAGTTAGAGGTCTTTAAATTACATTATCAGAGTTAACACCAATACCAGGGTTGACTGCAACACCAGGGCTGACTTCATCACCAGGGTTCAAAATTATTGAAGTTATATAGGTACAAATTACTAATTTACTAATATTATAAAGCTGCAGAGTTTGTTTGTTTCTTCGTTTGTTTGAACGCGCTAATCTCAGAAACTACTGGTCCGATTTGAAAAAATCGTTTTGTAATGGATAGCCACATTCAACGGGAAGGTTATAGGCTATTTTTCATCCTGGAATTCCTACGGGAACGGGCACAACGCGGGTAAAACCACGCGGCGCTGCTAGCAGCTACATTTTACTAGTAAAATAATAGTTTGATTAATGGACAGCTCTTGTTTTACCTTGTCCTCTTTAAAAGCCTTGGAGTAATTAAAAATCGATTAACATTTCATTAACATCTGTTAGTTATTTGACCGTCAGAGTCAACAATGTTACCATATTCACAAACATTTGATCTCTGTAACATTTATGTGAGCTTATAACATTCAAATCGTAGCGATCGTGTCTTAGTTTGACTAAGCGATGTTCATTGCGATTGTTAAGCAACGCAGCTCGACCCCTACTTGGATGGGTGGCCGATAGTGGCATTTCTATCTGAGTGCTACTACAGTGCTTTGGAGGGCACGTTAAATTGTCGGTCCCGGTTGTTTCAATCGTTAGACCATGCCGGAGGCCTTTAGGCGGTCTAAAACTCCGACACCAGGGTTGGCTACTAATTTACTCGAACTTACCTACTTTACATTAAAATCGTGTAGGTAGAGCGATACACTTTGTCTAAGAAGACCGACGTTGAAGGTCTAGAAAGGACATACTCGTACATACATTTACTCTTGAGTTTTATCCAGAATTTTAATCAAAATGTATGCAATGAAAGATACTATCGTAAGACGGTTCTTATTTATTTTATAAGTGGATGTAACACTAACTGTTACTCGCGGATTTACTCGCAACCTACCTTTTCGTATTGAAATTTCAGGATACAGGGAAAATCTAATTATATAAAATTCTCGTGTCACGGGGTTCGTAATTGAACTCCTCTGAAACGGCTCGACCGATTCTCATGAAATTTTGTGTACATATCGGGTAGGCCTGAGAATCGGACAGCATCTATTTTTCATCCCGAAATTCCCGCGGGAACGGGTACCGTGGTTGAACTCCTCTGAAACGGCTCGACCGATTCTCATGAAATTTTGTGTACATAGGTATTGGGTAGGCCTGAGAATCGGACAACATTTATTTTTCATTCTGAAATTCCCGCGGGAACGGGTATAAAGCGGGTGAAACCGCGGGGCGCAGCTAGTAAACTAATATACTAAAGCTGAAGACTTTTTTTTGTTTGTTTGAAAGCGCTTATCTCAGAAACTACTAATCCAATTAAATCAATTATTTTTGCAATGAATAGCTACATTCAACGAAAAGGTTACAGGCTATTTTTATCCCACGAAAACTGGCACAACGCGGGTAAAACCGCGGGGCGCTGCTAGTCTTTCTATAAATGTTAAACCAAATTCATTTAAATCGTCAAACACATCGTGGTTTTTTATACATATTTACTTTCGCATTTATTTTTACAAGCATGTTTTTATTTTTTACTACTACTTATAAAATAATATTACTTAGGATGACTGCAATGATCACTTTTCCAAAATAAGTCACGTGTCAGGGCTACCCTGGTGTTGCAGTTTATAGAACGCCTAAAGACCTCCAGTATGCTAACGATTGTACCAACAGGAACTCAAAGCGTCATCAAAAGCACAAGTATTAAGAAAAACAACCATTATCGGCCACCCATCCAAGTAGCTGAGCTGCATGTTGCTTAACAATCACGATGTATTACAATCGCTCAGACAAACTACGCCTCTGCGCTGTCAACATTGATATGTGGACGTAGTATATTGATAGAGTTTACTTTGTGTATATTTGTAGAATTTTTTATTTATTTTAATATCATTAGTGTTTCATAGTAATAAAAAGTGAAATAAAATATAAGCTTTTGTTAAAAAGCTCTTTTATAAAGCTCTACGGCACACCCAAAGCTCAAAGGTTTGTTTGCATAAAATGCAATCCCATTTTGACACAAAAAGCTTTTTCAAGATGTCTTTATGAAAGTCTAGATAAGTCTAGAAACTGTATAGGTATTACTGTTTATGAAAATTCTTAAAGTTAGGTCTTGTACGAGTATATAGAATCGATATTACATAACCTAACAAGAAAAATTGTACCGACTTGAGATTTTTCAAAAGCTCAATATAATTTTTGAAATATCTATGCTAATTTTTTGTGAGCTCTTTATTAATTTTGTTTACTTGTGTAATACCTTGTTAAATTTTAAAATGATAAATGATGTTTTAAATTTAAAAATAATGACAAATAATTTCATTACAATGTGTAGTTTGACAGCTAAATGAAAAAATATATAATATGAAATAATGAAATGATATGTAATTAATGAATGGAAATTGAACGTTTTGACATAATGCAGTAACAATCGAACTTAGGTTAGGTTAATCATGAAAGGGTTGAACTCAATCGAATGATTCGAAATGATTAGCTATATGGAAATACTTTGTCGAAACGAGTGTTGCATTCCATAAATAGAATAAAACATTAAAACGAAACCAGCCTTATGTAAAACCACCTCACAGCCAATATAATACGTATTAAAACCACGAATACACTCAAAACTATTGAACTTATACAGTTTTCATACAACAAAAACAAATTATAGCACTTCAAACATTATATTTTGTATATTTTTTGCGTATTTTATATATTTTTTTGTCTGTATATTACGTCTGTTTTGAGTGAGACGTCGACGCGTAACCACGACACGAATACTACTGGCTAGTGACGTAGCGTTAACATTACTACCACCAAGGAAACCCCGTATTAATGTACAGAAAAAGCATTAAAATTAACAACAGTTAATGGAATAAATAATGAATTAATGTAACAAAGAATTAATTTTAAACTACAATAAAAAATACAAATGAAGAACGCAATTCGAAATTTGAATCGCGAATTGATTTTTAAACGCTATAGTGTTTTGTTTGCATATGAATTAAATTCATTGTTAAAATTAAAATTATTTCATTGTTATCGAGTGTATTTTTAATGTTTTTTAAAATAACATGAGATTGTTTCATTGAAGTGCGCGCGTCGTTGGGGCCGGTCGATACAGCGATATCGTGAGCCACCGAACGGGCGTCCAACAGTCTTGTACAACGAATATTAAGTTTATTTTCCCCCACACATCTTAGGGCACACACCGTACAGTATTCATAGAGAGCTCTGTTAGATATTCAAACGAAATTGAACATTATTGTCGTAATAAAAGTTCGCGACGGGTAATTTAGCTGAAAGCTTAAGCAATGCACGGTTTTAGCACTATGAGGTTCTGTCATTTTTCTAAGAGTTTCTGAGCTCTTTTTGATTAAAATAAATAAAAACATAGGTAACTTGTAGAAAGAAATATTAAATTCTTACATTGTTTTTAAAAATGACTAGTTTTTAGTAAAATGAAAAACGTATTTTGAGAACCCCTTTTGTTTTGTGATTTTGGTTAAGTATGACAAATCAGATACCCAAGATCAGAGTCAAACATATCATTTCAAAAAGATGTTCAAGCCATTCCTAATATCTAATATCTATTCTCGTCCCTTTTAAAAAGTATTTTAGAGTAATAATCCGATCGTATTTTAAACTCAAAACGTAATAATACTTTTACTAATCTCTGAAAGTACTGCGGTACTTTACATTTGTCGTGTCCCTTCATCTATATATAAATAACAATCAATAAATATTTGGCAACTAAAACTACTGCATCGGAAGTTTCTGTAGCGGTTTCGCAATCATTTAGTTAATTTCATGTGATATATTTTGATAAATATATTTTTATTTAAGTTGAAATTAAGTGACTGTCATTTAAATGCAGGGTAACTTAATGCGTCTACTTTTGGGGGATTGCACAAGAATTTATAATTTGAATTTAGTATCATCTAAATTTGTTTAAAAAACAAATGACGTTTCTTTATCTTCAGTAAGACAAGAGGTCTTTGCCCAGCAGTGGGACATTACAGGATAATACTTTACTTCACTTTTGGTAATAACATTTTATTTTGTGGAATATAAAATAAAAATTTTATTTTCCGATTCTCGGAATCGGAAAACATCTATTTTTCATACCCCTAAATGTTAAGGGTTTGCTGTTTGCTGCGTCATCTAGTAATATATAGTAAAGAGATACATTTATACAAAACTAGCCGTGCCCCGGTTTCACCCGCAGCGCCCCCGTTCCCGTGGGAATTTTGAGATTTCTATCCCTTATTTTTTCTTATATAAAAACCTTGTCCTGACAATAAGGAACACATTAAAAAAAGAATCATCCAATTTGGTGCAGTCACTGGTGCATTCGTTCTGAAGTTATGCGCTTAGCAACAGATTCAGCGATTCATTTTTCTACACTAATGAATAGGCTCAAAAATTACTGGACCGTTTTTAAAAATTCTTTCACCATTCGAAAGCTCCATTATCCACGAGTAACATAGGCTATTTTTCATCCCGAAATTCCCACAGGAATGGACACAACGCGGGTAAAACCGCGGGGCGCTGCTAGTATATTATAGATAGGATTAAAGTTAAAAAACCTACCCAGCCCTAATCATTACAACTTAGCTTTACAATATATTATTTAAACGAGTTCAAAGGAATTCTAGGTAGCCTAGAGTACCTATTAGGTAAAACATGTAAGACCTAGGCTGAAATAGGTCACACGCCATAATTACTAGTGTTTTGTATCAAAAGCTCGCGCAAAAGCTCTGTTTAACTTTAATTTAAAGTAAATTACTGTTTGTATTCAATTTAAATTGGAATTTAAGACCTTTGTACCCGGACTTATGTAAGCTAATACGGCGTTTGGTTACTCGTTCATCCCGTCAATCGTCAATATTCAATCGTCAATCGTCAATCGTCAATCGGCAATCGTCAATCGTCAATCGTCAATCGTCAATCGTCAATCGTCAATCGTCAATCGTCAATCGTCAATCGTCAATCGTCAATCGTCAATCGTCAATCGTCAATCGTCAATCGTCAATCGTCAATCGTCAATCGTCAATCGTCAATCGTCAATCGTCAATCGTCAATCGTCAATCGTCAATCGTCAATCGTCAATCGTCAATCGTCAATCGTCAATCGTCAATCGTCAATCGTCAATCGTCAATCGTCAATCGTCAATCGTCAATCGTCAATTGTCAATCGTCAATCGTCAATCGTCAATCGTCAATCGCCAATCGTCAATCGTCAATCGCCAATTGTCAATCGTCAACCGTCAATCGGCAGAAAATTAACGACTTCGTCGGGTGGGTTTATTGTGGGTCATGATGAGCTATCAGCTATCAAGCTATCACCGGTCTTGAGATACAGCCTGGTGACGGACGGACGCACGGACGGACAGCGAAGTCTCAGTAATTGGGTCCCGTTTTTACCTTTTGGGTACGGGACCCCAAAAAAAAGTCAATATACACCAAAATTGATGAAACCGAGGATTTTTCGAAAGTGACTCTTTTTTTCAAAACACAAAATTAAAACGGTATTACCCAATTTCCTCGAAAACGATCGCAAAGTAGGAAATAATAATTACTTAATTGAAGTATACCTCGCTAATGGCACGTCAATGCAGGCAAACGCAATGTTACGTGCTGTGGTAGGGCGTTCAACTCTTCTAAGTTTTATAAACAAAATAAATATAAGGGCCTATTACATTAAGCGATTTCTCGGATCCTGCACCGGGGTAGTATAATAACAAACGGAGTGGCGGCTGACATAGTATGAAGACAGGGGCTCAAGAGGCAGAAAATTGTGTAGTGCCTTTGCCTTTTGAGTTTTGGAACGAAGTTCCTTATCGCGCGTTGCGAAAGGGGGCTAGACGGAAAAAAATGGTAACGACATTTTTTAGGCCAGAGAGAAACTTGCGCACGCCAGAGAGAGACAGACAGAGAAACATGCGCGAGAGAGAAAGACAGAGAAACTTGCGCACATGTTTCTCTGTCTTCTCTCTCTCTCTCTCTCTTATAGAAAGCAAGCTAGATATTTTCGTTTCGTCTTTCTATTTCGCATTGAACAGTGTGGTGTCGCGACGATTATTTTTGTTGATAATAAATAAACTTCGTTCCATCCGGGTGTCCCTTGACCTCTCAAGTTTTTTTTTTAAATAAGTAGGGTAGCATTTTACCTGCGTTGTGTCCGTTCCCGTAGGAATTTCGGGATGAAAAGTCTTCCAGTTGAATGTGGCTGTCTGCTACAAAAATAGTTATTCAACTTGGATTGGTAGTTTTTGACATAAGCGCGTTCAAGCAATCAAAAAACAACCTCTTTAGCTTAATTACCATAAAATAGTAAAGTAATGAATTAGCCTGTACTGTCCCACTGCTGGGCAAAGGCCTCTCATCTCACTGAAGATATCAGTACAGTGAGGAGGATTAGGATTAATTATAATAATATAGATACATTTTTATAAAGTATTTTTAGATTTCATAACACCTACTTAGTAAAAGTCTCTCGCCGAAAATCAACTGTATAATAAACTAGCAGCACCTCGCGGTTTTGCTCGCGTTGTGTCCATTCCTGTGGGAATTTCGGGATAAAAAATAGCCTATGTTACTCGTGGATAATGTAGCTTTCGAATGGTGAAAGAATTTTTAAAAACGGTCCAGTTCTTTTTTAGCCTATTCATTACAAACAAACAAAGTTTTCCTCTTTATAATATTAAGTGTAGATAGCTTACTGTATTGGGGATTGCGGGTTCGATTTCTGCACATAGTAAAAAATATGTGCAGACATAGGTAGATGTTAACGACGCACGACGCCTGGGTATTAATTTATATATTAACTAGCAGCGCCCCGCGGTTTTACCCGCGTTGTGCCCGTTCCCGTAGGAAATCCGGGATAAAATGTAGCCTATAGCCTTCCTCGATAAATAGACTATCTAACAGTGAAAGAATTATTCAAATCGGTTCAGTAGTTTCTGAGATTAGCGCGTTTAAACAAACAAACAAACAAACAAACAAACAAACAAACAAACAAAACAAACTCTTCAGCTTTATAATATTAGTATAGATTTACTAGCCGCGCCCCGAGGTGTTACCCACGTAGTACCCGTTCCCGCGGGAATTTGGGGATAAAAGTAGCCTAAGTTACTCCTTATTACATCAGTTATCTGCCAGAGAAAGATCCGTCAAAATCGGTCCAGCCATTTCAAAGAGTAGCCGGAACAAACAGACAGATAATTTTTTTTTTTTAATGTGGTTTTTGTGTATGTATCATGTGTATATCTACACTAGCAGCGCCCCGCGGTTTTACCCGCGTTGTGCCCGTTCCCGTGGGAATTTCGGGATAAAATGTAGCCTATAGCCTTCCTCGATAAATAGACTATCTAACAGTGAAAGAATTATTCAAATCGGTTCAGTAGTTTCTGAGATTAGCGCGTTTAAACAAACAAACAAACAAACAAACAAACAAACAAACAAACAAAACAAACTCTTCAGCTTTATAATATTAGTATAGATAATATGCACTTAGTAGAAAGCAGTTATTTTAAAAACAGACACTTCAATTTTATTTATTTGTATGTATGTATATATAGATTGGTATTTATGTATCGGGTCTAATTAACCATGTGTGAATGTGTTATGTAAATATTTATAAATTTAACCATATCCACATAAAACACACATGCAACCTTCACTTGTACAAATTAATTATTGAATATTCTACAAATAACATAATCAATATTAAACCCAGTGGCACTCGCCATCCATTTATCATTCTATTTCCGTCATAATGGAACTAATTTGGTCATTACCTATTCTCTGTTTTACGTCATTCGTGACGAAAATATCTAATCGCTGTCAAAATTGATGAAGTAATTAATAACTATAGTGCCTTTCCAATTGGAAAGGCACTATACTCTGGTGAAGTTATGAATAGTAGAATGTCAAACAATATAATATATAATAGATGCGAAAGTTTGTGAGGATGTATGTATGTTTGTTACTCTTTCACAAAAAAAACTACTGGACGGATTTGGATGAAACTTTACAGTAATATAGGTTATATATCAGAATAACACATGGGATACATTTTATCCCGAAATTCCTACAGGAACGGGTGCAACGCTGGTAACGCCGCGGGGCGCAGCTAGTAGTATATAATGTAAGTATAATAATTGTTCTCTTTATTTTCTAAAATAATTCATAAATAACTTAAGCTCAAAAATAAATCGTACTTCAGAATCTCAAAAAACTCTTTTATTGGATAAGTCACATGATACAGTTACAAAAGCATATTTTCCTAAATCACCCTGCAAAAGTGACCTCATAAATTCCATAAATGGCCAAGAAGAATTAGGTAGCAGGCACATGATACATGTTCGCAACGAACACATGCGGCAAACTTTACACACGTCACTACAACCCGAGGCATGCATGCATGCATTCGTAATGCATGCTTCACGATAATGTATACACACCTTAATGTCATATTATAAGCTTAGGTTCAGGATCAGTATCAGATTAGTATTACAGTTTAAATATTGAATTGGATTTGAAACTGTACCTTTTGGCGTGGTGATTAGGTAAGTTCGTGTAGGTTAGTGGCCAACCCTGATGTCGGAGTTTTATAAGACCGCCTGAAGGCCTCCGATATGGTCTGACGATTGAAACAACCGGGACCAACAATTTAACGTGCCCTCCGAAGCACGGTAGCGCTCAGATAAAAATGGCACTATCGTCTACCCATCCAAGTAAGAGTCGAGCTGCACGTTGCTTAACAATCGCAATGAGGTAACATTGCCTAGTCAAAATCCGCCACGAGCGCGCGTGGTGATTTAAGTTGAGTGAGTTTAGTCTATAAACGTACAGGCAGGCTGCGTGATTGGTGCCTATAGCCACTGGCTTGCGTATGTAAGAAACGTTTTCGTATGTTGGCGACCGGTCGCACTGGCTCGTCGCCTAGCTAAATGCTTTCCCAGAATGCAAGCCATTATGCTCTAGGCGCCGTACAAGCCGCCTGCCTGAGCGTTCGTGGTCTTACAGTTTGTAAACCAGCTCTTAGCTAAGAATTGGCGAATTCTAAAGGATAACACGTTTGACGATGACGATTTCAATAGGTAGGTATTGGGCCTGTAATGTCCCACTGCTGGGCAAAGGCCTCTTATCTTACTAAAGTTATCAGTACAGAGAGGAGGGATTTCAAAAGGACGCGAGTTGAATTTACCAACTAACTCGGTAACATGTTCGGCAACGTTGCAAAACAGCGCACCACATGTCGTGCAGCTTATCGTTTGACGTGAAATGTTGCTAAACAAATATGTTGCTCGCTATTGTGCCACACTGAACATGTTGGGCGTTATTTGTTGCGCGTCAATTGTTGCCTAGTGGATACGTAGTTTATCTAAACGAACAGGGTCGGAACACATCTGACGGAAAATGCGTCGAGCGTATCATCGGTCGCGTCTATTCCGTCAAATTAGACCTTCTACATTAGGCGTCTAGTCAGTTTCTGCGTTCAGTATCTACAGAGCGGTTGTGTTGTGTGATATTAAATTTTAAAATGAAGCCCATCGAAATAATAGCTATCGACCGACAATGCGTTGACGGAAACGGAACAGACGCTGTACGCTCGACGCACTTACGCATCATCGGTTAGGTGTGAAAGGATGGATGTTTTTCTATACATTTGTCTGTTCTGGCGTTACGCGACCGATAATACGCGACGCATTTTCCGTCAGATGTGTTCCGACCCTAAGTTAAAATTTGTTCGTTATTTACTTTTGTTGCTGGTAAAGATGGTACAAAAGAAACACATAACAAAACCCAAGCTTTATTGATACACTTTGTGTCTGTTTGCGCTTGAAACATGCTAATTGCGAATACATTATAATCTAATTATCATTTCTAAACTATTAACGATATTTATTTGTTATTTACATAAAAATTCGGAGCAAACGCATTTATTTATTGATATATTTTTATTTAAAGCATAAGTTAGTAATATTAAATGCAACTAACGTTTGAGTTCCCATTGGTAAAAAGTAAATGATATAGATAAATAAAAATTGTTAATTAGAATTATACAATAACGATAAAAGAAAATATTAATTATTACATTAACCATACACATCGCCTGATATAAGATCGCCACTGAGGCTTGCTGAGGCGGCCACTGAGGCTTGCTGAGGCTTGCTGAGGCAGCCACTGAGGTAGAGAATAAACCTATACCGCCTTAGTAATAAACGCGGTGTAACTAAAACACTGTTATACTGTGTTTTGTCTCTTTTGCTCTTTGGGAAATTGTGTATGTCAGAAAGTGACAAACCATTTGATAGCTATACTTTTCTTAATACTCGTTTATTAATATGGCCCTTAGTGACTTTGTGTGCAAGCCTCAGTGACTGTTACAAGTTACCTACGATGTTTCTCTTCATGTGATAGCAAATCTAGCCCTTGAGCAGTCTCAGCTAATGTGACGCTAGAGAAATTATCGCTTATGACTGGGCAACGATTAGTCGCGAACGTGATAAAACGATTTATTAATTCATTTCAAGTACATTAGTGGCCAACTTTACTGGCCAAATAAATAAAATTATTTAATATCAAAATTATGAAAATATCTACCTGATAACTAAAGTGAATGAACTAAATGTACAGATTGCTTAAAATATTTCATTTTTTTAACATTTTAATTTAGTATCACAAAATGTATGGCAGATTTCGTTTTACCGATTTGATTAAACAATAAATTCTCTACAACATTAAATAATTATTTATTTAATTATATAATAATAACATTTTGAGATTAAACTTTTAAACTTAATAATTCTAAAAATTATATTTACACACAATTTTAATTTAATTCTAATGCTTGCTGTTTTTATTGGTTTATGAAATTGTAAAGCATTTTTTGAGTAAATGAAAGTAAATGAAATGCATCGTTGTAAAATATAATCTTAATAAATTAAATCAATCTTTTCATAAATAATATTCATCTTAATTTAAATTTTGATGAATTTTTCATATATTTTCATTTACTCGAGCTATTGCAGGTATATTTAATTGTATGTATTCATATGGACAAAATATGAAAAACCAGAATTCTATACAATGAGAATTAGCAAATTTATTTTATTTTAAGGTACATTATTTTGAACATGACAGTTATTGTGTTATAATTATTATCTAATTATTATTATTACTTACAAACTATGAACAAAAAACATCACGCGTTACCGGAAGCAAAAATATAAAATTTAAATAAATATATAACGATTACGAATATCCGGCATAGCTCAGATTAAATAGTAGAGACGATTTTTAAATATTTTTAAAAGATTTTTTTTCATAAAATCCCAAGCAAAAAGCCCTTAGCCCGCCAAAAAGTTTGAAAAAGTTTTAATGTAATACTGATAAAATAGCACCTCCCCTTTTAAGTTAGATTTAAATTAATTGCACTTAGCAACGCAACGGTTTTTCTTCATAAAATACTTGAGTAGATTTTGTTGGTAGTTTTATGTCAGTCAATGGATTAAAATTTTTGTTTACCTGCATGAAAGAAGGCTAGTTTTCTCACAACCTTTCACAAAAGAGTTAAACTAAAATTGCTTTTCAAAACATAGTAAAAAGCTTTGGGAATGGAGCCACATTGGCGCGTTGCCTTTTTACCGCCGCTTACCCGTTTTGCTCAAGAGATGTCGCCACTTTACAATAGTTCTCAATCAATAATGGCACTTATTAAGTTCTGCTATAAATGTCAAAGTTTCTTACAGCATGCTTACAGCTTACAGTGGCGCCATCTTTGACAGTTCACACACAGTTTTAACGTTTCTAGCTGTAGGCGTAATAAGAGAGAGTAAAAAGATGTTAAATTTAGTTTTAAACTAAGTTTTGAGTTAAGTTGGAAGTAAATAGTTTTAATATCCAAAAAGTACCCCATTTTTTCATTATTTTCTAATGTTTTCTTAAGAAACGATTTTGTGATGAGAAACAAATAACTTATCTCTAGTATATTGGTTTGAAAGTCATTTAGTTTACATACTTATTGTCTTCTTTAAAGAAGACGAAGGGGCAGAAGAAGAAGAAGAAGAAGATATTTATGGTATAATCTTCTCTATATATGATTTTGATGATCTATTCTGTGATTGTGTGAAAACAGGTATTATTATTTAGGTTTGATTCTGTCTTCAAAAATGAAACGTAAAATAGTCAAAATACAATTTTTTTTTGTTACTAATTTTCGAGGTCAAAATATTTTGTTATTTCAAAAAGTCAGAAGAATAGAGTAGTTTAAACTAATGTACATTCTTGGAGTTAGCTTCTTGAGTAATAATGATGCTTTGTGTATTACATATCTAAGTATTTTAGTTTTCATCTCATTGAGATAAAAATTACCGAAATACCTTCAACTATTGACTTTTAAGGCAAGTACCTAGTCCTCTCAAAGCAATTTCTCTCATAAACTTAGACTTCAAAAACTTTTGATGTACCATTGTATGCCAAATTTGACACAAACTAGTTTATCCAATCTATTATTGATTTGACTTCAAAAAATTCGATACTCAATTGAGTGCCAAATTCGACCCAGACTTTTTGTTACCAATATTTTCAGATTTTCATCAGGCCATATTACGCCCACGCTAAGAAACTTTACAATTGTGTATAACCTTCGTTTCGGGGGGAGGTGCGTCGGCGGGCAGCGGAGGCTGGGCGTCAGAACACGTCGTCACTGGGGTCCTCATCCAGCTCGCAAAGGAGTTTGCTACTGTAATGAGAAATAGGGAAATTTAAAATGGAGGATCATATTAAACAACTAGGGGAAACATGGCCCATACTTGTGGCTTTTGGGATGAAACTGACCCACTTTCTGTTAATAGTAAAAAAAGTAAGAAAGGTATGGTCAAAAAAGATTCGCAATAGCTTAGGTATTTGTGGTTATCTTGCCAGCCTTTAAAGTGCTCTTAGTTCCTGATAGAGTTATGGAGAAACATAGTTTTAGGAATGGTATGCGGGGTTCGTTAGATAGAATCTGAAGGGAAGATGATTGTGTCAATAATAATAATGGCAAGTTATAGGAAGCTCATTCAATATCAAGTTTTTGGTGATCTGAATTCTGCTGAAAATCTTTATTTGAAGAGATTTAGGTATTGAGTATCTAACTACACATTTAAACTACAAAACTCACTAATAAAATACAATTTTGAAAACACTAGTAAAGTGCAAAAATAATCGTAACAAAATAACGTACTTGTCTCAAAATACTACTTGAATGGCGTTCCATCGTCAAACTTGAAAGCGGACCTGAAAGTCCAGTTAGAAAAAAAATAAACTTAAATTTTCAAATGATCACAAACCAATCAAAATGTATTTTTGCTAGCTAATGCTTCTAGAAAATAATACGTTAAAACACTTACTCCTCTTTACTAGCGTAGGATTCAGCGTGCACTCTTCTGTTACAAGCTCTATCGCAGCATCGACAGTGCCAGTAGGCGAGTACACTGAGACTGAATACGAAGACTGTAGTCGGCAGAACCAGAGCCAAGATCAACCCTCGAACAGTGGTCTCCCAAGAATACCTTGCAACGACCAAATCTGGCCTCGTCAAACTGTAATAGCAAGGAAACATCTTCGGAGCTCCTCTTCCCGCGTATTCCTTTGCAAACACCGAACAATTAACTCGCGGTGGATACCCACAACCTTCAGGGTTTATCAAGAACTTCAAGTCAGTCGCGTCCCATTCTTTAGGAACCGGCTCACCTTCTACAAAAGGTCTTCTCGCTAGATTCACACGTATCTTGTGACATTTAGTATGTGCAGTTGTGCAACCCTCACGGCAAGATGCCCATGTGCAATTAGTTAGTGTCTCTGCATGTACGTGCTCTGATACAGCGCATATACCAGCTTCTGGGACGAATTCAGCTAATATAGTTTGTATAGCTGGCTCCACCACAAAAGGTATTAGAAAGAGGAAAGCAAATACAGCAAGAATTGCGGCGGTGCCAAGACATATCGATGTGTAAAGTTTGAATCTTTCAAAGAATTGATTTAGTAGCTCCTCCCTTGTTGGTTCCAGAGGTTGGAAGTCTGGACTTTCTGGTTCGGCAGATGCGCCCATTGGAAGTGTTGATCTCTCAGAGGCAGCCGGAGAGAGGCTCGTTCGGGATCTGCTCATCGAAGACATTGGTGAGAGGGAGTTTCAGCCAGAAGAAAGCATAGCAAGCAATTAATCGTCTCTTAGTGAACTAGCCGGACCCTCGCAAAGGAGGGGAACGCCTGAAACAGTCAGAAAGTACCAAATTAAACTTACATTTAAAACAATATAATATTTCAGAACTAGTGCTTCTTCCTCCAATGCAGTTCCTAGACTAAATAAAGAGGAGTATATACGGCATATTTTTTACATACACAAAGTTGTTAATCATCCTTAATGGAGTTTAATCATAGGGAAAAATAGGTTTAACGACAACACTGCTAACATTTTAATGAAAGCATTAAAATTGTCTCGATATTTTCTTGCAATAAATTCTAAACATTCAAATTAGAATCGTTTGACGTAAGTAAGTTTCATGTTACGAATTCAGTGCTTGAAAATAAAATATTCATGCGGTTGAAACACGATTCCGTTGGGGTGGAAACGTGTCAAGGTCTTTCGTGTGGTGAATACTCTGTCGGTTAGTATGGCTTTAAATAACTCTTATGATTCGATCGCCGACAACTCACGTGATTGATCTCAGAGTGGTGACACAGGATCATCTGAATGCAGTTGCATATCGGCTTGACCTCCGTTACAAGTTTTGAATCTCATCTTCGCATCATCACCAACTTCAACTGTTGTTTGACAAAGCATCAAAGTGATACAAGAAACTACTGCTAGAACTGTAGGCAGTAATAGAGCTACTATAAACTGGCGATAGGTGGCGTCTAAATCGAAGCGGGCGACTACTATGTCTGGTGTGTTCTCGGTATAGAAACAAGGGAATCTGGCTTTAGCATTGTGATCAGCTCCATCGCGGCCATAGTTTTTGAGGAAATCCTTGCACTCATCTGCAAGCGTATTCACACATCCTTCTAGATTAATCATCAAACGGCTGTCATTAGCTAACGTCAGTTCAACCTCAGATGGCGCAATAACACGGTTAGGAACAGCTCTAGATTGATACAGATATTGCAAGTATGTGAAATTGGTTAGATCCGATATTTCAGTGCGCGGTAAAAGAGCTGCGTTGATGCAATCGATAGCGACTACCCCTGTCGAGCCATTGTGTACAGCATGACACGATAGCATTAACACTTCTTCACCAGAATCTGTCCAAACTACAGTTCCATTTTCTTCACCAACTTTAGCACATCTTGCTAAGAACACTCTATCACCACTTAACACTATAACATTTTTGTTGCGAGTCGGAATATCGACGCATCGCCTATCGCAGTTGTATGGCGTTCTTATTTTTCTACAAGTACCTCTGTTACACGAATACAATCCGTGAACATCTATGCATGTTATTTTTCCTCTTCTACCTGAACATTTTAATGGTGGGTCTGTTTCTCTGAAGGCACATTCGAACGCGTCTGTTATGTTGATACATTTTCCTTCAGTACAGTTGAAGGTTCCAGTCAAGTTTCTGCACTCGTCCCTGATACAGTGATATTTACGAGCATTTTCCTGATCGATACCAAAGCATGTTTTGTTAGCAGCGCTTCCGCATTCGGACAAAAGTAAGGACGTTCCATTTTTTCTCACGTTAACGTAGATCTGGATGCATGCTCCTGAAGTCTTGCTCAAACACCACTCACCACAGGATCCCCAATCACAGTTGTCTTTGTTGACTGCTCTTGTTGTCGTACACATAATAGGAGTCGGGTTGATCCCCGAAGCGATGGCTCTTGTGTAAGGCATGTAGATGGCAACAGTCAGATACACAATAGCGACGGCGCTGAGCACTGCAGTCATTTGACAAATACATATTGTTCCACATATCTTTGTGTCTTGCGGTGGTATTACAAGATCTTCCTCTGGTGTCGGTTTCGGCATGTCGGACACTCGCCACAGCCCGTGCCGCGCTACCACTGACGTAAGGGGTGTTTGTGCGCATGCGTGGTGGCGGCGATCGATGTCCTGCACTGCGGCCACCCTGTGTGCTATTTCTTTAATACATCATCGATGTCAATGCCCGCCCGGCGACACAACGGCTTTAGTACGATAATTTTCAGT
The DNA here is from genome assembly GCA_963082685.1 of Cyclophora albipunctata. Lineage (NCBI taxonomy): Eukaryota > Metazoa > Arthropoda > Insecta > Lepidoptera > Geometridae > Cyclophora > Cyclophora albipunctata. Next base: position 1,536,367 of record OY720131.1, on the reverse strand, counting down.
TATTGCCTTTTTATGTTTTGCGACGATGATAGTTATCAGTTTGTTAAAATTCGTTTTTGTAACGACTTGTAACATGCAATCATTTTAATTAGGTTATTGATGGTAGATGTTTATTTACTAATAATTAAAAATAAACATACATCATAGTTGTATATTTGTATTATAAAAAAAACTTAAATATCACAGGACATACATATATGTTTTGAAAAACCTGTAAGCTAAAATAGCACTTAAATAGTCGACATACAGTCCTTACATGCCAAAATCGTTCAAGAAGGAACTAAAAATAGATTTGACACTGACATATTAACTTAATCCACCCTACACAATACACGAACTTAATAGGTAATAATTAAAACACAGTCTAACAAAATACTCATAGAAAAATGTGACTACTTATTCATTAAGTAATTGAAATACGCTATCACAAAAATGTGTAAAATTTCCATTCACAAACGCCTGTTGAAGCTATTGGAAAGACAGCAACGTCGATTGAATTTACAAAAACAACAATTATCTCACTTCATTAATAAAAATTAATGTATTAAATGCAACTTACATTTAATTCATGACAAAATTAATGTAATTAAACGAATTAAAATGTAAAACTTACCAATCTATTGTCGGATTAAAATGATTCTCTATTTCAGTACTTTTTACACGTTTGATCCCAAATGTTATTATTGTGTGCGTTATTTTTAATATTAATTACACTATTTACAATTTATTTACTATGTTTATTGTCTATTTAAGCTTTAGGGTTATTGTTTTTCTTCGTGTATCTTTGCTTGATATTTTTCTCGACTGGAATGAAGTTGGCTGCGTAAAGGACTGCGCAATGCGGCGTTTTTTAGTACCAGAGTGAAGTATGTCGCTTGGCGTAAAAAGTTTAAATTTAAATGATGCATTTTATGAATTTATTTAAGTATGGGTTTTAAAAGTATACTTGAAAAGGTATATTTTGGTGATAAATATAAGTAAGTCTAAAATTTTTATAGGTATTTAAATACTTTATAATTATATGATTTATTCAATAACATTCAATAATTCAATAAAAAATCATTGATTTGTTATTGAAAGTACTGTCTTTAAATGTGGTAGAAAAAAGTTTATCATTCTAAACATATTATAATTAATTCGTTTGATTTAAATATCAAAACACTTTTATGTAATAATTGTTATACATTAAATATACACACGGAAAATTTAAATTTAAAAACTTACCTTAACTTATTAATCTCTACGTTTAACACTACTTGGTTAGTGTATTGTTAATTGATTACTTATAATAAAATCAAATAAAAAAATCGAAAATTATAAACAAAACACTAACGTCAAAAACATATGAATTTCAAAATAAGAATACCTTTGAATATAAATATTCGAAGTTCCATTCTTCGTTCCAAATTCAAATCACATTTTTACATTAATTTGTGTTCGTTTTTTCTATTTACATTATTTCAGTTGTTTATGTTTAGACCTCTAGACCACGTTTGGTCTGAAAGTCCTATAAGTACGAAGACGCATGCGTGTTTCAGTGCCAATACAAGCGAAAACTTTACTGTGTTTGCACCGTTTTTATCGACCTTTTTAAAGTGCAGAATTTTAATAAATCTTTTAGTTGAATATGTGACTAATATAAGTTGTTGGGAAAGTAATAAAATTGAAATTTTATTGATATAACTTTTTAAGCGGAAAACCGACTTTAACGTAGATTATTATGAGAGTTACGTTTTATCTGTTTTAAAATCAGTTATTATAGGATTATTTTCAAATTATGAATAAATTAATAAAAAATAAAAAAAACATACTGAGAACCATGAAAAATATTTATAATATCATCCACTCCAGTTATCATCCGCGTAGCTCGCTGTTGTTGTCGCTATTCGATTCCTGTTCTAAGTACTTGTTTATTTTAATTCTTTTTGTATTTTAAAATTGGATTGGAATAGCACCCGTTATAACAGATGTCTTATAGTAATTCACTTTAATAAGTCGCTATAATAAGGTACAGTCGGGTAAGATTATGGTCAAGCACTATAAGGCAAATATTGCTTTACGTTTGATACGTGGTTTAAGAACTCCACCATCTCGTCGGACCTTCGTTTTGACGTTCTCAAAGTTGTCTCCAAAGTGTCATAAAATTCCGTGACTGGCATGTTCCAGGTCAAATGTAACATACAATCTTACTAGCTGCCAGAATCAAAGTTTTCTGATGATTTAAGAGAGAGTTAAATCGATAATTTTTGGCGGTAATGTATAAAAAATACGTTAAATTTTCGATTTAATTAAAGTCTCTAAGTACGGCAGAACGTGATAAACTAGTTTCGCCGACAACTGCCCAACTGTCATTTGCACCGACTGTACAAAGCACTTAAACTAATCAGATAGGTCTTAAAAATAAAATAAACTAGATATTTAAAGTACAAACCAGTTGAGACTTCATTTAGCGGTCTCTGGCCCTTCTAACCAGTGAAGGCAAGTGACCTTGCAGACAACTCCGTGGGTGTTTTTATTATCATTTTATAACTGAGATATATAGTTCTCTGTTAGTACTATTTATATTAACAGCCTCCGTGGTCTTGTGGTTTGCGCGCTCGGCTCACGATCCGGAGGTTCCGGGTTCGATTCCCGGTGGGAACAATTTCTCACAAAAATCTTTTTGTGACACTGTCCTCAGTTTGGTTAGAGCATTACAGGCTGAATCACCTGATAGCCCGAAAAGTAAGATGATTCCGTGCTCCGGAGGGCACGTTTAGCCGTCGGTCTCGGTTACTTTCTACGGATAGTAGTCGTTACATGAGCCATGTCAGAGGCCTTTGGCTGCTCAATAACTCTGACACCAGGATTGGCCAGGTTGACCATCCACTCGATGAAGGAGAAGAAGCTTCCTCCGCATAGACAAACTACGCCACCAGCGCTATAACTAAATAAATAAATAATAAATAAATAAATACACCCGGACAAATTCACTCACGGTTAATTAGACCCAACCCAGACGTCGTCGCCAACAACTATGTCTTCACATATTGTTGACTCCGGGCGGGAATCGAACCCGCAACCCCCGACACAGTAAGCATGCTCTCACTGCTACTGTGCCAACGGGCTTGTCTTATAACTATTATCTATATTATGGTAGTACATTCTACAACAACTGAATATATTTTCTCCAAATTCATAAGTGCCTTCACCCTATTTTTTCTAGAGAAAGTTATTGTATAAAACAATACGTAAATCACGCAAGTGTTGACGTAACGTTGTAAAATGGACGTCTCTGAGTCTGAGAGTGTTAGTAGAATCGAAAATAAAACAAATACTTAGAATTTAGCGCTTAGTAGTACCTACCACGAATATGTCCTAATAATGATGAAGTCCTGTTATCCCTCATCAGGGACATAGGGCTCGCAGAAGAGATCTCCACTGCTTCCGATTTTGTGCGGCAACTTCCAGGTCCTTCCAGCCGAGTCCAGTCGATGCAGCCTCTTTATCAACTGAGCGCCGCCAGGTTGTGCGGGGGCGGCCAGGCCTTCTTTTTCCTTGCGCTTGCCACGATAACCCTTGCTTGGACAGATGATTGTCTGGTCTCCGCAATACATGTCCAATCCAGCGCCATTTTCTTTTTAGGATCTCCTTGTCGATGGGTTCTTGGTCAGTCATCTCCCACAGCCTTGTATTAGAGATAGTTTGTGGCCAGTGGATTCCCAGTATGCGTCGTAAGCATTTATTTACAAAGACTTGCAGTTTACTGGTTATGTCTTTTTTAACTAACCACGTCTCGCATCCGTACAGGAGGACTGACTTGACATTGGAGTTGAATACTCTGATCTTTGTACGCCGAGTGATTATGGAAGATGTCCAGACAGGTTTCAGTTGCGCATATGTGGCTCTGGCTTTATTTATGCGCGCCTCTACATCCGCTTCTGCTCCTCCTTGTGGGTCCACAACGCTACCTAGGTATATAAAACGCTGTACCTGCTCGACAACCTCGCCGTTAATGTATATGGGCGCTGTATCATTGGTATTTAGGCGCATGTCTTTGGTCTTGCTACAGTTGATGCGCAGGCCTTCTTTAGCAGCTTCGTTTGCGAGGTCGTTAGTCTTGGACTGAAGGAGGTCACGGGATGTGGAGAGTAGACAGAGATCGTCCGCGAAGTCTATATCTTCGAGGGTATTGCCATGTAGCCAAGGAAATCCTCTCTCTTCTTTATTGGTTACTCTGCGCATCACGTCATCCAAGACTATCAGGAAAAGCAGCGGTGACAACAAGCAGCCCTGTTTCACTCCGGCAGTGACCGTTATTGGATCAGTTAGCGTGCCTTTGTGCATTACTCTGCAAAAGGAACCCTCGTAAAGGCATTTGATAATTTCTATGATCTTGACTGGTATACCTCTTCGCTTGAGAATTCTCCATATACTAGACCATTTCACTCGGTCAAACGCCTTCTCGAAGTCTACAAACAGGGTATAGAGCTCATTTCGCATTTCATTGCACTGTTCCAGTATCATACGTAGTACATTGATTTGGTCGGCGCAGGATCTCCCCGCTCTGAATCCACTCTGTTCGTCTCTCAGCGTGCAGTCAACCGCGCTTGTCATTCTGTCTAACAATATCTTACACAGAATCTTGGAGCACACTGGCAGCAAATTAATTCCTCGCCAGTTAGAGCATTGGGACAGATCACCTTTCTTTGGTAGCTTAATAATGATGCCCTCCTTCCAGCTTTCAGGCACTTGGCCTGTTTCCCACACGGCCGTCATCAGGGGCAGCAGTATCTCCGCCGTCACGTCTGCATTAGTTTTAAATGCCTCAACCGGGATGCCATCATTTCCAGGAGCTTTGCCAGATTTTAGACTTTTAATGGCACGTGCTATTTCAGCTTTGTCTGGAGGATCGACTTTGATGTCTAAAACACCGCTTCCTGAGTCGACATCGTCATCAGCTTCTGCTTCGGTGTCCAGAGCGTGAAATACCTCATCGAAGTATTCACGCCAACGTCGTAATTGGTCTTCCAACGTGGTAAGAAGCTTTCCTGCTTTGTCTACTACTGGTCGAGTTGTCGGTGGTTTATTGCACAGCTCTTTTCCGGCACGGTACAGCTCTCTGGTATTTCCGGCGTACGCTGCAAGTTCCGCTCTTTGGGCTATCGATGCAGCTCTAACGCGCCTGTCTCTCTTGGCACTGCGCTTTATATCGCTTTCGCACAGAAAATATTCATAAGCTAGGATTTCTTTGGTGTTCTGATCTTTTTCCGCATTAAGCTTCTCTTTGATGGACTTTCGGTGCTGTATTTTATCCCATGTATCCGCGGATATCCACTCCTTTTTCCCAGAGTTTTTGTAGCCTAAGAACTTTTCACAGCATTTGCGCATCGTACCTCTAACAGTGTTCCACTCTTCCTCTACTGATCTTTTCTCTGCCACCTGAGCGAAGTAGTGGTTATGCAGTTCTACGCTGAACTCCCGCTTTATGTCTGGATTCTGTAGTTTGGAAACATCGAAACGCCGAGATAATGTGGTTGTCTTAGTCTGGACCTTTGCTATCTTCAGGCGGATTCTTGCCACTATGAGGTGGTGATCACTGTTTACGTCTGCTCCTCTTCGGTTTCGGACGTCCAATAGAGAGTGCCGCCATTTCCTACTTATCATGACGTGGTCTATTTGATTTTCTGTCCTTTTATCAGGAGAAACCCAGGATACCTTGTGGCAGTCCTTATGTGGGAATATCGAGCCTCCAATCACCAAATCGAATTCACAGCAGAAGTCTACAAGCATGTTACCATTTTCGCTTCGTGTACCTAGAGCATGTTTCCCTACCCACGATTCTATGTTTTGGTTGTCACCCCCTATCTGAGCGTTATAATCACCCATGCAAATCACAATATCGCCTTTTGGAATGGTTCGCATCGTCGTCGCTAGTTGTTCGTAGAAAGTTTCTTTTTTACATAATTCCGCTGCGTTAGTAGGTGCGTAGCATTGTAATATAGTGATGTTTCTCACTTTAGATTTAAAGCGTGCCATGATAATTCTGTCTGACACTGGTTGCCAATTAAGTAGACTAAGTATTTCGGGCATTTCTAGCAAGCAGCATCCCCACACCATATTCGTGTTTTTCCATCTGCCCCGAGTATAAAAGGGTGTAGTCTTCAATTTGTTGTTCCCCAAAGTCTTTCCATCTCGTTTCAGAAATGCCAAGTATTTGTAACTGGTAGTCCCGCATATATTTAACAACCTGATGTCCTCTACTTTCTTCGCGCATCGTACGAACATTCCAACATCCAATCAGAGTCCTTAATTTCGCGCCAAAGGTCGTTGTTTGAAAATCGGTCCTAATAATATCTATACTAATCTATACTTAATATTATAAAGCTGAAGAGTTTGTTTTGTTTGTTTGTTTGTTTGTTTGTTTGTTTGTTTGTTTGTTTGTTTAAACGCGCTAATCTCAGAAACTACTGAACCGATTTGAATAATTCTTTCACTGTTAGATAGTCTATTTATCGAGGAAGGCTATAGGCTACATTTTATCCCGAAATTCCCACGGGAACGGGCACAACGCGGGTAAAACCGCGGGGCGCTGCTAGTAATATTATAAAGCTGAAGAGTTTGTTTTGTTTGTTTGTTTGTTTGTTTGTTTAAACGCGCTAATCTCAGAAACTACTGAACCGATTTGAATAATTCTTTCACTGTTAGATAGTCTATTTATCGAGGAAGGCTATAGGCTACATTTTATCCCGAAATTCCCACGGGAACGGGCACAACGCGGGTAAAACCGCGGGGCGCTGCTAGTAACCTAATAAGTTAACAGGTAAAAAACAGCAGTCTAATAGGTAATTGTCTCTTTCAATTGGTAATAACTAGGCAAGAACTAGGACTCATTTAGTTTATTGAAGTTTTATTTACTAAGAAAATTAGTGTCCTTGCTTTAGCTCCCACCTTATCCGGTTATTTAGGATAATAAGGAGGGATTCCGCTGTGCTATGCTATGCTGCGTTTGGTTTTTCAACCGATAATCTATCTGTTTGGGATAGACCTTTGTCCAGCAGTGGGACGATACAGATTGAAAAAAAACTAATACTCGTATTATAAAGAGGTTTGTTTGTTTGTATGTTCGAGCTAATCTCGAAAAATCAGTCCGATTTCAATAATTCTTTTTGTAATAAATACTCACATTCAACGGGAAGGTTTTATAATTGTTATTATCTTTACTAATAATATTATACTCGTACAGGGGTAAAATGTGTAAGTTTGTTTGTTTGTATGTTCGGGCTAGTGCCAGTGGGCGGGTGTCAATAATAACTCTAGTAATGTGTCTACATAATTTGATGGTGTGTTTCCATTAATGCGAAGCGGAGCTATTTGGAGCTATTCGGAGCTATTCGGAGCTATTCAGAGCTATTCGGAGTTGAATCAACAAATCGGGTTAACAGTTACCAAAAATAATGTACAAGAAAAAAATATCTATAAAAAAACCTACTAATATTACAAATGCGAAAGTTGGTTAGGATGGGTGTATGTATGATGTATATGTATTTTTGTTACTCTGTCATGCAAAAACTGCAAAATAGATTTGGATGTAACTTTACAGTAATATAGGTTATACATTAAAATAACACATGGGATACATTTTATCTCGAAATTCCTATGGGAACGGGTACAATTCGGTAGTAAACAAAATATGCTGTCACACGTCGTCATCCACGCGGAAAGTACTTAGCTTTGATTTTGTACGTGACCCGATATCTAGTTGCGTATTGTTGATCGAAGGTTTTCCATAACGAAAAAAATATCCCATAACTTCTTCTCCTTAGCCTTGTCCCATTATCTGGAGTCGGCTCTCCGTCTGTCTATCCTTTCAATTAGTCTAAAAAAAACTAAGAAAAAAAATCCATAAGAAAAAAATATTCCATAGCGAAAAGAAAATGAATCGGGTCAAACATTCAACAAGTTTTATTATAATCGGTCCAGTTCGGATTGCATAGAGGCCGCAAGGGTCAACGGACAATGAATCGATGACAGCAGTTATTGCATTATGTCGTTAAAATGATTGTTACATAGCAATTTATCATTTAGTACGAAAAGCTCAACTTACACGAGGCGATTTACGTGTAACTTTTTGAAGTGAAAACATCTTTACCGGCTTTAAACTTGCGTCAGGTGACACGAGACCTGATCGAAAATTCGTAAGACGTGGTGACGTTAATATTCAAGTTTTCGCTTCTGCCAGTACTCCCGGAGTGCATCCCGTTGTTTTTTAGGCGCCTCGGTAGTCTAGTGATATATGCACTCGCCTGCAGAGTCTGAGGTCCCGGGTTCAATTCCCGGTTCGAGCGATAACATGTTTCCCACTTTTCAAACATGGCTCGGGTTTGAGATCACCAACCCGCATTAGGCAAGCGTGGTGATTACGCCTAATCCTCCTCAATGTACCTTTAGTGAGATGAAGCCCAGCAGTGGGACATTACTGGCTAATACTTTTTTATCTATTTGTGACGGATTAAGACGATTTGGGAACTTGGTTCTGGTTTTTAAAGTCGATGGTTTTTGAAGTTAAACAGGTGTTTTCAACATTTGACTAATATAATGTTTGTGTATAATACCAGCGACCCGCCCTGGTTCGCTTAGATTAATCGAGATTGTATCCGTAGAAATGTTACTATGAGTTTGAAGCATTGACTATATTCTGTCTGCTGAAGATCGCATGAATAAACGTCCAATAGTTATTGTTTTTAATATCTTTAGTATATTTATAACTTTTAAGATAAAAATTTCGATAAAATGTAAATTCCAAATATTGAACCGATTCAGCGAAGACGTAAGTATTATTTAGCAGTGAGACCCTGATAGACATACCTGAAAACGACTGAAAAAATATTGTACATGGTTTTACAAACACTAGGCGCCACTACATACCTCACCTGCTCTCGTAATTCTTACTTTATCATCACGACATAGTATAAAACAAAGTCGAATATAAAACAAAGTCGCTTTCCGCTGTCTGTCCCTATGTATGCTTAGATCTTTAAAACTACACAACGGATTTTGATACAGTTGTTTTAATAGATAGAGTGATTCAAGAGGAAGGTTTACACGTATAAAAATTCCCGAAATTCCCACGGGAACGGGCACAACGAGGGTAAAACCGCGGGCGCTGCTAGTCTGTAATATTAAACAAAATGATTTTTTGTTTGATTTTCAGATGTAACTCATACAATGAATATTTTGACTGCTTTTGATAATTTCTATGGATGTTTTTTATTAAAAATGTCGCCTGGTGTGGACCAGTTTGTGAAGATGATCTCCGGATATTTCCAGACAGTCCTACGCATTGACAGCGGCTGGGATGGACAACATTTTGTAACTGGATTCAGTTTTTAAATTACGATGACGACGTAAAAATTCATCGGTATAATAATAATAATAATATGATGTGGTCGGGAGTGTGTCCCTGCAGTTGTAATCCATTACATTAAACATCTCCAAAGGGCCTCTACGAGTTGGATCTGTATCCCCTCGCATGCCTCTCAAAAAGACCGGGCTTGACCCGTGACTCCGAGGAGAAACAATGATAATAATAAATGATGGTATAGAAATGATCAGCTGGGCAAGCATAAAACTGAAGACCACAGAGCATAGAAGCACCGCCGGGCCAGCAGGAGCGCGTGGTGCTTCTATGCTCTGTGCTGAAGACAGACAACAGTTGTTGCGTCGCTACCAAAAACAGACCTTAAATTTTCCAAAGTTTAAACTACATTCAGTCTATATAACAAAGGATCTGTCCCAAACTGTATTCCACCCCTGGCACTTAACTCAAATGCATGTAATTCCTAGTCTGGGCCAGTATATAAGTAGCTACTTGCAGGACTCTCTGCATAACTGTTCAAGAGTTTGCAATATGAAGACTTTGGTTGTATTCGCTGTGTGCGTTGTTCTGGCTCAGGTGATTATTTGATTACTCTTAAATTATTCATTTGTGATTGCGATTCCAATTAGGAATGTATTTTACGTTCCTACTTTACGCTCATTGTTTATAGAATATTATAATTATGACTAATTTGTTTTTGTTATTCAATTTTACATTTATAATTCACTAATCGTAGGAAATATTTGTTTTAAATCATTTCATTAGTCACCCTTTTATAGTCTTTTATAAAATATACCAAAGTAATTATTCTTACTACTCTTGAGCGAATACATGTATCCTACTTTTCAAACATGGCTCGGGTTTGAGATCACCAACCAGTATTTGGCAAGCAGCGTAGTAATTATGCTTAATCCTCTTCACTGTACTGATATCATCAATGAGATGAGAGGCATTTGTCCAGCAGTGGGACATTACAGGCTAATACTTACTTACTCAATAAAAAAATAATCATTTTTCACTTGCTATTTTTTCATTGATGACTAGAAATCATTAATAAGTTAAAGTACATAATATGACTTGCTTTTACAGCAAAAAGTGCGTGTTCAATTTTATATTTCCATGTCTAAATATATTATTGTTTTGTTCAGGCCCTAACCGACGAACAAAAAGAGAAGCTAAAGAAACACAAGTCCGACTGCTTGACAGAGACGAAGCCGGATGAACAACTAGTCAACAAGCTCAAGGGCGGTGACTTCAAGGTATGTATATGTTTTGTATCATGAGATTTGAGGTAATGTTTTTTGTTCTGATTACTTATTCAAAAATGGGATATTAGGTTACGTTAGTGTATGTCGAATGTCTATTATACTTGACACTACAGTTTCGGCCGCATGCGTAGTAGTATCGCGTAAGGCGTTCTGTCTCTAAAGGAATTTTGGAGTTTTATGTATGTACCTTTGATAATTTAAGTGACGCGGGACAAGCTGTTATTAAACTTGATATATTATTTTTTAGTAAAAAACTAGATTTTGGTGGATTAAGGTGAATTGCACAAGAACTCTAAAGTCTATTTTGTAAATAAATACTTAGCTTTCAGAAACTTAAAGTGTCCGTTCAAAATTGGATTTTATATTGCTCGAAATAGAATACATTTAAAATGAACGTCATTTGTTTTTAAACATATTATACATATATTAAACAATCTCAATAACTCTGACACCAGGATTGGTCAGGTTGACCATCCACTCGATGAAGAGGAAACATTTTTAGGCGCTAAATAGGAGAATTTAGGAATTCTTGTGCAATCCATTCTTAGGAAATTAGTCTTACAGCTCAGACTCAAACAATCCATACATCCATACAATTTTGACTTTATACGAGTATAGTCAAAAATGTATGAAAATGTATGAAAGTGCAAGTCTTAATTTGAGTAACGTATGAGTAGGGGCAATGTATCATCATCACTACATAGTATAAAATAAAGTCGTCTCTGTTTCGTGTCTGTTTGTCTGTATGCTTAAATCTTTAAAATTACGCAACGGATTTTGATGCGGTTTTTGGAATAGGTAGAGTGATTCAAGAGGAAGGTTTTTATGTAAAAAAATTCCCGAAATTCCCACGGGAACGGGCCAACGCGGGTAAAACCGTATAACTTGTATAAAAGTAACTAAGTAAGTTCGAGTAGGTTAGTGGCCGACGCTGGCTTCGAAGTTTTTAGACCGCCTAAAGGCCTCCGACATGGTCTACCGATTGAAACAACCGGTACAGTCAACGTAAACTCAAATGTAATTCCAAAACAATTTTGATAAAGTATAACATAAAGATAGCAAAACTGGCCAAGTGCGAGTCGGACTCGCGCACGGAGGGTTCCGCTCTTTAAAAAACGGCAAAAAATCACGTTTGTTGTATGGGAGCCCCCCTTAAATATTTGTTTTATTTTATTTTATTTTTAGTATATGTTGTTATAGCGGCAATAGAAATATATCATCTGTGAAAATTTCAACTGTCTAGCTATCACCGTTCTTGAGATACAGCCTGGTAACAGACGGACGGACGGACGGACAGCGAAGTCTCAGTAATAGGGGTTTTACCCTTTGGGTACGGAACCCTAAAACGACTTCTTTTGTTAAATGTCACAGAAATAAACTTGTTTTGCCAATGTGTTTACACGCAAACTTTATGGAACCACAGCCAAAACAAGAGTAGCGACAGCAGAAAAAACATTCAATATTGGTTAAAGCCCAAACAATTATATTTTGCAGACGGAGAATGAATCACTGAAGAAGTACGCTCTGTGCATGATGATGAAGTCAGAGCTGATGACTAAGGAAGGAAAGTTCAAGAAGGATGTGGCTCTTGCTAAGATCCCTAATGCTGGTAAGATATTGTATCAAAATTTTGGCGTAAACCTAAGTGGTTTTTACGGTTCAGGGCATGGCTTAAAAAAATGGTCTAAACATTAACATAACATAAAAATTACATAACCTTGGCAATTCGTCAGAAAGTGACAAACCGTGTGAAAGCTTCGTCTTCTTCATCGAGTGGATGGTCAACCTGACCAATCCTGGTGTCAGAGTTATTGAGCCGCCAAAGGCCTCTGACATGGCTCGTGTAACGACTACTATCCGTAGAAAGTAACCGGGACCGAACGGCTTAACGTGCCCTCCGGAGCACGGAATCATCTTACTTTTCGGGCAATCAGGTGATTCAGCCTGCAATGCCCTAACCAAACTAAGGGGAGGCTCACAAAGAGATTTTTGTGAGATATTGTCCCCACCGGGAATCGAACTACAAGACCACGGAGGCAGTTATGAGAAAGCTAAACTGTTCTTAATACGCGTTTATTAATATGGGCCTTAGAGTAGGACTAAAATCCAATAAAAATGTATAAAAAGAACACTGTTATCCTAATAATAATAATATGGAACGTTTCTCCCCATGCAAAATGTTTAACAATTGCGGGTTCGATTCCCGCCCGGAGTCAACAATATGTGAAGACATAGTTATTGGCGATGACGTCTGGGTGTCAATTAATTATATTCTTATAAAGTTTGTGGATGTACAGTCATGAGCAATGAAATGTATACACGGGCAGATTTGCAAATAAATGTATACTCTGAAAATTTCAAAAACATATAGCCACTTAACAATTCATACTATATAACCACCCGAGTTTCTCACAATAATGTATACATTTTTGGCAAAAATATGTACACAGGTTCTTTTTCAGATATTTGTATACACGATCACATGCAAAAATATGTACACAGGTTCTTTTTCAGATATTTGTATACACGATCACATGCAAAAATATGTATCCATTATGAATTTCAATAATATGTAAACGATATTATTTCATAACGATGTAAACAATAGTATTTCATTATAATGTATGCACTTTATAAACGGTAGCAGTTTTCACTATTTTGACAAATCGGTATTAAATTTCAATACTAAGTACACAAATGTAATTTTCCAATTCATGTAAACATTCATTTTTGTCTTTTAAATATAGTTAAGAAGGTGCGTTCAAAATAGCCTCTTTGGGGTTGCCCCAAAGAGGCTGAGAAACTGAAAAAAAAATATGACTTTGATTTTGATAGTTTATAATAATTCTTTTGTTTTTTAAATTATTCAAAATTAAGGTATTGATTATTGTGAACGTAGACGTGACGTAGACAGAGAATAATACTATTCTTTATCTACGTTTGTGAAGGACAGTATAACAATGTCGAGTAATAACAATTTGTCGTACCGGATTTCGGCACATGAAAAACATAAAATTATCGTTTTAAAAGAGCAGGGGTACTCAGTTAGCGAAAACAGTTGGGTTATACTTGAAAACTTCGTCGAAACTACTAAACTTACATACACAAAACTCTTTGGTAAGATCTCGCTCGCTCCTGATTGGCCCTACGCGCAGCTGCGCTCTCATTGGTTAGATTTTAATGGCGGCAAGTTCACTCACTGTGACAATACACGTACGTGTGAAAAACTATTGTCAGCTTTTACTCTTGTTGTTTGATTAATTGCATTAGTGAAGATAAAGTAGTGTATGCAACTGCATATAACACGGGTATTAAAACACTCGTTACTATTATGAAACTCGCTGCGCTCGTTTCATAAACGACAGTTGCATAAACTACTATTACAGATTTGACTAGTCCGTTCTTAATTTAAATAATGAAATGAAACTGTCATGAATATTAATTTTGGTTTTAAGATTTAAATGTTTATAGCTAAAGACAATGCACAATTGCACACACACATTAATACAAACACATCTTGCATTTGACTGGATTGATAATTTCACCTTATGACGTAAGCTACGTTGTGGCTCAATAGTTTACAAGTTTTGTTACAATATTATCTGTAAGGATGAGGCGATGTTTCGAATCCCACGGAGCGGCCCAATTTTTATTTTTTTTTATTTACGAACTGTTGAGCGAAGTTACGTATTGTTTGCTGGTTTGGAGAAAAAAAGTCAATATGAAATAAAAATATATTTCGATCATTTTGTTTTTTATTTGTTACCTACTTAAATAATTATATATATATACTAGCAGCGCCCCGCGGTTTTACCCGCGTTGTGCCCGTTCCCGTGGGAATTTCGGGATTTTTTTTACATAAATACCTTCCTCTTGAATCACTCTACCTATTACAAAAAACCGCATCAAAATCCGTTGCGTAATTTTAAAGATTTAAGCATACAGACAGACAAACAGACACGAAAAAGTGACGACTTTATTGTATACTATGTAGTGATTTATTTTCTTAGTAAATATTTACGAGCATATTCAAATTTTATTGTAAAATTACTAATAACAAAACAAAAAGTATCAGGTTGCTGGGGTTCGATCCCACAAGATCTATGCTTAGCGTGATATCAGTAGACCCATTGTCGAACTGGCTACGCACTACCTTACGTCATACCTGAAATTTTTGCATTACGTGCTAAACGCTTGCGCTGCGGTGAACATCGCAAGCATCACTACATATTATAAAATAAAGTCGCTATTTTTGTCTGTCTGTTTGTTTGTTTGTCTGTATGCTTAAATACATATTTACAATTACGCAACGGATTTTGATGCGGTTTTTTGTAATAGGTAGAGTGATTCAAGAGGAAGCTTTTTATGTAAAAAAAATTCCCGAAATTCCCACGGGAACGGGCACAACACGGGTAAAACCGCGGGGCGCTGCTAGTTGAGAATAAAAAACAAACTAGTGTAATCAGCGACTCGCACCGACCACACATTCAACAACAACATAAACAAAAACATCTTGACTTTGTTTGCGCAAATAAATATTTTATTTCATTTCACTATCGACGGCCACCCATCACATTCATGATCGCGACAACCGTTGCTTAACATTCACTATCGACGGCCACCTATCACATTCATGATCGCGACAACCGTTGCTTAACACTCAATATCGACGACGAAGACCCTTGCTTAACATTCAAGATCGACGGCCACCCATCATATTCATAATCGCGACAACCGTTGCTTAACATTCAATAGCAAATCGTCGTTACTTACTTTTCGTCTTAATTTTTTCCGTCTAGCCCCCTTTCGCAACGATACGCGATAAGGAACTTCGTTCCAATATTGTTTACATGAATTGGAAAATTACATTTGTGTACTTAGTATTGAAATTTAATACCGATTTGTCAAAATAGTGAAAACTGCTACCGTTTATAAAGTGCATACATTATAATGAAATACTATTGTTTACATCGTTATGAAATAATATCGTTTACATATTATTGAAATTCATAATGGATACATATTTTTGCATGTGATCGTGTATACAAATATCTGAAAAAGAACCTGTGTACATATTTTTGCATGTGATCGTGTATACAAATATCTGAAAAAGAACCTGTGTACATATTTTTGCCAAAAATGTATACATTATTGTGAGAAACTCGGGTGGTTATATAGTATGAATTGTTAAGTGGCTATATGTTTTTGAAATTTTCAGAG
Organism: Cyclophora albipunctata; assembly: GCA_963082685.1. Taxonomy (NCBI): domain Eukaryota; kingdom Metazoa; phylum Arthropoda; class Insecta; order Lepidoptera; family Geometridae; genus Cyclophora; species Cyclophora albipunctata. Next base: position 1,520,521 of record OY720131.1, on the reverse strand, counting down.
TATACATTTATTTGCAAATCTGCCCGTGTATACATTTCATTGCTCATGACTGTACTCGTATATGTAGTAGTATCAGTGAGTTAGATTCCATAATTCAAGCGTAGAGCTTACTTTGGGTCTAATTAACCGTGTGTGAATTTGTCCGGGTATATTATATTATTATTCTGTTTGCAGCGGATAAAGCAGCAGTAGAGAAACTGATCGACTCCTGTCTGGCAACCAAAGGGAATACACCCCATCAGACAGCTTGGAACTACGTCAAATGCTACCATGAGAAGGACCCCAAACACGCCATCTTCCTGTAAATAAAACAACTAAAATCAACAACAAATTTATGCTGCTAAGTCTAACTTCTACGCCAAAGACTCTCGTCTATGTTTTGTCTCTATTCTTCACGTACAAATAGAGAAGGAGGACTGTCTGTCTACATAAATTCGGATATTAAATATTTTGTCTTGGCGTGCATTTTGGACCAGTACATTTGTTCAAAAGCTTTACCATTGTCATCGCTTTTTCAAAATGTCCTTTCGGATGTGAAATGCAAGCATTAACTTCATTCGCTTTTTAATTGGTATTAAAATATACAGGGATATTTTTTAAATTGAAATTGTATTACTTTTAAAGAAAGATGCTGCCTCAACGAATTTATGGAATACATTATTGTGACAATTTATTTTATGTTTTTTCTTTTCCTAATTATTATGGTCTTGTGTTTTAATGACTTTAATCACACAGTCATATTAAAATATGAGTTGAATTCAATAAATTCTAATATAAACGCGGTGTTACCTACGTTGTACCCATTCCCGCAGGAATTTCGGGATAAAATGTATCCCATGTGTTATTCTGATGTATAAACTATATTAGCCTATCCTAGCAGTGTCTTCAATTATTATCATTGTACTAGTTTCCTTGGAAATGTATCGATAAAATGCACCTAGTTTATTCATTCCAGAGTGTAATCTATCGCTTTGCCAATTTTCATTCATATCTGATCAGTAGTTGTCGGGTGAAAGACATGTGTAATTAGTTCACAATGCTTGCATAGTACTAAAGATTATTCGAACGTTGAGTTCTGATACCGCAACGGATAGTGAGCACAAATATGTACTTATATTACGCATGTTATTGCGTATGTAGTAGTGCTGTATGTACATTGTTCGCAGCCCAGTTGCGAACGAATACTCGCACTGAATGCAATGTGTGCGTGACATGCACTCAACGCGAAGTATTGTTTTTATTTTGATTACTTTGTGTGTGTAAATGTCTAATGGGGACACTAGGTTTCGTACTCAGCGCGTAGGTTGGCATCTCTCTATGACCCATCCTCACAAACAAAGACACAATTTGCACTGATAAATAAAATATCCACTGGCGGCACATCGTCCGCGGCGCCGTCCACGGCACGACGACGTCGTGTCGTGTCACGGTGCGGCGCCGTACCGTTTTACGGCGACGGTGCCGTACCCATGGTGATGGTGCCACGCCCATTGAGTTGTCGTTAAATTCAGTGAGTTTACTATCTGCGAGTGAGCGTCTGCTGCGTCACAATAATATGTCACAATTGTGTTATTGACAGACTTACATTTTATTGAAGCCAGGCTCAGTATTGTCACATTGTCATGAATCTAAGGACGTTTATTGTTTTATTTTCTTAGTCAGTCTTTCTAAGCTAGACCATGAAAACAGATAACAATAAAAACTATAATAAGAAATTATAAAGAGGTATACAATTGTCGTTTTTGCAGTCTTTATGAAGTATTGCCATATGCTGTGCTCGCGGGTTCACCCGAAGCGAACCCGTTCCCGTAGGATTTTCGGAATGTTTATTACCTACTAGCCGCACCCCGCGGTTTCACCCACGTTGTTCCCGTTCCCGCTGGAATTTCGGGATAAAGTGTATCGTATGTGTTATTCTGATGATATAACCTATATTACTGTAAAGTTTAATCCAAATCCGTCCAGTAGTTTTTACGTGAAAGAGCAACAAACATACATCCATACATACATCCATCCTCAGAAACTTTCGCATTTATGATATTAGTAGGATGTTAAACCCTTTGGGCTTTATTAATAAACGCGTATTAAGAACAGTTTAGCTACCAAGTGGTTTGTCACTTTCTAACATACGCAATTTTCCGAAGAGCAAAAGAGACAAAACACAGTGTTACAGTGTTTTATTTACAGAGTATGTTGGATTTATACTCAAAGATTAAACCCTACAAGACATACATAGACCAAAAGATACTACGGACATGGGTATATGTAGTATATAACTTATTCAGGAGTTAAGGAGTTATAATCGATGACTAAAGGCCAAAATTGCGGTAAGCGTGCGCCCGTCGCGTGCGCACGCGTCGAGCGCACGCGTCGGTTTACTTTTGTATGACACCGCACGCGACGGGCGCCCGCGACGGTTCACTTTTATATGGAACCGCGGCGTGCGCACACTTAACGCAGTGCCTAATGAAAGAAAATCTAAAAGGAACAAGAACATCAGTAATTATAATTACATTTAGCCAGTTTTATTTAAGCCAAAAGAATTTTAGTAATAAATACGATATTGCCCTTGAATAATCTTGTTTATTTTTTGCTATCAAAAACACTGATCGAATACTTCTAAATTACCCATAGAATGCAAGTGAAGCCGAGGGCGAAAGCTAATAAATAATCAAATACAATTCTTGTAGTTTTAATCTATAAGTACCTACTAATATTATAAAGCTGCAGAGTTTGTTTGTTTATTGTTTGTTTGTTTGTTTGAACGCGCTAACCTCAGGAACTACTGGTCCGATTTGATAAATTATTTTTGTAATGTATGCCCACATTCAACGAGAAGGTTATAGGCTACTTTTCATCCTGAAATTCCCACGGGAACAGGTACAATGCGGGTAAAACCGCGGGGCGCTGCTAGTGTATTTTATAAAAAATATGCATATCTTACCAATATGCATCCAACTTTCATTTTCAACCCAAATCCGCGATTTATCTGAGACTGCTACGATGTAGATTTAATGTTATTTATCAATAGCATTGTGTCCTTAACTATTCTTTATCGACAACATTTTATCATTTTCAACATTTTATTAAACACATCAGTAAACTAGACGTCACAAACATCAAGACTAAGGCTCAACTCACACCGAAAGAGCGTCGAAGCGGAGCGCAGTTTCAGTGTAATATGAATTTTAACTTTATTTTCATTACTATAATACTTATTATCGCATGAGAAACTCGAACGTGTCGCGCGGTTGCCCGCGGCGCCGCGGGAATTCCGGCGATCAATAAACGGAGCTACGCGACTGCACGAGAAGTCGCGGGAATCCACGTGCCTTCTCTACCGAGCAGGTCGTCTTTCCCTCCTTATCTCTTCGGCCTCTTCCTCTTCTTCTTCAATTATATGTGCAATAATAATTAAATCCAAAATACTAATTTTCACTGCTTTAAACACAAGTTTCCTCGAGTTTTATTGAAAGTGAACTGCGCATAGGAGAGCAACCTGTGATAGTCGCGCGGCTCCTGTTATGGAATTCGCCGGAATACCCGCGAGCATCCGCGCGACTCGTTCGAGTTTCTCATGCGATAATAAGTTTTATACTAATGAAAATAAAGTTAAAATTCATATGACACTGAAACTGCGCTCCGCTCCGCTTCGATGCTCTTTCTGTGTGAGTTGAGCCTAAGTCTTGCTTGATGTTGAATCCGCGCGCCTTCTCTACCGAACAGGTCGCTGCACCTCGACGCTCTTTCGGCGTGACTTGAGCCTACCACTTTCCATTCTAGTTCTTTCCAATAGCCAACAGCTGAGTTTCAGCCAGTAGCCCAGCAGTGTATTTTTTCTTTGTGCGCCTATGTAATTTATATCTTGGCAACAAATTTATTTTATTCCTATCCTCTTATCCTCTTATCTAATACACAACTAGATGTGTCGGGTCGGCGCAAAAAATACGTCTCGGTGAATAACGCCTCATTTGAAAATTGAGGCGTTATTCTCACTTATTTTATTCATTAGATTTGCTACTTTATTGCTAGGTTGCTCATGGCTGTAATTAGGTTGAACTTCGAACTGTTTTAAAACTTTTTTTCAGTTCGGTAGTAAACAAAATAAGCTGTCACACGTCATCCACGCGGACAGTACTTAGCTTTGATTTTGTACGTGACCCGATATCTAGTTGTGTATTGTTGATCGAAGCCTATCCTTCTTAACCAACTATAATAAATATTGAATGTAGTGTCGTAATACACATATTGAGAAGGAGTCGACCTCTTTAAACTGGCCCATTCTAAGGTCATCTAATCACGTTGATTCAGTTCCAGAAACAAATAATTTCCACCAAGCCAATACCAAGTAAGTTCCATTCCCTGGTGCCACAAACCTGCGATGCCTCTGTAGAGTTCTAATCTGTGTCTATAGGAACAAAATCTAGCTGAAGAGTTAGTTTCTTTGTTTGTTTTAAATAATAATAATAAATAAATATACCTGGACAAATTCACACACGGTTAATTAGACCCAAAGTAAGCTCTAAGTGAAGCTATTGTGATATGGAATCTAATTAACTAATACTACTACATATACATACACAAATACTTTATAAGAATATATAATTGACACCCAGACGTCGTCGCCAACAACTATGTCTGCACATATTGTTGACTCCGGGCGGGAATCGAAACCCGCAACCCCCGACACAGTAAACGCTCTCACTGCCACTGTGCCAACGGGCTTGTTGCTTGGCTTGTTGTTGAAAACAATTCGTGTTTTTGTAATGGATAGCCAACGAGGAAGAGTATAGGCTATTTTTCATCCTGAAATACCCGCAGGAACGGACACAACGCGGGTAAAACCACGAGGCGCTGCTAGTGAGATAATGGTACAAGTTCAAAAGGTAGGTATCTTCAAAACCGGAGCAGATAAACAAAAAAAAATCAACAAAAAGAAAACGAAACAAACAATTTTTTTAAATGTACTAAACATACAAAATACATTGGCATTCCATTGGAAAACAACATCTCAGTCTATCACAAGACTTATAAAGTTAAAAAGAACACTTTAGAACAATAACATTAACAATTGTTCTAAGTTCTTATTTCCGTTGATTTATTCATAATGTCCATAATATTATGACAATAACATATAATATCTATTCATAAAGGAAGTAAGTAATTGAAGTAGGCCGTGGTTTATTCAAAGGTGACAATCACATTGTTATATAAACATTATTCCTAATGATAAAACGTGGAAAGTTCTCTCAAGAATGGTTAGTCTGAATACAGCTTGCCTGTAAAGAAAGGCTGTGAAAATGAATATCATTATTTTATTCATTGTTGGTTTAGCGCATTATAAGAAGGTAAAAGTGTTCCCACCGTTTATTGTACAAGTTTTGGTATGAAGTGAAACTCTTTCGGTAGAGTGAAGTGGCTAAATAAAGAAGAGATTTTTTGATGTAAAAGTGTTATTGGAGTCAAGATTTTCACCTGGATGCTGATCTACCAATCAATTCCATGGTCTTAAAAAGATTATTAATAGTGTGAGTCTTAAAAAGAGATATGAGAATCTTAAAATTCTGTTATCAGTGAGTGATTCTCTCAAAGATACCCCCAATTACTTAAAACTGATAAATTCATCTTCCTTCCCTTTTGACGAAATTTCTGCTCAGTCATATTTTCCCATATCTCTTTTCTTGGCACAGTATACTCTCAACTTAAAAAAAAGTTTTAATGTATTACATTTTTTTGATATTTTGATTTTGTAACTGGTAGTTTTTTTACTAAATTTGGAAAAAAATATATGTGATGACTTGCATCCCTTCAGTGCAACCCTACATGCAAAATGGACAGTTCACATGCGCCTGTGCAACGTAAGGTAAGAAATATATTATATATTACTATTTGGCGGTTTTATTGCTCAAATTTTATTTAAGGAAAACCAGTGACAGATATGTACGTCAAACTTACAAATAAAACTTATTGTTCTTATTTAATATGATAATCAACTATCGGCACACACTATTTGTATACTCTAAGACGCATTGCAACCAATTACAATAATCTTGTTTTTTCGAATGTATCATTATATGCCACAGCGCCAGGTAGACTTACTGTGAGTTTTATTTATATCATTTAGTTATTTTTTGCTTTTTTGCTTGCAATTTTATAATATGTTTCATTTCCAGATATCATCACACTTACAAACGCAATAGCAGACCAGACTATCCAAACTTCATTCCTGTAATCCAGTTTTTTTTAATTTACTTTCTACAATACTTCTACAGATACATAAGCGTGTTCGTGCAGAGTGATGTGGTCGGGAATGTGTCTCTGCGGTTGTAATCCATTACATTAAGTATCTCCAAAAGGCCTCTACGAGTTGGATCTGTATCCCCTCGCATGCCTCTCAAAAAGACCGGGCTTGTTCCCGTGAATCTGAAGAGATACACTATAATAATCATTTTTATTTTTTTAATTTATAATTTTGTTTTTACGATTATCTGGTATTACATAGTAAAATTTTGTAACATTGTTCGGTAAAATTTGAGATACTTCATAACCATTACTTTTACCAACTTGTGTATTATGGAGAATATTACATAGTATCTTAGATTCTGTTATCTACTTTTGTGAAATTATGCTAAGTTTGTTTCGGGCTTTTTTCATTTATATTGTTGTTGATTATACAGTGGTATTAATTTTTAATATTTCAAGTTATCTTTGATTTCATTCTTATTATGTTCTTATAATTGTATTCATTTTCAATTATAAGACTGTTTTTGCTGTTTCATTATCCTTTAATAGTTTACAAAAACGTTTTCACGTAACTTAGATTGGTAATTTACTTAAATTTTGTTTAAAATTCAATTACTTAAAACTTGTCTGTGTGTCAAATTTGATACGTATATTGAACTTGATTGTACATACATTATGTGATACATTTAATAAATAAAAAACGATCCTAATTCGATATTTTTTTATTACCATCCTTACATCATTATGGACCATTACATCATTATGGACCTATTAACACATTCTTTTAAAAAAATATATAAAAAATATCTGCCAAGTACCTATAGGGTTAAAGCAAAAAATAAAGTAATAAATTTGTTTAGGTTCTAGGGTCTTACAATATAAATGGACAGTTACTGATTACAATGGGACTCTTGATGCCAGTATCATCACACCTAGAATTATACCAGGAAATTGAAGTAAGTGCTTTGATAAACCTACATAATCGTAAGTACAGTTTTTCTTTCCGTGTAGGGTCAGATTGGTACTAACATACCTTTTTGTGTTGCAATGTTTTTTAGTATAATCGTGCTTTTTTGCTTTTTATTAAGGATTGCAATGAGTACTACGATCCAGAGTCGAGGAGTACCATTGTAAGGAGTATTATATCTTCTTTGTTATGTGGTCCAATGTTTAATCATTGCTCTTGGGTTGCTTACAAAACCACCAGCCAGCTCTTACCAGTTCTAGTTAAATCCTTATTTATAAGTCTCTATGTTTTTGGGATCTCATACAGAGCATGGTGAATAAAGATTGGGTTATATGCACACAATTTTTCAAATATTTTTTAATGTCTCACTGAAAGGCAAAGGTCTCGTCAATCATACTAACAATTAACTAATCAACATACGACTCGGTGCCACGAAATAGAGAAGTAATTGCATCGCACTTCCGTAGTTACAACTATTACGCAATGATGATTAAAATAAATGATTCCGAAAGAATATTCTCATGGCATAGAGTCTGTGTGAAATGAATTTAACTTAGATGATAAAACTAAAAGCTTTTGCCGTAAATTTTAACAAAAGTGGAGTTTATCGCAAACTAAGTTTCTAGGCTTCTTCAAAGGGCAATCTTACTTAGGATAGCGTAAAGAATACCCCTTATCTTCCTCTTTGTACTAATATCTTCATAGAGGGGCCTTTGCCCTACAGTGGGATCGTACAGGCCACTATAACCATTTATGAAGAATTTCCAGAATTATTGGTGGGACTTTGCGTACGATGAAGAAATATCATCCTATGATTTGGAAGCTTACAATGACATGCTAGTAGGAGTAAAAACGCGCAATGTAGGTTCACTAAGAAAAGAATAAAAGTACTAACAACAATTGACTTTTAATATAACAAAATTAATATAGTACTATTAGCCTGTAATATCCCAGGGCTAGGCCTTTTAGTTTGCTGACGGGAATGGGTTTTTGGGGCTAACCATATTTCTAGGGAGTGATTAACACTATTAACTCTACTGAAGCTGCTAGTCGGTCATTTAGAAATTAGTAGCAGTTTTAGTGTGACTTTCTATCAACACTATGTTATATTTCTTTGATATGTTGGTATTGGTATACCTAACCTTACATAGCATAGCTCTAGATGAAAAACTTTGTGATGTTCTTTCTTTGGTGAGACCTAATTCGCTATATTATATTCGCAAATGGAAGCTTGGATCAGTGTGTGTATAAATTGTCCCATCAACTTTTATAGTGATAAAAAAACAGTCTATCCCACTGCAGGGTAAATGTCAAAATAAATAAATCAATTCTATTTTTTTCTTTTCATCTTTTTTGTGAAGGTGAAAGACACTTAAAAAGAAGCACCATTACCATTAAAACTCATTCATAATATACTCTTCTTAAGATTAACTTAATCAGAAAAAATCATTCAGTGATGTAGCTGGAAAAAATCGACAAAGAGAAAAATCTCCAAATAAAATTACACAAGGATCTTTCGAAATGCCCTGAAATATGGGGATTGGTCAAGGACTTCAATCATTTTTCTTTGTCCTCAGAGCGATGAAAATGATCTAATGGACCGACAAGAGAATTGTGATGATAAAATGAAACTGCTTGAAGATGATTATGTGAAACTGAGAAGATATCACAATCAATGCATTTTACAGACAGGAGCTTCACCGAGATTGATAAAGAAAATCATGCATGGGGTTTGGGAGGTATGTTAGTTGAAGATGAGACAGTAAAGAACATTTATGAAAGAAAGTCGTGTTAGTGACACCATTTATAACTCGAGAACGGTTGGGCCGATTTAATGTTTTTCTTAATTTATCTTGGTCAGACACAGATAGGATAATCTTCTATAATATAAATTATTTTTGAAACAAAATCTACAGATCAAAAATTTTATGATTCATTAACATTCTAAAGCTTAATTGACAAATTACTTGATAGGTTAAAAGCAAATTTTTAATAGAATTTTTAAAAAGTATTTCTAACTGCGGATTGGTGCTCAAACCTAAGCAATATTTCAGCAATTATCAAAAAATTTAGGCCCCTTTGCAGAAACTGTAAAATGAAATCGAAGTGTATACGTAGTTTCAATTCAAAATATTTTTGTAGATATCTGATATATCTCTAAAGAAATGGACTCTCTGTGTGATGATCAAGTTGGGACTGATGTCTCCTGAAGGTGTCTACAGATTGGACGTTGCATGGACCAGGATAACAGAAAAGGGTAAGATAATTATAGAGTGAGAATTTGAAGCGGTCGTAGCAGCAGTCAGCAATTACTGCAGCAGTGTTGCCTTGCTCGAAACATAGAGGTTCATAGGAACCAGTAGTGGTTCTTGCGGTCGGTAGTTACTGCCTGCTTCTTCTTCTTCATCGAGTGGATGGGCAACCTGACCAATCCTGATGTCAGAGTTATTGAGCCGCCATAGGCCTCTGACATGGCTCATGAAACGACTACTATCCGTAGAAAGTAACCGGGACCGACGGCTTAACGTGCCCTCCGAAGCACGGAACTGCCTGCTGATGCGGTCGCTACTGAAAGCAGACCTTTGAACTTCAAGAAGTAAACGTCATGTCTTGCCTTTCTATGAAAGTTAAGGTACTTTGTGACGCGTTGTAAAGTTACATGGCGTGATGATATCACCCACGTATTAAATGTGGCACAGCGTAACTTTAGTGGAAATATACACTTCGTATTAATTTTAGAGAAAGCAATGCATTAGCCTGTAATGTCAGGCAAAAGCCTCCGGAAGATATGAAGTACAGTAAATAGTTAATAGGAGGAGTACATAAGGGAGATAAAAGGAAGAGAACAATGAGGAGTGAGAAGTTAATTTTCACCACTCAACGTGGTGCAAATTTACTTTGTATTGCAAATTAACTTCTCACATTTAGTGAAAATTTAAAAGGAACTAAAATTGTTACTTTTGTTTCTAGATAAAATGGCTGCTGAAAAGTTAATAGACAGATGCTTAAAAAGCACTCGCGATAAAGGTGAGCCTCACGATTACGCATGGGAGTACCTGAAATGCCATCACCACAATGACCCTCTCGGAGATTTGACAGGATTGAGCATTTTCAAATAATAACTATGAGAAGTTTTACTTTGTGTACAGCGCCATCTTTTGCCAGTCTATTGTACTAAGTAATGACATTTTATCGCGTTAAATTTACAACCCGTAGTTTATATTTTAGTTCATATCTTTGTTGATAGATGGCACTTATTAAAAATACAAAAAACAGGTTTCCGTTTTGTTGTTGAAATATGTCACGAAAACGTACAAAAATATCAATAGTTTTATACCATAATAATAAATAAATTTATTATTCATGTCACAATAAAATTAAAAATGACGGAAACACTATTAAAAATTGTAAAAATTCTGTAAGATGACTGAAGAATTTTAACAATATTGTATTATAGGTGTATCAATACAAGTATACAGGATGTATACCTTACTTACATAGTTTAATAAACATTTTGTAAATTTGTAAATCCACTTTTTTATTTACTTTCTCTTTATAATGAGTGATTTCCTTCGATCAACAATACACATTGTGTATTGTTGATCGAATACATTGAGTTATATGTAACGCAGTACATATAACTCAATGATCGAAGGTGATTTCACTTTCACGAAAATGACACTTTTGACAGATTTCTGGACCTCACGTCTCAGTGTTGCTGCCTAGTGGTAATTTCAGAAAACCCTCATTACTTTGCAACGATTTGAGAGACTGTTTGTTTGAACGCTCTAATCTCATGAAGTACCAGTTCGATTTGAATAATTCTTTTTATATTGGTTAGCCACATTCTGGAAAAAGGTATAAGATAGTACCTATATTTCTTATCCCGAAACTCCCACGGGATTGGGCACAACACAAGCGAAACCACAGGGCACTGCTAGTTTAAAGAAATGGTTTAAAAAAACTTGGTCACTTCAATTAGACCGGCACCATACAAGCACTGAATCTTAATTTAAGGTATCAAATCTCCCAGATCTGAAGCCTGAATTGCAAAAAATAACGAGTACCACAAACATTTTAATTGTTAGTTAATTTTTCTGTTCTATATTTAAGTATGGCTCTGTCAATAGTATTTTTTAATTTACTCTATTTGAAATGTTACGCGATAAAACCCGCGTGAGTACGACTCTGACAAGCGTTCAATCAGATTTTTCAGACACATTATGTGAGGTAAAGGTCCTGAAACTGAATTCCGATTGAGATTCAGCATATAATAGTGCAGGCCCTAGCCACTTCCCTCCAAGTAGAATCCTACTAATATTATAAATGCGAAAGTTTCTGAGGATGGATGTATCTTTGTTACTCTTTCACAAAAAAACTACAGGATGGATTTGGATGAAATTTTACAGTACTTTATGCTAAACATCAGATTAACACATGGGATATATTTTACCCCGAAATGCGCGCGGGAACGGGTACAACGAGAGTCACATCGCGGGGCGCGGCTAATATTTTTTTATTTGTTTTTTGTGAATTTTTACATATTAAGGTTGAATATAAGTAAATAGGTCGCACGCCTCATTCCAATAGTATGAAGTCTAGACAGACAGACAAAAAACCTATCAGATATAATTAAACGTTCCCCATTCATTTATATCTACTCGTGGCTTCCTTAATTATCGATTGCATCTACTCACACTGGCGCCAAGAAAAGGTAAAGAAAGATACAGCGGAGTCTCAGTTGAAAGTGGGTTCCGTATATTATTAGATTCATTTTAAAGATTTTTTTAGGCACTTTGACATATTTTTTTGTAGACACATAGAGGCAAAGAGAGGAAGAGGAATGGCAAGAATGTCTGTGCTATGCTATGCCGACCAACTGAAAGAAAGATCAAAGGTCTTACGAACAGCTAAAGAGGATGACAGAAGATAGAGAAACATGGAAAAGACTCCATCGACAAGAGCCCAGTTCTCGTAAGTTTAAAGATAGAGATATTTTTTAACGCTCTATGATCGAAATGGGCGCAACTGTGACTCCTAATTGTGAATGGAAACAGCCTATAACTGTCCGTTGTAATCATGTTGTCTATACTAATATTATAAAGAGGTAAAATTTCTAAGTTTGTTTGTTTGCATTTTCGAGGTAATCTCAGGAATTATCAGTCCGATTTTAATAATTCTTTTTGTAATAAATAGCCAGATTCAACGGAAAGGTTATAGGCTATTTTTCATCCCGAAATTCCCACGGGAACGGGTACAACGCGGGTAAAACCGCGGGGCGCTGCTAGTAGTTAATACATTAAAAGATGATTAAAATGTCAAAATTGTATTTGCTTTCTCATAGCTATCTAAGATAGGTGTTAGCAGTCGGTCCCGGTTGTTTCAATCGTTAGACTATGTCGGAGACCTTTAGGCGGTCTAAAAACTCCGACACCAGGGTTGGCCACTAACCTACTTGAACTTACTTACTTAATTGTAGTTTAAAACAGATGGAACGAAGTTTATTTATTATCAACAAAAATAATCGTCGCGACACCACACTGTTCAATGCGAAATAGAAAGACGAAACGAAAATATCTAGCTTGCTTTCTATAAGAGAGAGAGAGACAGACATGTTTCTCTGTCTGTCTTTCTCTGGCGTGCGCATGTTTCTCTGTCTGTCTCTCTCGCGCATGTTTCTCTGTCTGTCTCTCTCTGGCGTGCGCAAGTATCTATGTCTGTCCCTTTCTGGCCTAAAAAATGTCGTTACCATTTTCCGGCTAGCCCCTTTTCGCAACCCGCAACAAGTTGATTATTTAACCAAAAGTTCAACTTTGTATCTGTAACTTTGTCTATATACTCGTATATACTTAAATGTACGTATTACATTGAATTGAAACTATAAATAATTAAATACAATTTTATACTCTTTTTAGGGTTCCGTAGCCAAATGATAAAAAGCGGAACCCTTATAGATTTGTCATGTCTGTTTGTCCGTCCGTATGTCACAGCCACTTTTTTCCGAAACTATAAGACCTATACTGTTGAATCTTGGTTTGTAGATGTATTCTGTGAACCGCATTAAGATTTTTACACAAGAATAAAAAAAAAACAATGAATTTTGGTGGTTCCCATACTGAAAACTGAACTGAAGTTTCTAATATATATTTTTTCTAAACTGAATAGTTTACGCGAGAGCCACTTCCACTTCCACTCCAAGTGGTAAATTGTGTGTCCCCCCCCTGTAACTGCTAAAATATATGACCATGCACACTTACACCGAAAATTGGTTTGAACGAGATCTAGTAAGTAGTTTTTTTTAATACGTCATAAATCGTAAACCGCAATTTACCTTTTATTCAATCTTCTAACTACAAGAAGAAGTTTAATATTATGTTATTTTTTGCGACGGAACCCTTCATGGGCCAGTCCGACTCGCACTTGACTCCTTTGTTAGTTCAGTATCCCTTAAATTATTAGCTGTCTAGAAACTTTGTACAATTGTTTTACGTTGTCAAATTACATACAAAGTTGCGATCACATTACTATCATTTCTTTAAAATTATCCAGCTATATCAACAAAAAGTTTAGTGGTGTGAAATGCATTCAACTGTTTCCAAGCGATTTATTTGGAACAATAAACATTAATATTTATTAATATTCTTCATTCCATCTCTACAGTGTAAAGCTGCACCTGTTTCAAAATAATAGTTACAATTCTGAAATATATATGTTTTTGAAACATCTGCTTCAAAGCGCAGTTTATTTTATAAGTCAAACTTGTTTTAATGCTTGATTATATAACAGCGGGGTTAGTTGGACTTTAGTATACTGCATCACTCAGAGATGTCCATTAAATCGATACTTAACTAATTGAAGTAATTGAGGAGGTGCTCAATTCATCTAAATCTTCTTTTAAATAGTTAGGAATAAATAAATGATTTTCACACACAATCTCTTCGACAGTTTTTCCGATTTCCAAATAGTATAAGATCCGATGAAGATCGACCTTCACTGTTGTGTCTACCAGATAAAACCGATATTTTATCGAATGAAATAAGTTTCTTAACATACTTTCATAAGGCAACCCCTAAGAAATGGTTAAGACATCAATTACATTACCAAAATTTTTTTTTTTTTGATAATTTGACCGGCGTTACCTGGGAGCCTCTTTCAAACGGGTAAGTTGATATTAATATTTGCAATCTTCTGCCAACCAATTGGGACCAGCAGGCCTACTATCAACTTTTAGAAAACGATTCAAATTCAGAGCAGTTTAATTTAGGTTCCTAAACAAAATCGCTCACATTCGTACCCTCAAATTTTGATTCGTAAAACGAAGTTGATGGTACGAAATAGCAAAGCGATTCAGTTTAGGTCCTAAATTGAATCGTATTAAGCGTTGATAGTAGGCCTGCAGTTTTAAAATTAAGACAATTTAATTACAAATAACGTAGTATAAGGTTGTTTGAGAAAATTTGTTCATAGATTGCAAAGTTAAGTAAAGTTGTAAAGTAAAGAAGTTTTAGTTTGAAAATTGCATAAAGCAGAATTGTTAGACAGAAGACATTGCGCGGACTACTATTCTATTCCCCACGTTAGAAAAGGACAGAAGACTACTTAAAGCTGTGCGCACTGGCGCTGTAAACTGTAAGAGAGTACGCAGCTTTTATACTTATACGTGACTGAGGAACCCTAATAATCCCACAGTATGATACCAGGTAGTAGCAAGAAGCGTTTTTGTTTTCCACGGTTGATAGGGTTCTTTACAACTTAGTTATAGATAACTCATTATAATAATGGGGCTTCAAACTTAAAACCTGCCGACACAGTATAGTTAACTCTGCCTTTTATTTTCTACTAGCAGCGCCCCGCGGTTTTACCCGCGTTGTGCCTGTTCCCGTGGGAATTTTGGGATGAAAAATAGCCTATTGTCTTCTCGTTAAATGTGGCTATCTATTACAAAAAGAATTATTCAAATCGGACTGATAATTCCCGAGATTACCTCGAACATACAAACAAACAAACTTAAAAATTTTACCTCTTAATAATATTAGTATAACAAGCTGCTTTCGCTTCTCTTCGGTTAATTCAGACTGCATAAGTTTTCCGTTGGAATTTTGGGATAAAAAGTAACCAAAAACCATCATTTTTAATTGCTCTATCTGTTGGTAAAAACGCACGAAAATCTGTTCAGAAGTTTTTGGGTTAAGCACTTATGACAGATAGGCAGACATGGCATTGGAACTAAGTTTTGTATTATGTAGTTACATTTATTCTACCTATTGGTAAAAACCGCATGACAATCTGTTTAGAAATTGTTGAGTTTAGCGCATACAGACAGACCGATAGAGAGAGATAATGGCGTCGTGTTTTGTTTTCGAGCATTGTACAATGCTGTTACTTCGTAAACACTCAGTAAAGAAGTTAAAAACATTTGTACTCAGGGACGTCAAATGCATAAAAAATACGTCTATTTCTTAAGAGTCGATTCAAAGGACGTCTCTGTCTCTCAGTTAGCATTCAAATTATTTTCTGTACTAACTATAGTCTACTGTAAACTGGTGATATTAAACGTCAAGTTATGTTTTGAAGGTAAATTGGAAGTATGCTTGGCTCGATCCGAGAATCAAACCCAGGACTTTCGGTCCTAACAGGCGAGTGCAAATGCTACTACACTATTAAGGCGAGGCGAAATCCATACTTTCCTCAATAATAAACACACATAAGTATGCTTATGTACAGTCGACGTTATTATATGTATATTGTATATACTTACACATTTCGCCTTTTTGCAATGACTTAAGATGAAAATGTGAACATAATCACTACATAGTATCAAACAAAGTCGCTTTCTCTGTCTGTCTGTCCCTATGTATGCTTATATGTATCTTTAAAACTACGCAACGGATTTTGACGCGGTTTTTTAAATAGATAAAGTGATTCAAGAGGAACGTTTATATGTATATAAATTCCCGTAATTCCCACGGGAACCGGGTAAAACCGCGGGGCGCTGCTAGTATACTAATACTAATCACATAAAATGTGAATGTTTAAACAAAAAATGTATTGGCACAACCCGCTGTTTATTTTTCCCATTAAGTCTAGAAAAATTATGACAGTGCGATCTACGACATTTTTACACTAGCGCCATCTATTATATTAGACTGTGGGTGGAACCACCGCGCGGAACAACTGACTAGACCAAATATACACGTCACTTCCACACATATGTTCCACAAACGCCCAATAAAAAAATGTGTTAAATGGTTTAGTTTTGGTAGGTTATCGTTTACCTTCTATGGTGTCGTTTGTACAGTATCACCCAATATACATTTATACATCTATACTTTATAATTATAAATGTAAATAAAATTGGAGAGTATGTTTGTAATATAAAAAAACCGCTTATTACTACATGCATATACTTATATTTACATATATACATATATACTGTACATATACCAAATTAACATATTTAAAAAAAAATTATGCCTGTTTGTTCCGGCTTATCTCTGAAATGGCTGGACTGATTATGACGGGACTTTTACTGGCTACCTGCCAGTAAAATGAAGACTTTTTTATTACAATTTACTTTTTTATTGCTTGTTACTTTTTATTACAATTTTCGCGGGCGAAGTCGCGGGCACTGCTAGTCTATACAATCAAGGACGTGACAATTACCGGTATCTTTCAATCAACATAGTTAGTAAACCTCTATATACCTATAGGCTTCTATAGGTATCTACACGCCATGGGTGTACGCCGCACAATTATTGTCTATATATGTCATAGTACAGCTATTTATTTATTTACAATGTTACTGGTACAGTGTTGAATGGGCCATTTTCCATAAAGATTATCTACGAATTTTGAATTCTTCAAATTATTCGTAATACCTATCTTATCGCAAATTTTAGAGTCAAACAATCTTACTGTGAAATCTTATACCACTTTGTGAAGGTGTTGTAAGTAAAATTAGAGTTTTTAAAAATAATTAATACTGTCTAAATTAATGATTTGTAAAAAATATTTTTACGTTAAAGTTTCAAATTTCATACGCTAGTAATCTATAATGGTATTATACTTGAATTAATATACATATATGTAAACTAGAATAGAATAGTAATCTATATTTGTATATACTTGATTCATGGTAGGTAATACTTGAACAAAAATGATTTAAGATAAAGTTTTGAAATGTGAAAATATAAGCAATCGGTGCATACAAACTTTTCAAATTATAATTCTACAAAATTCGTTCGTCTACCAATTGGTATTTCAATTTGGTATTTATTAAAATGACTGTTGATTTATGGGGACCAACAGTCATTTCAATGAATACCAAATTTCCAACTTTCCCTGCAACTTAAATGACTTAAATGGCTTTAGATATGTGCGCTAAATAGCTTAGGTACTGTTGATACTTATCTATTGTAAATAGGAGGACATTGTGGCTACAATAATAATAATTGGCTTCAGCGCAATGAAAAGGATTAATTCTGTTTTTGTGTTTTTTTTTTATTGGTAGATTATATCTCAGATAGCAGATAAATATTTGTAATTTTTTGGTGAAACTTTTTTGATAAAAAATTTAGATGACTTTTTATCTTATTTTATCTTGATCAGTTATTGGTCCGGCTATAACTGCAGCACTCAGACGCGTCCCAAAAATGGACACTTAACTAATTAGTAATGTAACTTTTGATACATTGCAGTTAATGAGTGTTTTGACAATACTCATTAAATATCTACTTTAGGGAAAGCATTTGACGTGTCCGAGTCTCTGGGCGGTGATATATATACGTAACTAGCAGTTTATTATGCAATATGTTGCCATGTCATTTTAGAATTGGAAAATAGTAGGTCTTTACTTACTTTTTGGCTATTTTTAAATAAATAAATTTAGCACTATCTTACAGTCTAAGCTAAAACAACTTATTTTACAACTTAATTGTAAAAATCTAAGGAAAAATAATTATAACTTATTAAAAAAAACACAGACCTTATGCAACAATGTCATAACCGATAATTTAGAAAAAAAACATGAAAAAAAAACTTCGAACAAAGCAATGAACCAATTTGAACTTCGAAGCCAACGCCCATCGCGACAACCGGATTGGCTACCGACAACATTGTACGTAATAACACGAAACTATATCTATCTTCCTCACTCTAATACTAATTCGTAATAGCTACTATATCGCTCCCTTTCCCACGTACAGATTACTGCTACAAATTGCAGATGGCTCACTGTTTTTCTACTTGCATTTTCGTAATCAATTTTAGGGCATTCTAATTTTTCGGATCCGATTCCGGTGTGGTTTTTATTAGTGGTGACATAAAGGTTATATTGGTTTGTGTTATATTGGTGGATAGGACGTTTTATGTGTTGTTGTGTTAAGTATAATTTTTACCCAAAGTTTTTTTGCCAAATGGTTAGTGTAAGTTGTTAGTAATGGCGGTAGTTTTTAACATTCTGAAAAGGTTTCGTTAGTAATTATTCGTTTATCAAGATCATTGATAAAAATGCTTTTTTTCATTGTTTATTAACTTCTGTCCTTCCGTTGCAATTTGAAATAAAATACAACGTAATTATAACCTCTTTTGTCATGTCAAACTTTTTGTTTGAAATTTTGCATTTTAATGTTTTTAACTCTTTACTGACATATTACTTAGGGTTTTAATGGCAAGTGCAGTTAAACAATTTTTTAACATTTTTGAGAAATAAATGAGTTTAATTAAGGTTTACGTTTCTTTTCAAAAAATGTGAGCTAAAATATGATTTAAATTATTTAACCTTTTGTACACACTGCCAGTTAAATCCAGTTTATCTTAAGCAGAATATTTTTTATCAATATCAAGATTTTTTAATTGTCATATTTAGCATTACTGCTACTGGGCGTTGCCTTCATAATTATCAAATTACTTCCTCAAACAAATGCCTTTACCGGCATGTAAAAAGCCATATAACTTTCGAATTAAAAAACAATTAATTACTAAGTAACCTTTTTAAACAAAATGTCTGATTGTAAGTAATTAATGTGGTCAATGGATAAAATGCAATAGTACATTATAATATTGTGACAGGGTATTGGTAATAGGATAGACGGCGACACTATGACACAATACTAAGAACTATCACAGACAGTAGCAGTAATGTTTAAATTGACATAAAATAAATAATATTGATAAGATTTATTCTGCTTAAGAGATTCTAGTCTTAACTGATAGTGGGTATAAAGGTTAAATCATTTTTAGGAAAATGAGTTTAATATAGTTTTCAACGGACAAATTAAAGCGAAAGTTGTAAGCGAAAGGTTTTATTTCTAAGTAAGCGAATAGTTTCAATTCAAAACGTCATCTAGTGCCAAAATAATTTAATTTCTACGTATTCAATAAATATTTTTTTATCTTAATTATTTTTTTTTGTTTTTAATCTAGGTTTTGATCAAAAAAAAAATATCTGTCATAAATACTTAAAAAATATTTTATACCTTATCATATACCTAGGCTAAAATAAGTTTAACAACAATATTTCACGTCATTGTTTCGTCTACACTTCCTTCCTATCCTATGCCCCGGTATGCGCTATTAACGTTCGCTGGTTATGCTTGTTCATTCCTTAAACGGTCGCTCGATTAGAAACCTGCGCAAGCGCACCATACATTATATTCACTTGGGTTCCGTATATTAATAACTTATAAAAAGGTCAACAGATACTTATACAGTTTTGCGTGCGTGACGCGAAATTTTAGTGCCTTTATTAAGTATATGAAAGTACGAAATGAATTATGGAATGTTTACAGAAATAGACGATTGCATTGAAATGCATGTTCTTGTATGGTGGTTGACTATGATGTTAGGATTCTTATATTTAAATATAGATACGTTTAATTTACAGTTGTCTTGGATACTACAATTTAAATCACTACATAGTATAAAACAAGGTCGCTTTCCGCTGTCTGTCTGTCTGTCCCTATGTATGCTTAGATCTGTAAAACTACCCAACGGTTTGATTTCGATGCGGTTTTTTAAATAGATAGAGTGGTTCAAGGGAAAGCTTTATATGTATAAAAAATCTCGAAATTTCCATGGGAACGGGCACAACGCGGGTAAAACCGCGGGGCGCTGCTAGTTAGATAATAAATTAGGTATACGAGTATTATCATTGCGTCGTTAAAATTGTGCGAGTTTACAAGCTACTAGTCAGCTTCGTAACAAGCGCATGATTATCTTAGTCCATGGAAATGTTACATTTTTAGGCCTAACCTTGCGTTTTTTAGTGGACGCAATTTTATTTTTTTGATGTGTAGGGAGAGGAAGAAGAACGAGATTTTCTGGATGATAATAGTACTTACTAGATTTTTTTTTGTCAAATTAACAGTTTAAGAGATATATCGTAAAAACCATTTCAACCCTATTTTCAAGATGGCTGCCGTGGGACAAGGGTGGTGACCCCACAAACTTAGTTTTAGCTTTACACTGACCCCCCCTACACATCAAAAAAATAAAATTGCGTCCTCTAAAAAACGCAACCCCAAATGTAACTTTTCGATGGACTATCTAGGTTTTTTTAAACTTCGCCAACTCTTATCTCGCATTGTCAAAAAAGGAATATATACATTATCAAAATATTTTCGTGATGCGTTGCGATTGGTCGATTTCGCCAATCACAATATGCTACGAAGAAATTTGACAACTTCAAATAATTTTAAGGCGTTATGATTGGTTAGCTCTGCGTCGCTCTTAGAAGCCTGCTCTGCCAGCTCTGCTTCTACGAAAGCACACACTTAACCTGAAAGATGCCAAAGTCAAAGTCAAAGTCAAATATTTTTATTCAGTTTTGGCCCCATAGAGGCTCTTTTGAACGTACCACCCATTCGGAAGAACATCAGCAGAGAAGAATGGGCAAGAAACTCTGCTGGTTATTTTTTTTAAATCAAGGTATAATACAATTTACCTAATACTAGTAAGTAAGATTACATGTCAAAATCAGGTTGTGTTGATGGTGCAGGAATTTGACTCCAGACATATTTGTCCTCAATGTAGTAACGCTATAGTATGCTTTAGTCAATAAAACGTCTTTAACGTACGATTTGAATTTACCTTCACTAAGCCCAGTTACCTCCTTGGGAATCTATACTAATATTATAAAGCTGAAAAGTTTGTTTTGTTTGTTTGTTTGTTTAAACGCGCTAATCTCAGAAACTACTGAACCGATTTGAATAATTCTTTCACTGTTAGATAGTCTATTTATCGAGGAAGGCTATAGGCTACATTTTATCCCGAAATTCCCACAGGAACGGGCACAACGCGGGTAAAACCGCGGGGCGCTGCTAGTTTTATTATAAAATTGAATACATCTACCAATGAAAGACTTCCCGGTTCGCGCTAAGCATAAGTAGAGATACCTAATAAGAATCTGAAGACAATTCTTATTTACCAGAGAACCCTAAATAAATAAATACAAACCGTTATTATACTGAAGATTTTCTCTATGCTTAGAAAAAACTGGCGCAGTAAACACGCTCCCATTCGTCTACAAACATTTATAATTATAGCCACATTTAATTTGCATACATAGCTAATTAGTAATTACTATTGGACATTATCGTTGTATAGTATCTTTACTTTTTCTTGTTTTGCTAAAATACTTTTGAACACGAATGTTTGTGGATTATTTTCTTTATGCAAATTAGGATAATAAATAAAATGAATAACAATGACATATAGGAGATTAAGAGGTTAGTTTTTATGTACAGAGTATAACTAAAGACAGTTTAAAAATAAGACAAAAATACTAAAATAACAGTGTCAAAAATACACTCCAACAATGTCATCATCATATTAAATGACATAATTTTATTGTCACATTTTGTAACTGCTTTTTATGATAGTTATTGGGTCCCCTAAAGCGCAGTTATACTTAAGAAATTGTATTCGCTGAAAACCAGTACATCCAAAACTCCTGACTCCATCATCAGACCGATCACCAAATCCATTGCACTGTACTCGTTAAAACATAACCAATGTGCCCGAACACTCTGTGATCACTACTTAAGTTGCTGAAAACCAATCCATCACAACTCCTGGCTCCATTATCATACCTGGTACCAGGTAGATACATAACTCATCTGTTAACATGTCCAGATACACATTTGTCAGTGACAGCAATGATTTCTAAAAAAGATTTGTAATGATTATGTTGAAAACTGTGTAGCTATAATCCAGGATTAAATTGTCATTTGCGGGACTCTGCCGGGTCAGATTTTGATGCCCTTCAGCATGCTTGTAGATTCGACTCTATTCTATTGAATGGTGTATGTCTTACTGTGGAGGTCTTTCGACCAAGTTCCATATAACTAAGCCCGCAGCTCTTTGCATACAAGTTTTTTGTTATTTTGGACAAATTCACACTCGATTTATTTAACCCAAAGTAAGCTCTAAGTTTGTGTTAAGGAATCTAATTAACTGATACTACTAAAAATACATACACAAATACTTAATAAGAATATATAATTGACACCCAAACGTCGTCGCCAACAACTATGTCTTTACATATTGTTGACTCCAGACGGAATTGACCCGCAACCCCCGACACAGTAAGCGTTCTCACTGCGCCAACGGGCTTGTCAAAAAAGGTTAATGAAAACGTGTCTGAAAATGAACGAGTGTCTAAAATATCAAACTACTTGCACTCTCCTTCTTTTGAACTCATCGACTCTTTACTAGTAAACTATCTATCTACGCGATCACCCTAGATGAATTTTATCATCCCATTTAATATTACAGCGTCAATAAAATATTATTAAACTTGAACTTTACGTCTAAAGGTGTTAATCGAAGTCTGGTTACCAATAAATTGTTACCTCAAGACTGTAATTGAAACAATATCCCGGGAATTATATAAGCCGTCTGCCTTTTAATTAGGTACTGGTTTCTTTGGGGAGGTGTACATGTAATTGTATGAGAAATTATGGTAGTTTTTAGACGATAATTTTGAAAAAATATTGATTGAAATTGCCTGTAGGTGGTGGTTAGTGTGTTGTTGGAACGTAGATGCTAGAAATAGTATATTTTTTTGTTAATTTACGAAGGATTTTTCTACGTTGGTTGTCTAACATAATTTTAACTAAATTCCAGGAACAAAAGGTATTTAAAATTGTATTTTACGAGTATAGTGCACAAAATAGAACACTGTTGAAAACGAACGCCATTTGTTTATTAAACATACTAGACGCGCCTCGCAATTCTGGCGTTGGGCCCGTTCTCGTGATAATCTACATCTACACTAATATTATAAAGAGGAAAACTTGTTTGTTTGTAAAGAATAGGCTCAAAAACTACTGGACCGTTTTTTTAAATTCTTTCACCATTCGAAAGCTACATTATCCACGAGTAACATAGGCTATTTTTCATCCCGAAATTCCCACAGGAATGGACACAACGCGGGTAAAACCGCGGGGCGCTGCTAGTCACTACATAGTATAAAATAAAGTCGTCTCTGTTTCGTGTCTGTTTGTCTGTATGCTTAAATCTTTAAAATTACGCAACGGATTTTGATGCGGTTTTTTGTAATAGGTAGAGTGATTCAAGAGGAAGGTTTTTATGTAAAAAAAATCCCGAAATTCCCACGGGAACGGGCACAACGCGGGTAAAACCGCGGGGCGCTGCTAGTGTAAAGATAAAAAAAATCATATAATTATAACCTTCCCGTTGCAGCAGGTGGCTATCTAATACAAAAGGAATTATTAAAATCGGACTGGTAGTTCTTGAGATAATCGCGTTCAAGCAAACAAACTCTTCAGCTTTAATAATTAAGTATAGATTTATGGCCTTATTCATAAACTAGCAGCGCCCCGCGGTTTTACCCGCGTTGTGCCCGTTCCCGTGGGAATTTCGGGATTTTTTTTACATAAAAACCTTCCTCTTGAATCACTCTACCTATTACAAAAATCCGCATCAAAATCCGTTGCGTAATTTTAAAGATTTAAGCATACAGACAAACAGACAAAGAGATACGAAACAGAGACGACTTTATTTTATACTATGTAGTGAAGCATGGTAGCAGCATTTTAGCTATCAAATGGTTTGTCTCTTTCTGACATACGCTATTTGTCAAAGAGTAAAAGAGACAAAACACTTTAAATCACTGTTTAAGTTAAATAATGTCTATGAATAAAGCGGTTAGGCGCTAAATAAAATTTAGTTTGTGCTATCCGCCATCCGTATCTTTGACCAAGTCGTTTAGAATCAAAATTGGTCAAAGTCGAGAATAAAGTGGTATCTTTGACCAACTGTTTTCTATTAAAAAAATCGATAGTCGCTGTCGCTATCTCCGCACCATAGTACCCTCTTGGAATTAAACTTACAATAATAAATTTTAGTATAATCATCTAATCAAATTTGACTAATGTTAGTTCATTGCGATTGTTAAGCAACGTGCAGCTCGGCCCCTACTTGGGTGGCCGATAGTGGCCTATATATCTGAGCGCTACCGTGCTTCAGAGGGCACGTTAAACAGTCGGTTCCGGTTGTTTCATCGTCAGACCATGTGGAAGGTCTTTAGGCGGTCTAAAAACTCCGACACCAGGGTTGGACACTAACCTACTTGAAATTAATGAATCTAATCATAGGTAAAAGGTTATTACTACTTCTTCTACAAAGTAGGTTAACAATAACATTTATGCAATTAACTCATATTATAATTTTTCAGCTAATTACAGCTTGCAATAATTCCTAGAAGCTAGCACCTCCATGGTTAATATATTTTTTAATAATTGCTAGAAGTATACTCTATTTCTTTTGGATTGGCACAAAATGTGGACCAATGTCGTCAATTTTCCAGCCGAAGACGATTGCTCCTGAAGAGGAAAAAGGTTTAGTAATTTTATTTCATTATTACCCTATCTCTAAACCACATTTTGTGCCAATCCAAAAGAAATAGATTAAGTTAATGTTTAAGTATTAATTGAAGGTTGATCCCTAAATAAAGCTTTATAGGAAATATACCAATACTCTAGAATTGTATCCGTAAACGTAATCTCGATTCAGTACTAGAATGTTATATCTAATATATTTTACTAGCAGCGCCCCGCGGTTTTACCCGCGTTGTGCCCGTTCCCGTGGGAATTTCGGGAATTTTTTACATAAAAACCTTCCTCTTGAATCACTTTACCTATTACAAAAAACCGCATCAAAATCCGTTGCGTAATTTTAAAGATTTAAGCATACAGACAGACAAACAGAAGACAAACAGACGCGACTTTGTTTTATACTATGTAATGATATAAAATTCTCGTGTCACGTTGTGCGTAATTGAACTCCTCTGAAACGGCTCGACCGATTCTCATGAAATTTTGTGTACATATCGGGTAGACCTGAGAATCGGACAACGTCTTTTTCATCCCGAAATTCCCGCGGGAACGTGAACAACGCGGGTGAAACCGCGGGGCGCAGCTAGTATTAGATAAAATACATCGTAATGAAGACGTAATTACAATTTCCCTTTAATTTGATTAATATTTGCTGTAAATTACTTTGACAACTGATGTAATGTTATGTCCTAATGTAATGTCATAAATAAATTGAGTGGCTTTTAATAACGCCCGTAAATGTATTACTGTCGCAACTCTTCAGCTGACTTAGACAAATGGTGGCTTAGACATGAGACAAGACCAGAGACAAGTGACTTAGACAAAGTGGACTTGCCACTTATCTAAGTCATTTAGGTAATAAGTGGCAAGTCGTTTAGACAAGTGGCAAGTGGCTTAGACAAGTAGCAATAGTTTCGCAGTCTAATTAGATGTCTACTATCTAAATTTAAAGTCTCATTACAGTACAAAGGCCTCTGATCTCAACTGATTATAACAGTCAAAGGATAAGGCGTAATCACTACATCTTATCTCATTTGAATTGATGTCAAAAACTTAAATAAAAATTTTACATGAAAATGAAATAAAAATGCATAAAAAAAATATACATCCACAACAAAATAATTCCACAATTCCATACGGAACCAAACCACATAAACTCCGATCCCTAAAAACAATTACAATTAAATTCCTTTGTTGTAACCGCGGGGCAGATCAAACGGGCCGCCGCGAACGATTCGTCTTATTCATTTAGTTACATTTACACCGTCCAGTGTAACTTGAGCCTTCGTTGAACGGAAAAAACTTTGTATACTAAAGAGTTTTTAATAAGTGTATTTGTATTGAGGTTTATCTGGTGTAGTTTTACTACTTAAAAGTGGGTTCTCTGCTAACTTACTTGCTACTTAATTACTGGTACTTAGTTTCTGACTACTTAATTACTTAGTATTAAAAATTGAACTGTGTTTAGTAACATCTTCATTTGTTTTTTGGAGTGAAATTTACTTAGAATGATATAATGTATTATACATATATTACTTTTTAATTAAATTCACTTAAGGCCACTAACCTTCTCGAACTTCCTTTTTTAATCAGATCATGTTTACAATATCTTCTACAACCCACAAACATGCACAAACAATACTGATTTTGTTGTACAGGGCAAAGGCCTATTACATCGAAAAAGTTCATCAGAAAGAAAATTACTTTACATTAAAAATGTAACGTAAAGTCCTTTATAAATGGTCGCTGGTGGCAATGTCGGGAATGTCAAATAGTCAAAGATACACCGACTTATTATCCTATTAAAGTGTTGGGCCGACGTGTGGGATATCCGCTGGTTGAAACGCCTTAAAACAGTTTCAGTACAACTATCTAGTTATGTAAGTTTCAGGTTAGTTGCTGTAACTTAGATGATTTAAAGGAGATTGGGATTTGAGGGAGAAAGAAGTATATTTCAGCAATTTTAAAGAGATTGAGAAAGATTTTGAATAAAGTATATTTAAGCAATTTTGTTAGTGGAAGTTTTCGGTGAAAAACTTTATTAATTTACGAACTATCGCACTTAGAGATTTCCACTTAATCGTCACTTAAGTAACTGATGTAATTTATTAATCATGCATGCATGACGAAATCACTCATTAAATATCCATTTAGAAAGCATATGAGGGCGTTAGTTTTCACATCACTCGTCATATTTCATAATTTGTAAATTTCGCCAACAGACCAGTTTAAATTTTCGTCAATTTCACTAAAATCCTTACTTTTCAGATAAATTCGAATATGATTTCGTGACATTGCGATACGTATCTATTTATGTCACTTTATAGATGCTGGTTGCTTTAGTTGATTCTTTGGAAAAGTGTATTACTTAACATTGTATGTATGATACATTCAACATACACGAATCTTATAGTACCTAAATTCTTTATGAAACTGTCATAGGAAATCTTTCGCCCTGCAGCTAAAAACTACTGTTAACTCCATGCAAAACAAAGTTGAATTAAAACGAAACATTAAATAGTTTTAACTTCTTTATCTTACATCTGAATTTGCAACAAGCTGACAATGCGACTGAACTGTTTTTAATAATGCTCATAAGAAACGAAACAGTGAAGGGGAGGAGTCATTGGTCGTAATTTAATTTCGTCATTTTTATTTGCTTTGTATTCTAACGAACATTAATTCTCATATTATGGAAAGGAAGCAATTATTATTTTAAGACTTACTATCCTTTTAAATCATGGAAAATGTAAAACAACTTTATTGGCCAACAAGCTAAGTCCTTTAATCATTTTCAACTTTAAGGTCAAGAAAATATAAAAGCTTTTAACTAGGCATCTATAATTTTCAGTAAACTGTGAACTTATAATCTATCTTTGGAGAGCGTCTAGGCAAAGGCGACAAGCGGAAGCGAATAGCGAATTATTTGTAGACATAAAACAAAAATGTTTAGTACTAGCAGCGCCCAGCGGTTTTACCCGCGTTGTGCCTGTTCCTGTGAGAATTTTGGGATGGAAAATAGCCTATTTCTTTTCCATTGAATGTAGTTATCTATTACAAAAATAATTATTCAAATCAGATTGGTAGTATCTGAGGTTAGCGCGTTCAAACAAAAAAAATATAGTTGCTGTTACTATTCTGCACAGTGGCATCCCTCTAAGACATCTAAATGAGTAAAATAACAGTGACAGTCAATTCAGAAAGAAACTGTTTCCACAATTACATTAATAACATATTAATTACACTCATGTCGTCTTGTCAAGGGATTATCCCTGACTACCCCTAGGATATGCCTGACAACGACTGTCCATCTTTATTACAAAGTAAAGGTGTGAAATATATCAATTTAAGTATGTGGATAATGTTTGAAACGTTGATTAATAAATACTCGTCTAGAGCTTAGTTTGGGTTTAAGATAACTGAGGAAAAATCATGTGTGTGTAATTATTTATATTATGTTGTTTATACGTATTTACTACTGTCGTAGCGATCATGGTGTAGTTTGACTAAGCGATGTTAGTTCATTGCGATTGCAACGCGCAGCTCGACCTCTACTTGGATGGGTGGCCGATAGTGGCATTTCTATCTGAGCGCTACCGTGCTTCGGAGGGCACGTCGGTCCCGGTTGTTTCAATCGTTAGACCATGTCGGAGGCCTTTAGACGGTCTAAAAACTCCGGCACCAGGGTTAGCCACTAAACTACTCGAAATTACTTACTTACTACTGTTATAATAAGGAAATTTACAAAATCTCGACCGTAATTAGGTTTTTTTCTAGACCTGCCTCTGTTACGCTTTCACGCTTAAACCACAGGACCAATTTTGATGAAATTTGGCACTAAGGTAGACTTTATGTAAAGAAAAAGGCTACATTTTATCCCAATTTTTTAACGAGGGCGGGTACCGAGGAACCTAGTTACTAATACAATCTTAATAACTAATCAAAATATTAACCCTTTCATGTGAAACATAAAATATAACCATTATACGAAGAACGAACATAATCTGAAAACCAAATATTGTATCGATAAAGAAACATAAAATTAACAATAAAAAATACAACGTTTTCACTACAATCGATTCGCGTGCTAAACACAATTTGATTACAGTTTTACTCAAAACCAGCGACACATATTGAGATGTGTATCGAACAACTGCTGTTAATAACTGACCGAATGTTCCTTTATTTTGTGATATTCTTTTAATTAGATCGGGGTATTCGAGACTGAGACAAAGATTACATAGGAATAGCGTAAGCCGAGTTTTTGCTATTAAATTAAATAAGCCCGGACAAATAAACACGGTAAATTAGACCAAAACTAAGCTCTACTAATACTATGACACATACAAATACCATGAAAATTATTTGACACCCAGACGTCGTAGCCGACAACTATAGGTATCTGCACGTTTTGTTGACTCCTGGCACACCCGACACGGGCAACAAGTTTGACCTAAAAGTACTAGAAAAAATCTTAGCTACAGTAAAAAATAAACTACACTTATATAATAAAGCTGATGATTTAGATTTTATGTTTGTTTGTACGGGATTATATCAGAATGTACGACACTGATTTGAAAATACATATATACATAATTATGTATTTGTATTAGATAGTCAGCTTAAACGAGGTTATAGGCTATTTGTCATTCTCCCATTTTCATTTAATTCCCACGTGAACTGCCACAGAAGTAACTGAAACAGGGGCCAAACCGCGGACCGCTGCTGGTACCTTACAAATTCGATCAATAAGTAAGTAAGTAGCCTGTAATGTCCCACTGCTGGGCATAGGCCTCTCATCTCGCCGAAGATACAGTACGGTGAGGGGGATTAGGTATATCACCACGCTTGCTCATAATTAGGCTTTCCAAAACCTTTTGATTTAACACCATTTATTTAAGTACATAGCGATAAATTAACTAACTCAATAACAATATCTTAAACGATATCAGTACTTATTGTAAGGTCAACACCGCTTTCTTTTTTGCGAGCAGCATTAAATATAATAAAAATACTTTTAAACAATAAAATTAAATAAAAATATAGACGAAATGATATTTATTGCATGAACCGTCCTCAAGAATGCCGGAAATCGGTCCGGTTTGTGCGTACGCAGGTTTGCGATCCACGCCTTGTAGGGTCGGCAGAAGAGAATAATAATAAATATCAATATTCAATAAATAAATATCATGTACTACTTTGTTGGTAAAAAAATTGTGTAATATTATTTTATGAGAATCTGAAGATCGTTTCTGAGGGTATTAGGACAGTTCAGTCACCAAGTTCCGGGCTGGTTCCATTTAGTAGTATATTTTTGCGGTCAAGTAAGTAATGTAAAGTATAATTGAATATTAGGCTTTTACACAGTATCAAAAATATAAATGTGAAGAAGCTTGCATTGAAAAGAAATAGATGGAGAAGAAGATGGATCGGACTCACTGACAAGAACCTAGCTCTTAAATTTATGATGAAGTTGACAACTTACATTTTTTAAATTGGCTTTTCGTTGTCTGTCGCTGTTTTTTTTTTAGTTTAAAGCAGGAGAAAATTACGTCAATATCAGCTTTATTCCAAATAGGTCAATTAATACATAAATCAGTTTCCAAAACTTGAACGATTTTTTTAAACTTAATTTTGCTCGAAGCCACTTTATTTGCCAACCCTACCTCTATTACCTGTATCATTTTGCAAGTTTCAATATAAATACTTAAACAAGTAACTAATTCAAGCATTTTTCGCCTTCCATCGGTACGCGATAAGCTTTTGAAGCTACTTTTACAACTGCCGCTTGCACCTGGACGAGCTTTAAAGCGCGATATAGTAAAGGTGTGATTATACTAAGCCGTTCGCTGCATGCAACATTATTTTAACCATTATATTATTTCTACAATTTAAACTTTAGGGCCTTATTAATAAACGCGTATTAAGAACATTTTTAGCTATCAAATAATTTGTTACTTTCTAACATACGCAATTTTCCGAAGAGCAAAAGAGACAAAACACAGTGTAACAGTGATAGTTACACCGCGTTTATTAATAAGGCGGTAAATCTTTTAAACTGTACTTGATCACTTACTGTATCTAGTCTATCAACTAAACACATTACTATAATCGCATATATTATTTGTTCGCCGCATGCAACATACGATGACAGCTGTCAGTGTAGATAATAGGTCGAAAGTAGTCAGCAAATGACTGCAGCTATCAAATAATTAGTTATTAGGTTAGGTTATGAAAATCTTGATATTTGGCTCAGACCTAAGTCCAGAGGCATTCCGACGCATGCCTAAATAAGTGTTAGGTTAGAACAATCTAGTGTGAAGGTAATGTTGGCGATCGAAGTGTATTGGAACAAGATGGCGACCGCATTAAGCGAGCGCAGTATTGTGTTCGGGACTTTATGCTACCGTCTTGAGTTTTTGATATTAAATTCAAAAGACATAATAGTAGTTAATTCACGTTGGACGTAAGCTTTTTGTGTCTTCTTTACGACTGCAATTAGCGCGTTATTACAAGTTAAAATATACTGGCGTAATACGTGGACTCTTATTGATAGTTGTAATTTTACTGTTCTAAATTAATTAAAATGACATGTTTATCAAAATATAAATGTAGTTTAAATCAAATTAATCAGTTTTGGCCATGAAAATATGATACAATTGAAATGAGAAACTTTGTTTTTTGAAGTCGATTCTTCATATTCATCGAGTGGATGGTCAACCTGACCAATCTTGGTGTCAGAGTTATTGTGCCGCTAAAGGCCTCTGACATGGCTCATGTAACGACTACTATCCGTAGAAAGTAACCTGGACCGACGGATAAACGTGCCCTCCGAAGCACGGAACCGTCTTACTTTTCGGGCAATCAGGTGATTCAGCCTGCAATGAAGTCGGTTGAAAAGGTTATTTCAGGCGCTATCATAATTATTTCATATCTCTTAATCACAAGAATTGGTAAGAAATTTATAAACTGTTAGTAAGTAAGTTGTTCAATTAGGCGGTCTAAGAACTCCGACACCAGGTTGGCCACTAACCTACTCGAAATTATAAAATAACTAGCAGCGCCCCGCGGTTTTACCCGCGTTGTGCCCGTTCCCGTGGGAATTTCGGGAATTTTTTTACATAAAAACCTTCCTCTTGAATCACTCTACCTATTACAAAAAACCGCATCAAAATCCGTTGCGTAATTTTAAAGATTTAAGCATACAGACAAACAGACAAACAGACACGAAACAGAGACGACTTTATTTTATACTATGTAGTGATGAATGATTGAAGTAAGTTCATGAAGGTTGGTATCCAACCCTGAATTTAAAATGGGTCCGAAAGGCATATAAAAAACATAAATAAAAAAAATAAAAAAACCCGACTGCGTAAAAATACTCTTATTATAAACTAAAAACAATAAAACAAGTCTGGTTGATCTGAAC
Organism: Cyclophora albipunctata; assembly: GCA_963082685.1. NCBI lineage: Eukaryota > Metazoa > Arthropoda > Insecta > Lepidoptera > Geometridae > Cyclophora > Cyclophora albipunctata. The sequence goes on along the minus strand of OY720131.1, from coordinate 1,488,024 downwards.
TGGAGGAAAAATGCGTAGAAAGTAATAGACCTAAACTATAACAAAATATTTAAATACGGGATATAGCGACTTTTACAGTCGGGCCCCTTTAAATAACCTAGACTCATTCCTATCAATATGGGTCCCGGCTGTTCATATACATACATACCTACATACATACACTCGAAAAACAAACCCCTCCTTCTGTCGCAGTCGGGTAAAAACGGGTTCTACTAGCACTAAAACGAGTAAGAAAAAAACGGGTTTTCAGAGTGCGAAGCCTACATAGTAACCCTTAACTATTCCAAACACAACTCAGTACTTCTTTAACAAACACATTACGAGGAACATGTTGCAATCACTTGTCTTTTAAATTATAATGTTCATCACAGCTAGTATTAGAACTTGACTCGGGAGCTCTAGAATTAGCAACGGCAAAGGGGGGTAAGTATACTAAAAGTATTGCTTTTGCAACTTTGATGTTAAAATAGTTGAGTACGTTTTGTGATACTCAATGAAACGGGCACGGTAAAACGGGTTTGTATCAAGTTAGTATATAACGTACTAGGCGCGCTCCGCAGTATTAACTGCATTGTATAGGTTACCGTGGGAATTTCGGGATGAAAGATATCCCATATGTCATTTATTCTTTCATTTCGAGGAGGGTTAGTGGCCAACCGCCTAAGGCCTCAAAAACGGTCTACATTACACATAATATCTTAGAACGCCAATCGAAAGGTAGTTGAAGGTAGTTCGTATCAAAATCTTATCCAAGGCGGTATTTTAGTTATAGTACGACCATCAATACAGACCGCCAAGAAAGCACTAAATAACTCCTAAGAAATACTCACCCCACCTGTAAAGTACTATAAAATTAAATATTATTAAGCCCAATGCGGTTGGCACGCGCACATCTGCGCATGCGCTCACGATTACTTGTCAATTTGACACTTTTATACTAACTATCGAACGCGCCCGGGTAGCGGTGTCTTTTTACTTGTTTTTAGGGTTCGAGGTTCTATTTGAAAACCCTTATTGAGATGAAATTGAACTCAAGCCTTTTTACATTAAATTGAAGACTATTAGTACAATTATTTGAAGAAAGATGTCTCAACAGCTTGTGACACTACAAAAAAACGGAATTTAGCGCAAGAAACACAGGTCACGTGACGTTGAATTCCTTGTATGTATTTGTATGAATGATGACACACTGGCCTGCTGCGACCCTGCAACCGCACTGTTACTTGTGCTTTAATTGTCAGTCTTCGAAGTAACGAATTTAATTCTGAAACTTGTCTCTTCAACATGACTTAGGTTTAACTCACTGGACAAGCTCATTAGTTACACCACACTCTTCTCATTGTATTAACATGAGAGAGCAAGAGGATTTGCCATACAATGAGCCATATTCTTAACTTACTGAGTTTTCGATTAAAACTACGTTAACGAATACACTTTGCTTTTGTTTTACATTTTCATCTGACATTTCGGCACCTTTACACTGAATTTTATGCGATCATTTAATCTTTCAGTAGTTTTTCAATATTTTAAAACACTACGGAACCCTTAATTTTCGGAGACGACTTGCACTTACCAAGTTTTATAATATTTCTATAAAATTAACTTATTAGGGTTCCGTAGCCAAATGGCAAAAACGGAACCCTTATAGATTCGTCATGTCTGTCTGTCTGTCTGTCCGTCCGTCTGTCCGTATGTCACAGCCTTTTTTCTCCGAAACTATAAGAGCTATGTTGTTGAAACTTAGTGTGTAGATGTATTCTGTGAACCGCATTAATATTTTCACACTAAAATAGAAAAAAAATAAAATTTTAGGGGGGTCTCCCATACTTAGAAATGAAAAAAATATTTTTTTTTTTCATCAAACCCATACGTGTGGGGTATCTATGGATAGGTCTTCAAAAATGGTATTGAGGTTTCTAATATCATTTTTTTCTAAACTGAATAGTTTGCGCGAGAGACTCTTCCAAAGTGGTAAAATGTGTGTCCCCCCCCCCTGTAACTTCTAAAATAAGAGAATGATAAAACTAAAAAAAATATATGATGTACATAACAATGTAATCTAACACCGAAAATTGGTTTGAACGAGGTCTAGTTAGTAGTTTTTTTTTTACGACATAAATCGTAAACCGCAAAAAAATACTGATTATTCATTCAATAACTCAAATGTAAATAAAAAAACATTTATTTTAATAAACATTAATCTTATGCATAAACCCTGAACCATTATTTTCTTATAATAAATCTGTAATCTGTAATACTTATACACCATGAGTAGAAATTATAAGTCGCGCCAGGGTTTGTGAGGTCGTTAATCGATCACAAGCACAACCCACACGCTAAGTAAGTAAGTAGTAGTAAGTACAACGAACTTCAAGAACTTCTTTATTATGTTACTCGCTGCTACGGAACCCTTCATGGGCGAGTCCGACTCGCACTTGGCCGCTTTTTTTTTTATCTTCAGAAAGGCCGTGTCGTTATTCTTACTAATGTTAATTTTTTGCTACTTAAATTTATGATATTGATATTTTCCGTTTGTCGCTATAAGCGGCATATCTTTGTATTAATGTTTTTTGGTCGACTTTGTGTCATTTAATTCTTAACTTGTAATGTTAATTGCCTGAAATGAGACGGTTTTATTAATTATTTTGTTTCATTACTAGCCGTTCAATGCGGTGGTTCAAGCCGCGATTAAATAGATGGCGCTAGTGTGAATATTTTGTAGATCGCATTTACGTTATTTTTGTCAGATATACTGGTATTTACGCTTAATCCTCCTCAATGTACTGGTATCTTCAGTGAGATGAGAGGCATTTGCCCAGCAGTGGGACATTACAGGATACTACTTTACTTTACTTTTTAGTGGTTATGCGGCGATACATTTAGTGAAGATGGAAAAAATCCTTCTCTTTATAAAACTATTATTGACTTGGTCAGTGCAGTTTCAAACATAAAGGACAAACACAAACATTTTAAAGTTTATTTAGCGGCTAAATATGATTGAAAAACAAAATTTGTTTATTCAAATTTGTACTTTATAAAGCACCAAATAGAACACTATTTAAAACGAACGTCATTTGTTTTTTTAACATATTTAGCCGCTAATTAAACTTAAGAATGTTTGTGCAATTCACCCTTATTCTGATAATTATGTCATTCAAAGATTGTATATAAAAGCGATTAGCCTCATTATTTTCATTTAAAAATTATGCGACTCTAGATGTTCTATAGAAAGTTGCTTACATACACTCTGATCTACACTAATATTATAAAGAGGAAAACTTTGTTTGTTTGGTTGTAATGAATAGGCTCAAAAACTACTGGACCGTTTTAAAAAATTCTTTCACCATTCGAAAGCTACATTATCCACGAGTAACATAGGCTATTTTTCATCCCGAAATTCCCACAGGAATGGACACAACGCGGGTAAAACCGCGGGGCGCTGCTAGTTTGTATTTGATATACTCGTAATAAATGTAGCCTTGCTGGGTTAAAAAATAATTCCTCTTTTGCATACAACCACGAAATAAAAGTATTAAAATTTAAACCAAACAATACGTTACAAATGTCGACCATAATTCCGTCTTAACGTTATTACGTTGACAACACAATTGAATATTTTTTACAATATTTAAAATGTTAACACTTTGCTTGTTATGCAAAAACGAGAGAATATATTTGTTTTGAATAAATTGCAATGAATTGCAGTTGCATTGAAATGAATTAAATGGGAATATAATCTTTTAGCTATCTCCACCTGTTGGTTTAACTAAGTGAGAAGGTATAACTTGTAAAAAATACTGGATTAACTGAATATATAGAATGAGCATACTACTTTCAACAACCTCCGTGGTCTTGTGGTTTGAGCGCTCGGCTCACGATCTGGAGGTACCGGGTTCGATTCCCGGAGGGAACAATATCTCACAAAAATCTCTTTGTGGGGCTGTCCTCAGTTTGGTTTGGGCATTGCAGGCCGAATCACCTAATTGCCTAAAAAGTAAGATGATTCCGTGCTTAAGGGCACGTTAAGCCGTCGGTCCCGGTTACTTTCTACGGATAGTAGTCGTTACATGAGCCATGTCAGAGGCCTTTGGCGGCTCAATAACTCTGACACCAGGATTGGTCAGGTTGACTATCCACTCGATGAAGAAGAAGAAGACGTTAGTATAAAAACGTAGCACAGCATACTCTGATAAAATTGCACCATAATAACTAGACAAGGACCAAACAATACCACTAGCCAGAATCACCTCTCACTAGACATTTAACTTAATTCCCCATCTCCTACCCAGAACACAATTCTCCAATCCCAATCAGTTCCAAAACTGAATTCTCTAATTCCTGACCGAAATATAATTCGTTATTAAATATCCAAAGGTCTCATACGACGTTGTATTAGACCTTCCTTCCAAGGAGATCGCGTGATGCTCCCGACAATTTACTTATTTACTCTGATTAGTTTCACGGAACCAAATCCGGTCGGTGGCTGGAGGACGGACATAGAAAGCTGTGGAGAGGAAGGGACAGTTAGTTTTCTAAAAGTCTAGTTGCGCCCGCGGTTTCATTCGCGCTGTACCCGTTAGAGATTTTTGGATCAAAAGTTTGATTGATCAAAAGATTATAATGTTATTACAGACTATAATATATTGTCTGTCTAAAACTACTGATATCTGTTGATAGAGTTAGGTATTTAGAATATTAGTAGGGATTAGAGGACTTCACTTTTACCTGTGGTTCCGAAACATTCGCAATTATTTTAGTCGATATTCTGTCTGGGCTAAGATGAACTACAAAACTAAATAATGGAAATCGGTTTAGCTTTTGCGTTTTAAATAGTGTGAATAGTAAATAGTAAAGATGGGGCTATATTATAGAGGCAAAATACAAATTACATCCAAAAATATTTTTATTCTGCAGCAAAAAATTCACAAGAAATTGATAATTAGTCGTCTCCACCCATTTCTTAGTGCCGACACAAAGTCGGTACAATATTTCGGACTCATTACGATGTCAATATAAGATTAGGGATAAGACCAATTTAAAAAAAAACTAACCGCCAAATAATCTACTCGTTTTTTTCTCTATCGATTACAGACGGCCGCAAGACACAATTACCTAAAAAATACCTGTTTTTTTTTAAACAATACTCAAATAATAATATGCAGCCATTTTGATTGACAGCTCGCCTCGTCTGGCCCGAGATAAATGCGGTGGAATAAAAAAAATCGGACAATTCGTTCGATTTAAATCGAATCGTATCGAATTAGTGGCGATTATCGATATAAAATACAACGTGGCATATGTTCTGAATTCAAAAATTAAGTTTGTGGTTTCGAAAGAGTAATTGTCGGTTCGATTCGTGGAATGTTTTTGAATATTTCGATTGTTTATTGTTTTTGGTGTTACAACTTTTATACTCGTATTGAAAATACAAGTTTAACTTCGAATACGTACGAAGGTTTTCCTATGTTATCTATATGTATGTTACGGGTAAAGTTAGAACATGGAGTAAACCTAGGTTTACCCGGGTTGACTTAGTATTACCTGAGCTTCTTGGATAAAGTCCGAATAATAAGTAAAATAAATTTTAATTCCTGATACTCACAATCGACAACCATAGGTTTGGTTAGGTTAAGTTTAAATATATCAGGCCAAAATAAGTTACTAGAAATACAGGCTTCTAGTTTAATCGACAACGAAGTTATAGGAGGTTGAAAATGGTCCGAATTGCTTCGAGAAAAGTATGGTACGGCCTTGCCGCTTTCTTTTGCTCGACTGTCATCTGTCATCTGGAACACTCATATTTATACTTAAAAGCTGTAATCCTCCTCACTGTACTGATATCTTCAGTGTGTTGAGAGGTCTTTGCCCAGCAGTAGGACATTACAGGCTAATACTACTACCAAACTAAAGTAATAAGTTTCCGTTCGTTAGTTCCGCCGTAACATGTATTGATTTTCAAAGCAACTGAATGTTTGAAGCGCTTCGCCAAAGCACGGTGAAGGTTTACAGAGAAACCTTGGAGTTTACAACTGAATTACATAGATGTCGTTAGTAGTATGAAGTTTGTAAAGCTTAGTTAATAGCATGTTGATAGTGAGCGAGTTAACAAGCTGCAATCCAGCGATATAAAGACAAAATTAAATGGTTTTAGGGCGATATGTAAAATGTCACATTTCGTATATATTAGAAATTGAACTTTAGTGGAATTTGCGGTAATAACTGGTTAAAACTAGACCTTTCTGGTAGACCTATTATAATATTATAATCCAATACTCACATAATTATTTTGAGTTCCTATAGAGCCCGAACATAAAAACAAAATTATTTTTTTTATCTCTACAATATTTATATAGATAATACTAGTAATTTATAGTAACTACTAATACTAGTTTATAGTACAGATAAATAAACATGTACTGTATTAGCGGAAAATCCGCGACGGAGTTACCGTCAAGCGTAGCACTGGCCTAATTTTTTAAAACTTTAATTGACATTGAAAAGTCAAGAAAATGTCATAATAAGTTACAAATTAAAATAAGTAGTTGACTCTAACACAACTAACCTTTCGATAAAAAATTCAAAACTATTAAACTTTCTTCATTATTCGTTAGTAAAACAGTAAAAACTTAGTTATTATCGACTATACAAACGTAATTAATAATAAATATTGCAAACAGTTAATAATGTAGGTGCCACAGTAGTGACACCATGCATAGATCATATTTCTGCACTAATAAAATGTATTTTATGTCATACTAGCAGCGCCCCGCGGTTTTACCCGTGTTGTGTCCATTCCTGTGGAAATTTCGGGATGAAAAATAGCTCATGTTACTCGTCGATAATGTAGCTTTCGAATGGTGAAAGATTTTTTTTAAACGGTCCAGAAGTTTTTGAGCCTATTCATTACAAACAAACAAACAAAGTTTTCCTCTTTATAATATTAGTGTAATTTAATACTATGTAGCAGCGCCATGAGGTCTTACCCGCGCGGAGCGCTGTTAACTCATCACAATTGTTAAGCTACGTGCAGCTCGGTGCCTACTGGGATGGGTGGCCGATATTGGCATCTACCGTGCTGCGGAGGACACGTTAAATTGTCGGTCCCGGTTGTTTCAATCGTCAGACCAAGTCAGAGGCCTTTAGTATTTTTCAATTATGAAATTTTGCGTAGCATGTCCGTAAGGGTGCCATTTCTCAAGAGCTATGCTAAGATATCTCCACTGCGAATACGCATTACTATATATTACAGCAGTGGTGGAATTCACTAATCGTAACGTAACATAGCATAGTATATCTTTAAAGGTAAAACTCCCCAAACGTAGATGAAATCAACTTAACCATCCTTCACAATGGGTTGGGTAAAATATAACAAAAACATAGAATCTACTTATTTTTGAAGTTGGTTAATAAATTAAATTAAATATAATTACTGCAGTACTGCGGTTATAATGTCCCAAGGATGACATCATGCTAACAAACTCTAAATGCTTTTTCACAAAATTGAAATAATAAAAAAATTATACGCCATTTTACTGCCTTACTTGTGCCTAAAATTTTACTATTCAGAGTGTGGTGCAAGTTGTGAACTTATATTTTTTGACGTGATTTCAGTTGAACTATTATCAATTTAAAGTCATAGCTTTTCCGACGCTCCAAGCACGCATTTAATTTTATCTCACTTCGGTACTTCATCTCATTCTTAAAAGCGTGTCGGCCGTACCATGAAGAAACTTCTTAATAATGAAAGATAGAGATGACATTTCGTCATCTGCAGTGAAGGAGAGCAGAGCAGTCTGCGGATGATTGTGCTTATCGGGGGCGTAAGATGAGTGATTATGATGACTTTAGGCCCATTATGCATATTACCTAAACTGGATACACATAAGTAATCAAATACTGACATAAATAATTTAATAATTATATTTGTATTTATTTGTCTACATTTTCCACTCGATATCTGAACGCATGCATGTAAAAACACCAAACAAAAATCTTCTAGAACTAAAAGAACACAAGTTCATTTCTAAAAGCTCTCGAAAGCTTAGTTCAAACAGTTTACGTACCTACCTTAGTCTCGATATTTTTTACATAACGGCTAACCAACCTACTCCAAAAGAATGAATGACAATACACAGTATAACCGCTCACCTCTCCTCACTTAAACCACCCTCTAAAATTGGTAACAGACATTGTACGCGTGATTTTCGGCAATTCTCGTTTGATTTACCGCGGCCGGTGTCACAACGAGGGGCGCGGGAATTTGTGGTGTCCTAAATCAAAACGAATCCTATTCCACGGGCGGCGGACAACCGCGCGCCTTTTGTTTTTATTACTCTATTTATATTTATAAGTGTATACGTTGTCGTAGCTCGATTTTATACATAGCCCCCAATTTCACCGTTCTTAAGGTTGAAGCCTAGACAGAAAAAGTGACGTTGTATTTCTTAAGACAACCAGTTCGTTCGGTTGCAGTGCGGGTGCCGGTGGCGTGACGTATTCCTCCCTAGTATTTGTAGGATAGGCGTTGTCTTTATTTTCCTAAATTGTATTGAGCTTTTTTAAGTCACAATGATTTTTTAAGAAGGTATATTTTTGATAACATTATACTAACCCACTTCCGCTAATCTACCGGTTTCCGTTAATCCCTTTTTCACATTTATTTATACATAATAGAAGGTAACCCGTTATTTTCCGTTTTTCAAACGGGAAATTGTAAAACAATGTTCTCCACTTTTAATGTCCTCCATAACTTTTAACGCAGTCGTAACATTAACGTTAAAGTTTACGTTAACGCGTTTTATTGCGTCTCTGCTTATTCGAGATTTATTCGATTGCAATAAAAGTTATAGTCGAAATAAGAATAATAAGTACCTTTATAAGTACTTACCTTATTTAAATAGATGTTTGAAAAAACATGTCTGACCTTTTTGTGGATATGTAGGTAAAAATAAATAAAGAGGTTTTGACCTACTTTTCAAGTAACTAAGCGAAAACTTACAGATTGCTTGCAACAGCTATAGCTTGCTTAGGTCAATTACCTATCAAGTTTTATTTAGATAGTACCTATGCACGCCTAATCCTTCTCACTGTACTGATCTTCAGTGAGATGAGAGGCCTTTGCCCAGCAGTGGAACGTTACAGGCTCATAATTTACTCTTATTCACCTATGTTTCAACTTTCAAATTATTGTTTTGGATGCAATTTTAATTGTTTTTTAATCAGTAGGTACCTATCATAATTTAAAATATTTTTTTTTATCTGAAAGCATAATATTAATTTTACTAATAATCATAACTCGTATTACATGGGGCTGTTACCATAGGACCTATGTTTCGCTAAACTTTGAAGTAGCCCTCTTGGCGTATCTTAGATCGATTGTTAACTACGTGTATCCCGGCCACCCTTAGATGGGTGGCAGTCCCAACTTAACGCCGCCATGCTTCGGATCGCACATTACGGTCCCAGTTATTTAATAGTTAGATAGTGGTCTTTAGGCGGTCTAAAAAGGTTATTTTAGGCCAATAACCTACTTGAACTTACAACTTGAAATAAAAAATTGCGATTAGAAATTGCGATTAAAAAGACTGAACCAAAAACAATGAATAAATTAGGGTGAATAAAACAAAAGTTAACCGTTAATAAAATAAGTAACTCTCCATACAATTTACAGTCATTTTACATTTAAACAAAAAAACTCTTTACCCTTTGAAGGTCTTTTTAATAAATAATAAATACACAAACAACAATTAATGTGTTTGTTCGTGTACTCATGAGGACGGTTGAAGGGAAAATGCGAAAACTCGCCCTTGGGGCGGCCATGTTGTGACGTCACTGATAACACCGCGGGCCGCACTCAGGGCTACCGATTTATATATTTTTTTACCTACAAGAAGGTTTCTATTTTTGTACTAACAATGAAGTAAGTATAATTTTTTTCAGTTTTAATGAACAATATTATATAATATTTTTTTACATTTTATAAACAGATAAATATTTAAATTTGGAATACTTAATAGGTAAGTATGTATAAATTTCTAGTATATTTTATTCGTAAATGTACGTCTCCCTATCAAATATATTTTTTTTGTTTAAATAATTTTATTTATCAAAATTAAAGTCAATAAAATATTAACTGTGTGACTTGCCACTATAACAGTATGAATAAAGGCCCCTAACTATAAAGAGCACAATTTGCAATTTATGCTAAACGATAAAGCAAAAACGAAACGTTAAATATGACATACTAATAGCAGGTCCCTTTGTTGTAAGCTCAGTAGTTACAATTACACATCAATTTAAAATATTTACAACCGATCAACATTTTACGTCAACTTATAAACAACAACACAACTGTCTGACTCATTCCTTTATTAAAAAACAACGCAAATAACTATTAAAGAAACTATTCCAAAGCAATGCACTTTTAAAATGCCAACTATCCTCTGAAACGTCAACATTACAACTGACAATGTGAAACGATTCAAAAATAAAAACTGAAAAAAGAAAAAATGAAAATCGTCTCAGTACGTCCCCTTGTGGTGGTTAGCGGCGAATGGCGATTCTGATTGGTGTATTTGAATTGGGGGGCGTGGTGGACTGTGGCCACTCCCACACCGGCTAGGGGTCTCGATTGTGGAAGGATCCATACGTCGCCCGGCGCTTGACGGCTGCGCCTCGCGTCCTCACAGCTCTATACATATAACCTCAAAATCACGTGTTTTAAGAGCCCGCGTCCGCAACAATGAGTGACGACACCTGTCAAATTTGAAAATAGAACGATCCCCGAATCGAAAACTATTGTGTGAATTTAGTGACATCTAGTGGTGACATTAGGGTTTAGTGGAAAACAATGGATTTTAGTGGAATAAAATAAAACAATTATCTTCCAATAAGGTTTCCCGTAGTTGTAGTTTAGAAAGCTCAAGTGATTTCTTCCAAAATATTTTTAGTAAGTTCACTGTTGATTATTTATTGAACGTGTAAATAATTGAGCGAAATTTAGTTGAAGACACAAAATCGTAAAACAAAGGAACTTGGCGATAACACTTGGCTGAATCCGCCGGAAAATATTAAGTAATTACACACATTTTTGCGATATCTAAGACCAAGGTTAGGACAAAAGAAATCTAAACCAAACAACAATTAAAAAAGAGGTCAAAATAATCGCACAGCAGACACCAAAGTGACATAACTTAGCTCTTCAATTTTCTTGTTCGGTGATTTGCGACAAGATTTAATATGACATGACGGAGATGCTTTTGTAAACATATGAGAAAAATAAGTGATTTGTACCAAAACCTAGAAATTGCCCGTAATCAAAATTTCTTTTGGGAAAAGAGCAATATTTTTTGCATTATGACGTCGTGATTTTCAAGTGCAATTTGGGACAAACCAGAATATTGTGCAATTTGGGTCAAGGAGAAAATTCAAGACAATATCTGGAACTAGTATGCCAGGATAATTTCAGTCAAACAAAAATCGAGACTACCTAGATCTTTTATATTGACCGATACTTCGTTCATTGGGGCAAGTTATCCATTAATTCTAGACAAAAGAACTGGGACACATTTTCAGTTTGGACAAAGCAATCTTCGGGACAAGTCTTTAGGACAAAACTGCAAGTGTTTTATACTTTTTTGTGTGCGTGTGTTGTGATTGTGGTGTGTGAAAGCCGTCAAGATAGCCACAGAGTCGAAGTTAGCGTTGTGCGGAGGCTGGGGCGCTCAGGGCTACGCTCTTGAAGGATGCGTGGACACTGGCATGCTCCGGCCGCCGCCGCAGCCGCACTCAAGCCAGCTCGGGACCGTCTACGCGACAAAGAGAAGGCGGAGGAATGGCAAAAGGTATTTTTTCAAATAGTATATTTTCTAGCTGTTTGTTTACTATGTAGTTTTTGAAGATTCGCGACAAAAATGGCATTGGGGCAATTTCAACATTTCTAACTGAGTCCCGTTTTGCATCATTATTGTATGATTGGGGAGATAAAATTTGCCGGTTTTTTTAGCTCCAGGTTTTCAAACATTTTTCTTGCTATCCTTATTATTAGTATAGTTTGTCAAGTTTCGGTACAAAAATTAGCCAATCATTTTCAAGTAAATTCGTCACAAAAAAAATTTCAATCCGTGTAATAATTAAAACTTCCTACCACTGCATTATAAGACTTGTTCTTTTAGTGTTTGCCTTATTTTGATTTTGATCCGCAGGATGTAATTCTATAACATTTTTGGAGCAAATGTATTGAGGTTTTTTCTTGCAGACCATCCGTTTTAAAATAACAAAGCATTATTCTTAGTTCTATAAAAAAAATCAAGTTTGAGTGATATCAAGCCGGAGTACTTTGAGTTCAGTCAGCCGAAAGACAATTAAATACATTTTAAACGCATTCATCAAGGCAATGAAAGAGTCTAACAATTTTCACTCTATGGTAAAGTTATCAATACAATGAAATACAACTCTCACTTCACGTTAAAACTATCCATCTTTTTCTAAGACTTAGCTGGGCTCTTGTGGATGGAGTTCTTTCCATTTTTCTCTATCTTCTGCCATCCTCTTCAGCTGTAGCTTTGCTCTTTCAGTTAGTCTGCATATGCCCTTCTTGGCCTTCCTCTTCCTCTCTTTGCCTCCTATGTGTCCTTCTGTTATAGTTTTTATTAAGTAGTGGCGTCGTTAAAGATGTCCAAACATCTACCCCCTATTTACGGAGTAGATGGAAATGACATGACTATCAATACAATGAGGAAAAGCAGTTAGATACCTGCTTATGGATTGCTCATGTCCATATAAAGGTATTTTCGTATCTCCTAATATTACCCGCCTAATGACCACTTTACTCACACTTCACACTTTCAAACACTCATACTATTTCCTCAGAGTTTAGAAAGTAAGATATTTACACTTTATTACCGGATATACGAATTGTAACAAAAAATCGATAATACTTTGTATCAAATCGATTTTAAACAAAATTATTCGTCACTAATCTTTTACACGCTTTGCCCAAAACGCAGCAGTTTTATTTTGAACTTTAAGTTTAAAGCCATAAATATTATATTGTGAGATAAACTTCATGTGAATATGGTTTGAAAAGGAAGTTTTGAAACTGAATTTACATAAAGATAAATACTTCCTTTAGATAATTGAAAGGAAAAATGTATTGAAAAAATATAGGTATTACAATATTTAATAAGTTCTCTATAGCACCTAATATTCTACAAACCTACTATATTTCTATGAAAGAAGAAATTTACTAGTGTTAAGTATCATTTATCATCATATTTTTTGACATCATTTTAGCAATCTTCATTCGTATAGAAACTGAGAAATCTTTTATTTCGTGTATTATCGTTATGGCATCATCATTTCACGCCAAAAACAGTTCTACCTAATTGGTACCTATAACACTTAACACATAAATCATTCGATTATTTTCACCGATAAAATTCACAGTTCTATTATTGAATTGAACAATTTTCATATTCAAAACCATGAGTTAATCATAGTCCGTTCAAAAATTAGTGATGGCCTATTACGCCGATTCGATTATTAATTTATGCATCGAGCGTGCATGATGATTTATAATCGAATAACGGATAGAGAATCGTAAATCGAGGTGTGAGATTTGCAATAATTGACTTTTGTTACCGTGACTAAAAGTTTTCATTTTATTGAAATGTTTTAGGGTTCTATGCCTTCGAGAAAAAAATGACTAACCCCATCACTGATCTTGTATCGTTTTTTTAATTATTTGCGTTTGTTCGTGTTTTTGTACTTCTGTCTGTCCTGTCCAAACCACAGCAGTTTCATTTTGAACTTTAAGTTTAAAGCAATAAATATTATAATAGTGAGATAAGCTTTTCCAGTTGTATATAATTCAACATACGCAATTGTAAAAATGATAGATTTTTTTTTTTCAAAGTCAGATATTTTGTTCAGTTTTCAATTTTGAATTACCTAAATGTACAAAACATTATGAACTTTATAAAGCCCAAACATAAAATAAAAGACGTTACTCTCATGACTGTATTTTTAACAGTAGCTGCAATAACAATTGCCATTATTTTACAGTTTAATTTTTATTTCCAACTAAATACTTGGCGGGGCAAATTGTACTGCAAAATGTTTCACAGTAAATTTTTTGCCACCAGTAGTAAGCCATTTTAATTTTCACTGCCAAATAAAATATAGGTATTTGATGGCGAATTAAACAACGAAGAATTTGATGATTCTCCAAAAAGTAATGTGTGAGTCATACCAGTAAAATGAGGAGTCACCAAGCTACCTTGTCTTGAATTACGAAACTGCTCGTTTTTGAGATCATCAACCCGCAGATACTCTCAAAAACTACCCAATAGCACTAAAAAGTATTTCTCCTCTGAGTCACGGGACAAGCCCGGTCTTTTTGAGAGGCATGCGAGGGGATACAGATCCAACTCGTAGAGGCCCTTTGGAGATGTTTAATGTAATGGATTACAACTGCAGGGACACACTCCCGACCACATCAGTACAGCATATCCGGGAATATGTACCTGCAGAAGTAGGGACTATTGTATGAAATGAAAGAAAATGACTGGGCTATGGGAATGAAGGTTGGATGCACTGAAAATGGGTTATTGCAGAGAGGTTATTATTAAATATATCAAATAATTTTAGTTTTTAAACAGTGAAATTAATATTATGCTTATCATCAAATATCTTCAATATATAATTATACTGTACGTGTGTATGTCATTCCTTCTAAACGGTACGACCGATTTGAATGATTTTTTTTGTTCGCGTTTGGGTGGCACCCTGGATGGTTTAGATTCACACTAGTGACATCTATTGGGTCGCGGGTGGAACCACCGCGCGGGACAGCATACATATAACATACATAAAAGTTTTCGATATTATTTTCTACTCCAACTTTCTTCTCATCAATTCCTTTCTGTCACTACAAAGAAACAACTAATCCCAAAGCTATCATTAATAAACGTTTGTAATGCGTAAACCTCATACTAATAATTTATACGCTCACAAACCATATGATAGACTTGGACATTAATTCATATGTTTCTGACAAAATACTTATTAATTTAAAATGTCATTGAATTATGTAATTAGAGATACGGTTCGTTAGAAATGGCCTTGAGTGTGTATTTTCTTTATGGTAGAGTAGTTTAGGTCTATTGCTCTATCTTTATTGTTTTTGGTAGAAAAGTAAGTTTAAGTAGGTAACTGCCTTACTCAGAGTTGTCAATTGAATAAAAATTAACTAACGAACGTATTTTTCATAAACTATATGCCAAAAATCACTCTACGACGTTTCATTGTGAAACATTGCGATTGTTAACGTGCAGCTCGTGCTTCGATGGGTGGCCGATAGTGGCATTTGTATCTTAGCGCTACAGACTGTGCGTCGGAGGACACGTTAAATTGTCGGTCCCGATTGTTTCAATCGTAAGACAATGTCAGATGTCTTTTTTTTTGTTGGATGGCCAACCTGACCAATCCTGGTGTCAGAGTTATTGAGCCGCCAAAGGCCTCTGACATGGCTCAAGTAACGACTACTATCCGTAGAAAGTAACCGGGACCGACGGCTTAACGTGCCCTCCGAAGCACGGAATCATCTTACTTTTCGAGCAATCAGGTGATTCAGCCTGCAATGCCCTAACCAAACTGAGGAAAGTCTCACAAAGTGATTTTTGTGAGATATCCCCACCGGGAATCGAACCCGGAACCTCCGGGTCGTGAGCCGGGCGCTCAAACCACAAGACCACGGAGGCTGTTAAAGATGTCAGATGTCTTAAGTCGGTCTAAAAACTCCGACACTAGGGTAGGCCACTAACCTACTTGAACTACTTATTACCTAGTAACTCAGAGTGTGGCGGTTAGTCACTTACTCTGGTGAATGCGTCCAATCCCATTCACCACTAAATTTTAAGACTGCCTAAAACATCCTAATAATTGCAAAAATCGGAGATGTCAATATACAGTAGACTACATTAAAGCTTGCCTAGCCCATGTATTAAAGTATATCTGTCCTCGAATGACCGTTCCCCCTACCCCTTCATCCCTCCCATCCTTAGTCTATGATACAAAAAATCATCGCTTTCTAGGACTTTTGTCCTCTGCGGACTTATGTCCCCCGTTTGCACAACTTCAACGGCTTCCATTTCCACTTCATTTAAACTCTCACCACATACGTTTAATAATTTAAAGTCCTTTGTAAATGAGTACTGTACTGTATATTTTTGCAAAAATAACTCGTTTGTCCGAATCGAACCTAGTACAGCTGCGCGGTCGAGGGTTAATCAGGACAATAAATTACTGTACCACTGAACATAAGGTGTTATAAAATTAATTTAAATTATACATTTGTATTCTTTCCTCGTTTTCGGAAAGCGCATGTCAGAATGACATTGATAATTTCACCTGTCACTTTGCTAAATATTTTTTGGTCAATTTTCCATTCGTTGTTTTTAAATTTATCGGTAAATGAGCGGTTTAATTAATATCTTTAAACATATAATTTAATTGGGCAACGTAATTTTAATTTTTTTAAAGAAAGTTTTAAGTATAAGTAAGTGCAAAATGCTATGCTAAACATAACACAAGATAGACCTGGATTCAATCAATAATAATTAAAGGCAAAGCAATTGATGTTATGTAATTGAACGCCCGTATTCAGAGTACCCGTAAATTTTCATACATTACATGCGAAAATCACTCAAAATTATTACAAACCGCGTCAAAATCCGTTGCGTAGTTTTAAAGATCTAAGCATACATAGGGACAGATAGACATACAGCAGAAAGCGACTTTGTTTTATACTATGTAGAGATGTTTTTTAATTTTAACTTTGTTTCCCAAGCGTGGTGATTGCGCCTAATCCTCCTCACTGTACTGATATCTTCAGTGAAATGAAAAGCCCAGGCCCAAGCCCAGCAGTGGGACGTTATAGGCTTATTATTACTTAACGTTGTTTCCCATCAAAACTAACAGACCACCAACATACCCAACTCACTTAATATTCCACTTCAGATCGGAAATTGTTCATAAGTTGAATATTAAGTAAAATCGATTAGTTCTAACACATCAGACATGTGCCTTAGTTACTAACAAACCTAAATAGGTATATAAATAACATTTAAACTGAATAAACTCGATGTAACGTCAACGAGTGCAGACACACCTGCCCATCGCAGATGGCTAAGAATCGTCTTCATACCTCGGTATGCGAATTTTGTGGACAACCGATTTCTCAAGACTAATTATTATGGTAGCGTTTAATTTTGATAAATTTCTTCCATTTTGGTTCACCTGTCGTGTAATGGTAGGTAATGTTAGGATTAAATGTTTGTGATTATTATTGTACTTGGTTGAGTTCAGTTTTTTTCTGCAACATTGTATGTATTATAAGATAGGTATGTATATTTCTCATATTTATCGACAAGCCCGTTTGCACAGTGGCAGTGAGTGCGCTTACTGTGTTCGGGGGTTACGGGTTCGATTCCCGCCCGGAGTCAACAATATGTGAAGACATAGTTGATGGCGACGAATTCTGGGTGTCAATTATATATTGTTACAAAGTACATATTTGTGTATGTATATGTAGTAGTATCAGGTAGTTAGATTCCATATTACAAGCTTAGAGCTTAGTTTGGGTCTAATTAACCGTGAGTGAATTTGTCCGGGTTTATTTATTATTATTTATAATTTAACAGCGCCTCGTGGATTTGCCCGCGTTGTACCCGTTCCCGCGGGATATCGGGATAAAATGAAACATATGTCTTATTCTGATTTATAACATCTATTATTGTAAAATTTCATCCAATATCGTCGTCGCCAACAACTGTATCGTCACATAAAGTTGACTCCGGGGGGATCGAACCCGCAACCCCCGACACAGTAAACGCTCTCACTGCCACTGTGCCACCGGGCTTGTCAAAACTTTTTGGTTTTTTAAAAATCTTTACTGAACGTTTTCTTCTCGTCTCATAAACTACCAGTATTCACTAAGTACCTTCAAGTAAGATTATAAAAGGTGTTCATTATTAGGGAGTACTTGTGATCGAATAGCCGGCAGGGTATAACGACCATAATCAAATCGAATCGATTACATAATCGAGTTATACAATCGAGTCGTGTGCGTAATTGATTGATTCGATTGATGTTATAACCGCATCGCACCTTAAAGGGTTAAGGTATTGCTTTTTTGCCTTTTAACCGATTTGCGTAGAAAGGTGTGATGTTGTTTTTACATAATTATTGTCATTGGTACTGTAGCTTTGATATTAACTAAACATTTGACACCTTTAGCAAATTTTAATGAATACATTGTAGAAGCAATTTTTTTGTACTTAGCACTCGTGTCGTAGTTTGACTAGTAGCGATGTAATCTCATTGCGATCGTTAAGCAAGTGCAGTTCGTCCCCTACTTGGGATAGTGGGTGGTCGATAATGGCATTTCTATCTGAGCGCTACCGTGCTTCAGATACTACGGTATGGTCGATCCCGGTTGTTTTATCGTCAGACCATGTCGGAGGCCTTTAGGCGGTCTAAAAACTCCGACACCAGGGTTGACCACTAAAGTAAAGTATGAGCCTGTAATGTCCCACTGTTGGGCAAAGGCCTCTCATCTCACTGAAGATATCAGTACAGTGAGGAGGATTAGGCGTAATCACCACGCTTGCCTAATGCGGTTTGGTAATCTCAAACTCAAGCCATGTTTGAAAAGTAGGAAACTTGTTATGTTGACCACTAACTAAACAAATTTACTTTTTTAGGATAATATAACCTTCAAAGAATAGGTTTTTTTAACCTTCTTATCCGGTTTAATTAAAATGGTATTTGTTGCATAATAAACCAATATATTTAATAAGTAATTTGCGTAACATGTAAAAGCACTCGTTAATGTAAGTATTTTAACTTTGTATTTAAAGATTTTTTAATGCTAAAACAGTTGTTTTAATGTGAGGCAGATGCGTTGTGTAGGCTCGTTTGTTTGAGCGAGTTACTTGCTTGGCGTCGTACAAATTAAAAGGCAAGTTATGCTAGGACTTACATTACCGCAAGTAAGTACAAATTTAGAACGCATGTGGCACCTAGTATTTTCAGTATTAGAAGAACGCAAGTGGCACTTGATATTTTCGGTACATTATTAACCCAAATTAGGCACCTTTTTGATTTTTCGATGCGTTTAGAAATTAAGTACTTAACTGATCAATTTGGATTGAATTACTTACTCAGGCAAATGATATAAGATACTTACTCTAAAAGTTCAATCAAAGAAAAAGAAACTCAAATGTATCATTATTCATGTGACATAATCTTTAAAATCATAATTTTTTGTACTCCTTAATTCCACATCACAAGCTATACAACCAACCACTCGCCCGCCAACTCGCCCAAACTAAACGCAGCACAGAACGTCAGAGCGACGCAACATCGACGCCTGCGCACGTGACCGCCATTTTAATTGTCCTAATTAGATCAAAGGTGACGCCGCGGTATACGTTAACATATAAATTATATTCGCACATGCTCCTGGATAATTATTTAAAATGAAAAACTGACAAGATAGGGTTAAATAGACGATCCATGTTTGAAGTTGATTGGTGTTTAGTTGATCACACCTAGTTACTTAGTAATTTAAATATGTATTGCCGCACTTAGAAACGTCCATTAAGGTTCCGGGTTCGATTCCCGGTGGGGATACCTCACAAAAATCACTTTGTGAGACTATCCTCAGTTTGGTTAGGGCATTGCAGGCTGAATCACCTGATTGCCCGAAAAGTAAGATGATTCCGTGCTTCGGAGGGCACGTTAAGCCGTCGGACCCGGTTACTTTCTACGGATAGTAGTCGATACATGAGCCACGTCAGAGGCCTTTGGCGGCTCTATAACCCTGACACCAGGATTGGTCAGGTTGGCCATCCACTCGATGAAGAAGAAGAAGAAGAATAGATACTTAACTAATACGTAATTTTTCATACATTGCATGTCAAAATCACTCATTAAAACTCTACTTAGGAAGCATTTTTGTCTCTGAGTACGAGCGTTAGTTTAGGTTAGACTACCGTGCTGCGCTTTTGGCGTAGTTTGGCTAAGCGATGTTGCCTCATAGCGTTTGTTAAGCACTGTGTGCTCGGCTCCTACTTAGATGGGTGGTCGATAATGGCTTTTGTATCTGAGGGCTCGTGCTTTGGAAGGTACGTAAAATTGTCGGTCCCAGTAGTATCAATAGACCATGTCGGAAGCCTTCATGTGGTTGAAAAACTGAGATTAACGCGTTCCACGCATAAAAACTCTTAAGCTTTATTATAGCATCGATTTAATTCTTTTAAAAGCTTTTATTTTATTTTATTGTATGCAAATATACTTGACACTGCAAAACAGTGTAGGTAAATATAGTACGAGTAGTAAATAATAATGATAACACAAGCTGACAGCACAATGAGGTAACGATGGTTGTATGCACTTCATCGTCACTTGATAATTAACACAAAAACAAAACCATCTCGCATTGAACACTTAATTACAGAATAGAATATTATTTCTCAACACTATGATCTTCAATATACATATTTTGATCTAATTAAAGAAACCAATATACTTAAGAGAAGATTCACATTCATTCATACTTCGAGTAGGTTAGTGGCCAAACCTGGTGTCGGAGATTTTAGACAGTCACGAATTGAAACAACGGGATCGACTGCTTCACGTCCCTATGAAGTACGATATCGCTTAGACAGAAATGCCACTATAGGCCACCTATCCAAGTAGAGCTGCAAGTTGCTTAAGTTATGAACGAGATTATTTTGAAAATATATGTATGTTGGTAACTACATATTTCGCGTTATAAATACTTAACGGTTGTATCGGTTCCCGCCGGAATTGCGGGAAAAAATGTATCCCATGTGTTATTCTGATGTATAACCTATTACTGTAAAGTTTCATTCAAATCCGTCCAGGAGTTTTTTTGTGAAAGAGCAACAAACATACAACCATACATCCATACATACTCGTACATCCATCCTCACAAACTTTCGCAATTATTACCTATATAAGTAGGAAGTAGGATAGGAAACTACCACATTTTATCCCGAAATTCCTGCGGGAACAGATACAAAACGAGTAAGACCGCGAGTCGCTTTTAAGCGTTCAAGAAAATCTTGCTAACAAAGTTTTGTTTTATGATATAGGTACGTTATCTCTTTCTCTGTAAAATGTTTATTTATCTGCATAGCGTAACGAAATAACTTTTTCCATTCGATCGATAAACCAAAGGCAGCGCTGTCAAATGGTATACGACATTAATTGCCGTGAGATCCCTCTACAATGGTTTAATTATGTTTATTACATCTAAGAGCCAGAACGCACTATAGTCACACACAACAGTCTTTAAACTGACTTGTGTAAAGCAAACAAAATTGTCTTAAGTCATTCTAACAACAGCTTTATGTAGAACTAGCAGCGCCTGGTCTTACCTGCAGCGCACCTGTTCCTGTACGAATTTCGGGATTTTTATTATCCTATTCCTAACCAAGATAAGTTGAATAAATAAAATTACTATGTGTGGTGTAATGGTGTAACTAGTATGACTTTCTTTTATATATATAGATTTCTTTAGTCCAATAGACAATAATATTTTAGACCAAAAAATGATTGTGGCTCTACGCGCTCATTCATAATATTATGATTTCATACACCAGTCTGTAGCCCTACTACGGGTGTAAAAATGCTACATACTGATGTATGACAATATCCCGACAGGACGTTTTTAACTATTTATAATGCGTGACATTTGAACTAATAGTAGAAGAATAATAGAGATATGTCAAGACAACAAAACCATTGATTTGGCGACTACGTTAGCTCTGAAAGAATCTGCCTAACTACAGTCTAGCGTATAGTGTGCACAGCCTCTTATTATATGACACACAGACTTTGTTTTCTACAGTTCCGTTAATAGTGGTATGCGATTATAATGTAATTATATCTATTGTTTAACATTGATCTATTAAAATAACAGAGCTTCTGTATACTGCCTTTAGAACACACACTTTAATTAAGAGGTAATGAAACTTTGCTTTTACTTGCATACAATGCAATTATATTGTATGGAAATTCCGGGATCGAACCTGTGTATTACTGCTTTAGTACACGCCAATTAAATACTTAATTAACTAATTGACACATTTTTACATTCACGATTATGTCAAAAATCATTCACTACCATCTCCTAACAAATTTCCTAAGGAATTATTTGACGCCTCTAAGTACAGCGGTTATAGTTACATTCGGTTAAGGTTAAGGTATCAGGAAGTAATTTTGAGTGCTGCAAGCAAGTTTACAAGCTGCCAGTGCAAGGACGCGAGCAAGCGATCGAGTAAGTAAGTGCGAGTAGGTCAGTGGCCAACCCTGGTGTTTTAGACCGCCTAAAGGCCTCCGACATGACCTATCGACACAACCGGGACTGACAGATTTACGTGCTCTCCGAAGCACGGTACCGCTCAGATGCTTCAATAGGCCACCCATCCAAGTACGGACTGAGCTGCACGTTGCTCAACAATCGCAATGAGCTATCATCGCTTAATTGAACTACGCCACGAGCTACAAGCGATCGATTAATTTGACTTGTGATACATACGCATTCTAATTAAAAACTTCGTGAAATACTCAAAAAATACTCGACATGTTTTTTGTGCCCTTTCCAGTCATGCTCACGTCTTTCCGTTGTCACACCAATCAAATAAAAACATTAAAAAACACCTTTTTTATCCTACATTGTCAACAAATACCTTTTGACCAATATGCATGTTATTTTTTGTGCACTATATACTCTTAGACCAAACAAAATGTTCAGACAAAACACTAGTTAAGACTTTAAAGTCAAATTTTCGTTTCGAGTAGGTCCATTCATTCATTTCAAGTAGGTCCGTGGCCAACTCTGACCTCTGACATGGCCGGACGATTGAAACAACCGGGACCGACTGCTTAATGTGCTCTCTGAAGCACGGTAGCGCTCAGAGTCAAATGAAGCTGTTTTTTTGGACATGGATTTTTGATGGCATTAGTCAAACTAATCTTTGGAGTAATTCCGTAAATCATATTTTTGACCAATCAAAGATAATATGTAAATGTAAATATCTTGTACAAAAGTTTCGTGGGTACCTACTATACTAACATTGGCAGAATCGCGACAAAATGTTTTAAAAAAACCGCCAAAAATTTAGTTAAATTGTTTGCTAGGAAATAATTTCCAGCAGATTAGTGAACCACTATGGCATCATGATTTTTAGATCGCATAAAGACTTAACTGTAAATTCTGGAGTATTACATAGAATAATTAATACAATGTCCTACACAAGGCGTAATATGACTTTTACAGTACCATTTGTCTTAAAAATAAATACAATGTCCTACACAGGGCGTAATTTGACTTTACAGTGTTTGTTTCGTCTGTACTTTTTACTAACTCTAAGCATTCAACTGAAATAGTGACTCTTTCTGTCAATTAGTTAGTCATGTAGTAATGTATAAAACACCTGTTTTGTTCTTCGTCGAGAAGTTTGAATGTTTCCTTAACGACATGACAATTAAAGTGAATGATATCTGTCATGGAACGTGTTAGTTAGTATCGATTCTACTTTTATATCGATACTTTAATTTTTATAAGCTTTTGTGAGTAAATTTTTTATGAATGGATTTTTAGGCTTCGGTAAGGGAATAAGAAGATTTAATTATTTCATAAGATATTATAGATATTATTAAAAATGTGAAAGTTTGTAAGATTGTATGTATGTATGTTTGTTACTCTTTCACGTAAAAACTACTGAACGGATTTGGGTGAAACTGTACAGTAATATAGGTTATACATCAGAATAACACACGGAATACATTTTATCCCGAAATTCCCGCGGGAACAGTTTTAAAACAGGTAACACCACAGGTCGCTGATAGTTTAATATAATTTCTAACATCCCAAACACCATCATCATGCTCAACCTTTGAAAATCGGTTACCAACTCAATAGTATATCATAAAGCCACTCGAAGTAGACACGCTTCGCCTGCCTTTTACAACAGTGGTAAAAATAGATGTATAAATGAATTAATTTACTGCAATTTTCACCGCATACGAGCGCGGTCACGGTCTCCGAATAGTATACATTTTAATATTGTAGACACTGATGGATATTTAGGACAGATAAACAGACAAACAGAGCCGCCTTCTATTAGCATTATAATGAAGTTGTAATGTTGGTAAGATTGTTAGTTATTGTTTGTTACTTTAGTGGGTTGGTATCACGTATAATAACAATTTTTTGAATAAAGAACATTTATTGACATTGGCTTCTACACTAACATTTTTCATCAATTGATTTGTTTTGATTTAATTTTACTTGACTTGACTTGATTTGATTAATTTACAGCTCTTTTTTAATCAAATCGCTAGTTGCTTTTGCCGTCGTCGTCGAGGAAACTGTGGCGCGTGACACGAAGTCCATAAATCAATTAAAATAGCATTTGAACGCCAGAGTGTCCTGACCCAGTAAAGAGTAGGGGCAGAACCTTAAAGACAAGTGTCAATCGCTTCGCATTTTATTTCAAATCAATTTTTTGTTTGATGGCCTCTACTAACAATTGGTCACCAGTGGCGGAACGAGCCCGTAAGGCGTAACAACAATTAGGAATGTTAATCTGTAATTATGGCTTGATCAGTTAATATATGAATATTCCAAAGAAATAATCCTAAAACTAGACAGACACAAATATATACATGGATTATAATTTATAAACCTCACATAAAATAAATGTTTATAGTAAAATATGTAAACGTCATTATGTGACACATGGGACAACATGGTGGCAAATTCGCTATAACTATCACGTGACAACTGACATTAGTCACTCAATTCCGACTCACCGACTAACAGTGCTTATTCCTGATTCTGTATTCTAAC
The DNA here is from genome assembly GCA_963082685.1 of Cyclophora albipunctata. Lineage (NCBI taxonomy): Eukaryota > Metazoa > Arthropoda > Insecta > Lepidoptera > Geometridae > Cyclophora > Cyclophora albipunctata. The sequence goes on along the minus strand of OY720131.1, from coordinate 1,463,078 downwards.
AGCCTTAGTTACGACTGCTGTCAAACTACGCCACGAGCATTACAAAGTAGCCCTGTCCGAATAAATTAGTTTTTCTTATTAAAACAAAACGCCAAATTCATTGAAATAACGTGTTGTTGGAAAGAAAACCCGTTATATATTGATTTACGTATTTGCATCGCTATAAATCAAATTAAATGGCATGTAACATACAAAGTTACTTTACAAAGTAGACTATCAATGCATGTTGTGGTACAGGTGCAGTGTACTTACTTTCTTTTATAATATAGTTTTTTTTCGTATTGAAGTTTGATTACTGTTAATTGGTTTCCGGTTTTAGATTTCCGTGTGATTAAATATATTTTTATGAAAATTATTTACCTAAAAACAAATTTGATCATATCAAATGGGTATAATGAAAAATCAATCGCCACAAAATAGATATAAACTTTACATAAAACATACTAAAGCATCAAATCTTATATATCGGCAAGGTTTAACGGTTAGAGTTGTCCTTTCCAACAGAGCTGTGATATGCTACGTGTGATAAAACTGGTGTCAACTCGTCGCTATATTACGTTGCTATACTAACGTCGTATTACTTTAGCTTACGCTTACGCATCAGTGAACGTTAACCCAAAATGTCAACCTCAGCAGACGTTATAAAATGAAAAATCGTTCTACTGGCAGCCTGATTAACTTTAAAATACTGTCATTTATGAATGAAATTTTGTATTTGACAATAACTATATAACATCTTCGGGTAGGTTCTTGCAAACGGTTGGTTATCCTAACATACGTTCGTCAAAAAGTTCACGATTTTTTAACGCTTTTAATTATCTGCAGATATTTCATTGAATTTGCAGATATTTTATTGAATACCGCCATCGCTACGTTGCAATGCTACTTTTGACTGAATTAGTCGGTACTTACTTCCCACCTGACTTTATCAAATGAAAAATTACAGAATAGTTTCTTAGACAAATCATGTACTGTGGGCCATTAATTTCCTTACAGATGTATGGAAATTTGCATAATTATTTCTATTTTACCGTCGTATATCTAACCTATCCTAACATGGCATAATTAAAACAGAGACAGTAGCCTGCATAGGGTGTCATATTAGTTAGCATTGGCAATAAGTAATCATTAGTTTACGAATTATTAACATACTAGCAGCGCCCCGCGGTTTTACCCGCGTTGTGCCCGTTCCCGTGGGAATATCGGGAATTTTTATACATAAAAACCTTCCTCTTGAATCACTCTACCTATTACAAAAAACCGCATCAAAATCCGTTGCGTAATTTTAAAGATTTAAGCATACAGACAAACAGACAAACAGACACGAAACAGAGACGACTTTATTTTATACTATGTAGTGATTTAACCATATTGAGTAAGTTCGAGCAAGTTAGCGGCCAACCCTGGTGTCGGAGAGTTTAGACCGCCCAAAGGCCTCACGTGGTCTTACGAACAACAACCAAGACGGAGAGTTTAACTAGCCCTCCGAAGCACGGTAGCGCTCTGATAGAAATGCCATTAACGGACTATGACACAACTAGTGGTCGAGCTGCACGTTGCTTTGCAATTGCGATGATTTCACATCACTAGTCGAACTACACGCTACACCACAAACGCCATTTTAGATCCTATTTTTACTAAATTAGACCGAATTACGTACTATATAAGAGTTAAATTTGTATGGTAACGCGAACCCTTGACCACTACCGCGACTTCTTGGACGACAAGGTATTGTAACTTGATGACCGACTTGATGACCCAGTCTGTGATTGATGGATTGTCATTTCACTGGTTTTGACCAATAATAAAGGATTATACTAATACTGGTAAGTTCAAAATATTCTCTTTGAGGCCGAAACTGGATAAAAATGTTTTACTTTGACTGCGTTCTACGGCCACCTAATTAGTTGACAGCTGCAGTCGTTCGCCGAATGCGGCCGTCTTAATTCTTGTCAATCTGGCGAATTGGGGATGTATTGACAAATTCAAATTTATTTGTGACTGCACAGTCACAAATAAATTTGAATTTGAGAGTCATCTCAAACGATGGCATTTGCTGACCTGCTCTATGCCATGTTAGATGCACTACATCCGAACTCAACAGGGCTACAGATGATGCAGACACCTTGGACAAGATCTAGGCTGGTTCAATTTTGCCAGTGACACGCAAAGAAGAAGAAGACCGCATGTTGCGGCGAACATCTTAAGCCATATATTTAATTTCTATTCGAACGATATTGCTGAGTAAAAACTGACAGTGAATGATTACTTTATATTACATTCGAAATGTATCTAATTGATTATATTGCAAAAAACGTACATCAAAGCGTAATCTCATAAGTCAAACTTTGACCTTTCTCTCCTTAATTTCAAAATCCAATTTCCGCTATCAAAAAAGATTTTCAGTTCAAACACTTAAGACAATAAGAAACATCAATCATACGACGTGAAAATTATAGACGAAAATGCTTACAGTAATTGCGACTCTATGCGATAGCTTCAGGGTGTTTTTTTGTTTGCATTCCTTTGTGTACTTGTGGCCAAAATAATGGTAACACCAAAAGATTGACATTTAAATAGTTAAGTGGAAGTGAAAGGCTGAGAATAGTATATTTTTGATTAAAATTGTAAAATAATTGCGTCTCCCACGAAGTCGGTGGCTGGTAATCGTTGTTTCTGTCATTTAGTCTCGGCTGGGTTGCTCCTAAAGTTTTTATATCCGGCCGATTAGAATTGGGATGTAATTTAAAGAAATTTAACGGAATTAGCTTGTGATACTTTATGTAGCTTTTACTGATATTTACCATTCAAAAAAGCGCTGCGCCGCTTAAATTGACCTTCTTCACTTACTTCACTTGCTGTGAGTGAGTAAGCGAGCGTTTAATATGTGCGTGTATCACACATGTGAGCTTGCGCTCCACTGAACTTGCCTTATAGCAACTTGTAAACTTGCTCAATCTACGTGTAATTTAGCGAGAAGGGTCTCTTAAGGCAGTTTTCTTTGGACAAAGTACCATATTTTACATAAATATGTATATGGTAAGTCCCCAATAGAAATACTGAGAAGTAAGCAAGAAAAACTCTACATTTCATTGGAATTCCGCAAAGTAATAGTATTCATATTATACATAATTAAAACTAACTGTAGAACATGTAGCCGTACAATATGTCCATCTTATTTAGACCTCTGTAACATCTCATTGCTCATAAACAATGTTACAGTAACGCCCACTTGCACGGCTCTAGTTAGCTTGGTTGTTTATGGTAACATAAATGGTGTTTGGCGAAGCGTACAGTATTGAGATGAAGAAAAAATGCAATTTCAATATGAAATGAAATGTTATTAGTAAATAGTTGTTTTTGTTTCGAATGGTAACTGTTTTCTAGAATGTGTTTTATGTTCCATGATTAGACATAATGTTTGTTTTTCTATAACCCCTCTTATCGTAGCCGGGTAAACACTTAAGTTTATAGGCGTTAATATACGGCATATACATACATAATATATTTAATGAGAGCTCGTAAATAAATACTAACTGTCATACTCAGATACGTTAATTAATTCTACAATTAACTTATAATTTATTTTTACATAACGGGCGGCACAAGTCAATCTATTAAGGGCTCCCACACAAAACTGCGATGCGATGCGGTGCGAATTCGCATCGCAGGAACTTGCGATGCGAATTTCTGCGATACGAACTGAAATAGGTACTACTACAGTACAAAGAAAAGAGATGAATATATTAAATGAAAATCGCTAATTAATGGAACAGCATCGCAAGTTCCTGCGATGCGAATTCGCATCGCATCGCATCGCAGTTTTGTGTGGGAGCCCTAAGTACCTTAATATCTTTAAGAATCAAAAACTGTTCGTTCAAAATTGTATTTTATATCCCACGGAATAGAACACTATTTAAAACTAACGTCATTTGTTTGTTAACATATTTAGGCGCTAAAAATGATTGTTCAATCCGCCCTACATGTCAAAATCATTCAATCATTTGGCGTCTTTGAGTGTGGCATAAATTGTTAAAACTTACTTTAGTATAAATAAAGGACTTTTGTATAAATAAAATAAATATATCCAACTAATGTAAGTATTCCCTAAACAAAATTTAAATATTTGACATTTCAAAATTGCACACGACAGGTGGACTTTTTATTCCCTTTTTTATTACAAAATGTCTCTGTGTGAGGTCTATAAATGAGATAATAAATGACAATTTTATAAATGAGAGAATTAATTTTCCGTTTACCTTGTTTTATAAAATTTATCGTTAAAATGTAATTGAATTTCTCGCTTGTAATGATGTAATGAAACTTAGCACACATGTGCTTATACTCGTAGCTTGATATTACTGTTTTATTTACGTTAGTATTTTTACCTCCACGTTCCCAAACGATGGCGCATTTGCTGACCTGCTCTCTATGCCCTGTTAGATGTACTACATCCAACCTCAACAGGGCTACTGTAGCCCTGTTGAGGACGGATGTAACATCTGTAACAGGTGATAATAGTCACCCTGGCCAAGTTCTGGGCTGGCTCAATTTAGTGCCAGTGACACGTAAAGAAGAAGACCTCCACGTGAAAATAGATATAGATAAATTTATATCAAACAAATATGTAATAGTACCTCATTTTTGCCTCAGAATTTGCTTATTTTCTGTTTATATAAACATGGCTTGGAGTTGAGAAGGCAAGGTGATTATACCTAAAAACACCACTGTACTGATATGAGAGGCCTTTGCCCAGCAGTGGGACATTACAAACTAACACTAATTAGTCTTAAACTAATGTAAACTTGACTACCACACTCAGAAGTGTTGATGTTAAGATAAGAAACAGACTATCAATTGACGTAATTTTACATACAGACGATACCATAAATGAACTCATTAAACACTCTTGATGAATGATTTTGTGTCTCTGAGTCAGTTATTTGTTTTTAACCGACTTCAAAATGAAGGAGTTTTTAATTGTAGTTTTTCAAGCAAAAGGTATTCGATATAAAGGTATGTAGTAGTCATAAAAAATTGCTTTTAGTATAAAAGTATTGACGTTCCAAAAAGCCCAATATATATATTGTCGAAAACACAACTTTTTTTAATAATTGAGTCTTATTATGTAGCATCAAACAAATGCTACGGAATTTGTTCCACGAAAATAAGTAGTACGGTCGGCAAAACAATTACTTGGAATCGCTAGAGTGTAATCGGTACAATTATTGTTAATTATGTACAAAAAATAATATTATTATAGTGTTTTTGTTTTGAATATTTATATGTTACAGGGCGTATGGAAAATGCTTTTTGTTTTTTACGGTTAGTTACTTTCAAAGCTTAGTTACTTAATAAGTAATACATATTGTCTTTTCTTTATTGTATACTATAAAATCGGCTTGTAAAAATGAACTATAGGAAAAAGGTTTCTTTGTTAACTGATGTTTTATTTAAGTAAGTTCTATCGGCCACCCATCCAAGTAGGGCCGAGCTGCACGTTGCTTAACAATTGTAATGAGCTTTTTTTTTTCATCCTTTTTTTTACGATTCCTTTACATGTTTGTGTGTGTGTCTGTGTGTGTTTGTGGCTATCTGTTAACCAAATTTAACCTAGTTTTTACTGGTTTCTTGGGTTTTAAAGAATTATTCTCATTTTGAATCGACACTTTATTACTTCGCTGTTATTCCTTTATCAGTCTTCTGGATGTTTGAGTATGCTTACTATCGGGAATATTATTAATTAAGTTAACCTGTAAACTAATAAAAAGGCAATGAAAAATATATTTTACTAAATTCCATCGTCACTTCACATTCCTCTGCTGACCCTACCAAGTATAAAGCTACACCCGCACCGCAGGCAACGTTTAAATGCCTTATCATTATATAATTACTATCATTGTCTACTCTTACAGACAAACGTACAAACACACAGACTGTCAGTCATCATAATACTACAAATGGGTTTCGGCGAAAGGGTTAATAGATAAATGAGTCTGTATTACAAGTAATTAGGTTAGGTTTTCGGTGAAATTGTGTTATTATGTTATTTGAGATTTCGGTGATTTGAGATTTGAGATTTCGGTTTTGGAGTTTGAGTAGCTCAGTTATGTTGTAGCCTTTTTTCGAAATTGGGTTAAAATATAATTAGGCTAACTTAGCAACAACCAAAAACATTTAACCGCAAGACGGGCATAGTGCGGATGCGGTTTGGGTGCGGGTCGAGTGGCGCCTTTCATTCAAATACATGGAATACAACGTCACGCGTGACTCACATAGATAAGTTACTGATATTTTCAGACCAACTAGGACTGGACTTTGGGTCACTATTAAGTAATAAGTTAGACTGTAAGGTTATTAACCATTGTATGCCTGATGCCACATTTAAGGATATTCTGGATAGGATTATCAGCTTACAAGATCAAATTGATAGGTCGACTTTTATATTGATTATGGCAGGTACAAGTGGTGGTGTAGGTAGAAAGGAGTTAGTTAGTAGTATTAGCCTACTTTTAGGGTTGAAAGCTAGTAGGATAATGTTGGGAGCATTCCCGTACTCCCGGTTTCTTTCTGAAACTAGGAATAAGCACATCCATGCACTTAACAATGTGCTTTATAATGTGACATGTCGTCATAGTGACAGGTTATTATTTTTTGATAATAACAAGTTTATTACACATTTGACTTTGACGGAGGACACTTTACATGTCCCTCGGAAAACTCGTATTAAGTTATCTACTTTGGTAGGTTATTGTATTGATAGCGTTATAGGTAGTATAACGTCTGGTAGTGACCACACAGTAGTTAGTACTAGTACTAACGCAAATACTGTGTCTTTAAACATTTAAGTGTGACAACAGGGAAGCCAACAGAAGCTAGTTGTTTGTCTTTTTATTATCAAAATATAAATCGCTTCTCTGGCAAAATATTGGATGTAGAATTACTACTAGATTTATATAACTTCGACATTTTATGTTTTAGTGAGACTTGGTTGAAAGATGATAGAATGCAATTTAATATCAATTGTTTTAGAGTCGCCAGTGCGTTCAATAGAATATCGGCTGAGGGGGGTGGTTGCATCATTTTATTACGAAATTGTATTAAATTCAAAGAACGGGTTGATATCACTAAATATTCTCTTGAGCGCACTTGTGAGATTGCTTGTGCAGAAATTGACGGCTATATCTTAGTTTGTGTCTATAGGCCTCCGTCTTCTGTTTTTTCTTCTTTTTTAAATGTCATGGAGGAGGTTTTGAGTAAATTATCTAAAGGTAAGAAGTCCGTTATAGTATGCGGTGATTTTAATGTTGATTTACTAGTAAATAGTTCTGACGCGGGAAACTTAGTTTCACTTTTCTTGTCTTATGGTTTGAATTGTAACTTTAATGAGCCCACCAGAGTTACTTTTTCCTCTCAAACATGCATTGACAATATATTTTCAAATTGTAAAATTCTTGATAAATGTATAGTTAACGGAGTTAGGTCGGATCATTTGGGTCTCAATATAAAACTCGAAAACGCCGTACTACACAAACCGTGTGTCATAGGTTGTAGACCGTTGTTAAACTGTTCTCAAAAGAGACGACAACACCTGAATGATTGCATTGAAGTTAGTTTAGCTCTAAACCGCCCCAACCCTAAAGACCCAAATGAGATTTGTAAAAACTTATTTTCGATTATATCGCGAAATGTTAACGCCGTGTTTCCAAAAAGACAGTTTACGGTTAAAGATAAAATCAGTTTTAGTGATTGGGCTACTGTAGGTATTAGGAAAAGTCGTGATGTTTTATTTGAATTATACTTTAAAAGGTCTTTCACCAACGATGAAGCTTTTCATGCGTATGTTAGAAATTACTCAAAAATGTTTAAGAAAGTTTGTCTTTTAGCAAAAGCAAACCATACCGCTCGCAAAATAAAACAATCGAAGAATAAAATAAAGACGATTTGGAAAACGGTTAACAAAGAGACTGGAAGAACTTCTTCCAAGGATACCCCTTGCACTTTGAAATGCAATGACGGAACACTAATTACTGAACCTATTTCTGTGGCCAACCATTTTGATGTGTTTTTCAGTAGTATACCTAAAGAAACCACCAAGAATCTAGCTTCTTCTTCAGTTAAAGCTGAAGTTCTTCTTAAGGAAAATTTTAAACGGTCAATTCCTGGATTTGGTTTTAAACCAGTCTCTATTTCGCAGCTTAAAAAAGCTTTTAGATCACTGAACATGAAAAACACGGAAGATCTATGGGGTATTTCTGTAAAAATGTTAGATTCTGTCATTAACACTATTGCTCCTGAACTTACGAACCTCTTCAATCTATGCCTAAAAGCAGGTACATTTCCAGATCTAATGAAACATAGTAAAGTCACTCCAATTTTCAAATCCGGTAGTAAGGATGATCCCAATAATTATAGACCTATTTCAGTTCTTCCAGCTCTAAGCAAAATTTTTGAAAAATTAATCCTAGATCAGTTAATGTCCCATTTTGATGAGCATAAGATTCTACATAAAAATCAGTTCGGCTTTACAAAGGGTAAGTCAACCATAGATGCTGGGACTAAATTAGTTTCTCATATTTTTGACGCTTGGGAAGGTTTGCAGGATGCTCTTGGAGTATTTTGTGATCTTTCCAAGGCTTTTGACTGTGTAGATTATTTAACGTTAATTTTGAAGTTAGAATGTTACGGCATCCGTGGTCCTGCCCTTGAACTCATGAAATCTTACTTAGGCGGTCGGCGACAAAAAGTAAACGTTAACGATAACCTTTCGGAAGGGTCTAATATTGATTTAGGCGTGCCTCAGGGGTCAATTTTAGGTCCGTTTTTGTTTCTAGTTTACATAAATGACCTCCCGTATCTAATGGAAAGCCTATGCGACACGGTATTATTCGCCGATGATACCTCGTTAATTTTTAAAGTAGATAGGAAGGATAGGGACCTTGTGCAGGTTAACAAAGCTTTGGCTATTCTCCTAGATTGGTTTTCCACTAACAACCTACTTCTTAATGAGGCAAAAACTAAATGCATTAAATTTTCATTACCGAATGTCCCAGTAGTAGATTCTTGCGTCAAATTGGGGGGTACTCGATTAACTCTTGACACTAGCACTAAATTCTTAGGATTAGACATAGATTCAAAATTACAATGGGGTTCTCATATAAATTCACTTTCGGGTAGGCTAAGCTCAGCATCTTTTGCGGTCCATAAGATTAGGCAAATAACAAATGAAGAAACGGCAAGAATTGTTTACTTTGCTTATTTTCATAGTATACTATCTTATGGTATACTATTGTGGGGAGGTGCCGCCGATGTTCAATCAATTTTTTTGCTCCAAAAGAGAGCTTTTCGCGCGATTTATAAATTGGGGTCACGTGAGTCACTAAGGGAACGTTTTAAATCCAGTCGAATCCTTACCGTTCCTTCGTTATATATATTTGAAAATATAATGTATGCCCGCCGAAACTTGAGTAACCTTAAGGTGCGCGGAGATCACCACAGTTTTAATACGCGAAATAGAAATAAGCTTGCTGTTGTTAAGTCCAGGTTAGCGCGAACCGGGAAGTCTTTCATTGGTAGATGTATTCAATTTTATAATAAAATTCCCAAGGAGGTAACTGGGCTTAGTGAAGGTAAATTCAAATCGTACGTTAAAGACGTTTTATTGACTAAAGCATACTATAGCGTTACTGATTACATTGAGGACAAATATGTCTGGAGTCAAATTCCTGCACCAGCAACACAACCTGATTTTGACATGTAATCATACTTATTAGTATTAAATTGTATTATACCTTGATTTAAAAAAATAACCAGCAGAGTTTCTTGCCCATTCTTCTCTGCTGATGTTCTTCCGAATGGGTGGTACGTTCAAAAGAGCCTCTATGGGGCCAAAACTGAATAAAAATATTTGACTTTGACTTTGACTTTGACTTTGACGCGACCCGCACTCGGCCCGCATCCGCAATATGTGTGTTGCGCTTTAATACTACTTACTACAAAAGCGAAAGTTTGTGAGGAAGTATGTATGTTTGTTGCTCTTTCACGCAATAACTACTAAACGGATTTGGGTGAAACTTTACAATATAGGTTAAACGTCAGAATGGTATTTAAATATTATTTAAAATCTTCTCATTGCTACTTAAAATCCTCAAAAGGATGAGAGGCCTTTGCCCTGTTACATTACGGGCTAATACTGTCCTTTATATTAACCAAACAAGCGTGGTAATTACGCCTAATCCTCCTCACTGTACTCATATCTTCTAGCTGGGAAGCATTTGCCCAGCAGTGAGACATTACAGGCTAACACTAACAAAACACCTCATAGCCATAACTCACAACCAACATTCCTGGAAGTCGGTTAAGTAAACAAGATGGATTTCCTTCGAATAAACGATACAGTTAATAAAATAATTGGATGTCCAGTTTTATCGCGAAATCTGTTTTGAGCGAATTTAGAACTGAAGTACCGCTTTCTAAGAAACAGTGCTGTTAATCAGCCAAATGCATTGTGAATAGGGTATTATGGCTCTTAGGAGCTTGTTTAAAGGGACTTTAAATTTTAATGTGGCATTAACCTATTGCTGGATAGATGATTTAAAAAAATAGTGTTTTTTTTTCAATTTAAAACGATTTTCGTGAAAAAGCCTAGTTTTAAAAGATGTCAATGATTTATCGTAGGGTTTTACTAGTTAGGTTAGTTTCTATGTCTATAACTGTTATTTTGATGTAATTTTATAGTACTTACTTATCTATCTTTGTAGGAATATTTTTTCAAAACAAAGTTTAATTAAATGCCTAATGATATAAAGTATAAAGAATCCGATAATAAATAAGGGCAAACTCATTACTCTCCGTACGGCTGGAATCGGTTAATTTAATTGGATAAGTATTGTACTTCGCTATCTTCCAACGCTTTCTTATCTGAACTTTTAAAACAAAGAAATTTGTGGAGAGGTTGTTTCTGGTAAAAAAAATTAATAGTCACCATTTAAAAACATTTTTTGAGCTAATTTATAAGAATGATAGCATAGGACGTCCACCAACAAGGTGGTCTGATGATTTGGTGAAGGCTGCAGGATCGCGGTGGATGCAGGTCGCTTCCAACCGAATTCCTTGAAGATCCATGAGGGAGGCATACAAAATACTAATTAAGGAAAAACAAGGAAAAGTTGTGTATAACACATGATATACGCATAATATAAAGATAAAATCAAATCACATTTGAATATAAGATAATTTAAATAGTTAGGTGTCATAATCAGGAGTATTACTGTATTTTAATAACTTCATCTCAAAAAGTTAAGAAAAGTTCAATCAATGCATTACATTTTAGAATTCATTATATAACGAAGGACAGGTCTTATCTTTTATATTACAGTTCAAATCAAAATTATATTTTTTACTGATATTTATTCCACAAACGCCTACTCCACACCTCCCCTGTCCTGTTCATTTGCGCCGCGAGCAAACCAACCGTTTGACGTACTATCACCAAGTATTGTAGTAAATTATGTTTCTACGTTTTTATGTTTTGTTTAGATGTGTTCATATGATTTGCAAATAGTTTGGTATGGCTTTAATGGGGTGTCTTGTACCGTTAGTAGACAGCTTTTAAATCAGGTTGGAGACAGCGCAAAACTGTCTGACTGTCTTTAAACTGTTTTCTGTTCAGATTAACTAAATTTAGACTTCTTTCTTAGGTTAAAGCGCACACTAATCAGTTTAACATGAAATGACGTTTACGTTACGGATACACTTTTACCATATATTTTTATCTGACGTTTTAGCTCATATACAGGAACCGTGGTCATAGAAGAATGTCTTTTGTGACCACGGTTCAAAAAAATATAGTTCAAAAAGGTAAGACTTGATTGTCTGCGTCGCACAGTCAGACTTAAGACTGTCTAACTACTGAAAGTGTCCTTAGGTATAATCATAATTATAATAAGCCACACATCTAGATACTACTTAGTCTTTGCAAGCGTATTCACGCGTTCCCCACAACTCGCGTTCTCTATGCGCTTGTTTACTGTCAGTAAAACTTCGAATAGTCACAGATTAATTAATAGTTACTAGAATAATCCAGCTTTTACAAAGTCTTACGACAATCACTCTATTGTCTTTGAAATTTTATTTTAAAATCCGACTGCCAACTTGCAACGCATTCAACCCAAACGACCGCCTAATTAATGGACAAAGACCCTTATTAAACCCTTATTGACCCCAAATTCAACATAAAAATAAAATAACAAAAACTTCGACCCACATCGGGCGATAAACAAAAAAATGACCCAATTTCTTTAAAATCTTAACAAAATCTCGTCCGTTTTCGTCTCGCAAAATGCGCTAACGCGATTTGACGGCAATATGTTAACTGTTTAATCATCTGAAAAACTCTTTGGTTTTGTAACTTGAGACTTATGCACCTTCACAAACAAGCATCATTTAAAAATCCACCTTAAAACTACGTCAATAAAACTCATTTTTTTTTACAGAAAAAGCTCAAACACTATCAAGCAATTTTAGCTTCTAAGCTCGTTTTTTTAGGGTACGTTTTGCTTTAAAAACTTGTTGACATTTAAGTAGTATAGCTACTGTTTAAGGGTCGGCTTACTTGTAAGTTCGGTTTTGATATCCAGAGTTCGATTCTCGGACAATTAAACTGGTTATCATATTCCGGGAACATGGTTTAGTTTTAAATGTTAAGGCCAAGATCCTGGGCAGGGCAAAGGCCTCTAACTCACTCAAAAATTTGGTATACTTAGGACGAATTGCACAAGAATGCTTTAAATCTATTTAGTACTACAACCCTACAAGCCTAGAGCTTAGTTTGGGTATAACTAGCCTTGTTATTTCAATAAATGATTTATGATTCTAAAAAGTACTTAATTATGTTAAAGAATGAAAAGGCGTTCATTCAAAATTGTATTTAATTATGCACCAAATAGAACACAATTTAAAATTATAGGAAGCTGTCGTCCGCGCGCACCGATGTTCATATGTTTTGTCATACAAAACGCAGGAAGCAGGACTACTGAAAACGCCTTATGTGAAAAAGTTGTTAATGTCAGATTTCTTTGATAATGATTTTAGTAACACTAACTCTCATACTCAGAGACGTCAAAGGTTCTACAGTAGAGTGATATTGACAAGTAATGTATGAAAAATTACATTAATATTTAAGTATTAATTTAAAGCAAGGCTCAACAAGTCTGGTAATAAATAATAACAGTGTTTTAAAGTATTTTGTCTCTTTCGCTCTTTGGCAAATAGCGTATGTCGGAAAGGGACAAACCATAAAGTGCTGTTAATAAGTGTTTTAATAAGACCCTTAAACTTTCATCAAACAAAGGTATTAATTAATTTAACTTCAGCACTGAACCAAAATATAAGAACACAAAAACACTAAAAAGAACCAAGCATATTAATGAACTAAAAAGAACGGCCGATTCGATCGTTAATTACAAAACTCTGCCTTTAAATTATAGATAAGTAAAACAAACACGTTATTTATCGCATTATTTCCAAAAGGAAATAATTCAGTTGGCTGTAAAGATCGTATTATTGAATAAAGTATCCAACAGCGAAGACTCGGAATATAATTGAGACGTATATCACAAGTGGTCGATAGCTCGAAGGCAAAATGATATAACTGAGAAAATAAGAATTTTATGCGCATGAGCTCATGTTTATGACTAGTTTATTTGCAAGCTCGCGATGAGCTTAGTTTAAATAAAAATGTTCTTTAATTTAACGTAAAAAATGATGGTTTGTTGTATGAAACTAACTAATAATCGATTTTGGTTTGAGTGGTTAGTTTGAAAAAGAGCATACGTTACAAAAGATATTTTTTGGGTTTAATCAAGCATTTTTAATTTAGACAATATAAATTTGTATATGATGATTAAAGGATTACTGTTGTCTTGAAGGAGCTTAACGTAAGACTATTTAAGCCAAAACATTAATATCATTTGCAAATAGCTAAACAAATCAACTGATTATTTTTACTACTCCTGAGCAAAAACTTTCCCCTTTTAATGCAAAACTTTGCAACAGCTGATATATTCAATATTATAATATTAATTATTTGATATACCTAGTACTCTTAATTCAATTACAACACTCCACTAATTGTATATAATAAGCTTTCCCTATAAGCTCCTTAAAATTAATAACACAAACACAATATCCAATAAAAATTAAAGCTAATTACTTCTTAAAACCTAATATTAAGATATTATAACGATTATTTATTCAGCCCACGCATCGTCAACACATTCTCATAATAAAAATAATATCTAGTGTTATAGAAAACTTGTTTACAACCACACAAGGCTTGGTCAAGTACTCGGTTCGTTTTATTTAACCTTTCGATGACATTATTTAAGTTACGTTGCAGTTTAATTATCGTGACGAAGAGAAAGCCGTTAAATCAATGAACCCTTTATTTTGTACAAACCCCAACAATACATTAGAAAGCATAAAAAATCTTTAATTTTACACACCGTTCATTATTCCACCAAAAAAAATACGAAATTGCGACTTATACGGTTTTGTAACTGCCAATAAGCTATGCAAATTTTGCCGAAATACTGATAAGGGTACCATTAGATGCTATAGACACTCGTTTTTTGTATATTATTAAGGATTCGTGCCGATTTTTCGGGTTAAGAACTTTAAATCGTTTTGGTTCTGAACTGTGTTGCAAAAATTCTTTAAATATAAGTTTTCAATGTTTTAACTTAGACAATTTTGGTATGCTAGCATTCAAATTACTGGCAACGATTTTATGAAGTCACTAATGATCATCTATTACATATTTTATCAATTAATTAATCGTTGGTACGTTCAAAAGAGCTTCTATGGGGCCAAAACTGAATAAAAATATTTGACTTTGACTTTGAATATGATTCAAAGTCAAAGTCCCGGTTGTTTCAAACGTTAGACCATGTCGGAGGCCTTTAGGTGGTGTAAAAACTCCGACTCCAGGGTTGGCCACTAACCTACTCGATCTTAATTCCTTAGCATGTAATGTCGTGTCCACACTACAGGACTACGTCCACTTTCTACCGCTAGCGTGCGTCTTAGAAGCTCGGTCGATGCGTGCTCAAGTTGCGTGCATTATATAACACCACGTGGTACAAACACGCAAGCTGACGTAGTGTGATACCGGCAAAGTGTCAATGGATAGCGTGATGAGACTGATTTTTAATCATGGCGGAATGGTATGTTTGCGTGAATGATTTGGTTGGGTTAGGTCTCAGCTAGTGTCTTGTGTCATGCGAAGTACAGTTACGTGCAGTCTCAGTGTCTGGCCTCCCTAAACACGAAGAGGCGTGCAGAAAAACAACGGATTTTGGATCAGAAACAACTTTGGCCTTCAAAGCTGCCCTTTCTAACTTAGAGAGTTCATTCAATAAGTTCAATATTTCTTTATTCTAAATCTTTAAAATAATTGGACATAATTATATCAACCATGCAATAACCAATTAGTTTTTCTCAAATGCCAACTAAAATATACAGAAATCTGTTGAATACAGTGTAAAGTACAAACTCGTAAAATCTTCATAAACCTCCTTTTAATTTACTAGCAGCGTCCCGCGGCTTTACCCACGATGTGCCTGTTTCTGTAGGAATTTCAGAATGCAAAATAGCCTATAACCTGCCCGTTGAATATGGCTTTCCATTACAAAAAGAATTATTCAAATCGGACTTGAAATTTCGGAGATCAGCTCAAACATACAAACAAACTTACAAAATCTACCTCTTTATAATATTAGTATATAGATTGAAATCGTTTATCTACAAATTAAAATTCATGTCATTGTAAAATAATTGAATACATTCTCCAAAACCTTATCGGCATATCATTTTCCAAGAACTATGTCAAATTAAACTCCAATGCTATTCAAAATTAAAATTCGAACACATCTGACTCACTTTCATTTAACAAAGTCCCATATGCGAACTACACTCTCACCGTCCTTGCTACGTAAACGTTGGCTAAATGCGACGTTATCACGATACGGTACGTTGATCCGACGTCAGCTGACACTCGTAAAGACATATTGCACTGACCGTTAGTTAATGACGGGGGTTCCAATGATAGCGTATGAGTGGCCCTTTAGACATATGGTCGAGATGGGAGAGGTGATCAGAGTACTAGTATTTAGATTCGACATATGTTAGAGATGGTTTGGGTAGATGTATAAGTTTAGTTAAAACTAGCAGCACCCCGCGGTTTTACCCGCATTTTGCCTGGTCCCGTGGGAATTGCGGGCTGAAAAATAGCCTATATATAACCTTCTCGTTGAATGTGGCTATCTATTACAAAAAGAATTATTCAAATCGGACTGATAATTCCCGAGATTACCTCGAACATACAAACAAAAAAACTTACAAATTTTACCTGTTTGTAATATGATTATGTATTAGTATAGATTAAGTGAGTTCGTATTGGTTAGCGGCCTGCGTTAAGCAACGTGCACTACTGGGATT
The DNA here is from genome assembly GCA_963082685.1 of Cyclophora albipunctata. Lineage (NCBI taxonomy): Eukaryota > Metazoa > Arthropoda > Insecta > Lepidoptera > Geometridae > Cyclophora > Cyclophora albipunctata. The sequence continues at coordinate 1,446,581 of OY720131.1, read as the reverse complement.
GGTGGCTGGTATTTAAGACATACGACTTAAATATGTGACAAGCCCGTTGGCACAGTGGCAGTGAGAGCGCTTACTGTGTCAGGGGTTGCGGGTTCGATCCCCGCCCGGAGTCAACAATATGTGAAGACATAGTTGTTGGCGACGACGTCTGGGTGTCAATTATATATTCTTATAAAGTATTTGTGTATGTATATGTAGTAGTATCAGTTAGTTAGATTCCATAACACAAGCTTAGAGCTTACTTTGGGTCTAATTAACCGTGTGTGAATTTGTCCAAGTATAAATTTATTATTTATTATTATTAAATATGTTGGAGATAATAATAAAATTGAGTTTAAATAGGAATCGGCCAACGTTAAGAAACGTGCAGCTCGGCCACAATTCGGATTGGTTGCCGATAGTTGCATTTCTATCTGAGCGCTACCGTGTTTTTGCACGTTAAATTGTCGGCCCCGGTTAGTTCAATCGATAGATCGTGTCGGAGGCTTTTAGACGGACTACAAACTACGACACCTTGATTGGCCATTAACTGACATGAATTAATAACTAATTTTACAGATCTAGTGTGAATTTCTAATGGTCATTAAGTAGCTCAGAAGTCTTTAACAGAAAATAACAAGTTAATAAAACAAACAAACATGTTTTATTACGTAATAATTACATATTAATAACTACAGTTACTTAGCACACTGTCTGAACGATAATTTTGATCGTAAAATAAGTAATCGCCTGTTTACATTAAGATTATTTCAATTCGTTATATGACATGCAAATTGAATATAAAAAAAACATGTTTTACTATATTTTTATCACCTAGCTGTGGCCACCGGTTATACTTTAGTTTTAATTTAAAAATATCTCATACAGTTTAGACGTTAAACAAAATAACAGTTAGTTTTCATTTCAATTTGTAAAGACAGTATTCGTTATAATATTATGCAAATTACTAATTTTATGCGCAGTATCACTATACAAAGAATAATAATATTTTGTCTGTTCATTAATAAGTCTGGGTACTATTCTTAGGGTCTTCTTAGGTCAGTCTTAGATACTATTCTCTGGGTACTATTCTAAGGTATTATTCTTATTAACAGCCTCCGTGGTCTTGTGGTTTGAGCGCCCGGCTCACGACCCGGAGGTTCCGGGTTCGATTCCCGGTGGGGATATCTCACAAAATCACTTTGTGAGACTGTCTTCAGTTTGGTTAGGGCATTGCAGGCTGAATCACCTGATTGCCCGTAAAGGAAGATGATTCCGTGCTTCGGAGGGCACCTTAAGCCGTCGGTCCCGGTTACTTTCTACGGATAGTAGTCGTTACATGAGCCATGTCAGAGGCCTTTGGCGGCTCAATAACTCTGACACCAGGATTGGTCAGGTTGACCATCCACTCGATAAGAAGAATTCTTATTAATATAATAATGCTAAAGAGTTTGATTTTTTGTTTGTTTGAACGCGTATCTCAATAACTACCAAACCGATTTGAATAACTCTTTTTGTAATAACAAATCACGTTCAACGGAAAGGTCGTCCTAAGCCATCCTATAGGTTCTTCCTGAAATGCCCACGGAAATAACACAAGCTTCTTCAACCGCGGGGCGATAGTGCAACAATAAAACATTACCCTGGTTTCAAACTATAATTACCCACAATACTTCAACCACATACCATTCCCAAATCCATACAAACTTTACTCATTTACTGCGCAAAATCAAACTTACAAACTTTCGCTACACCAACACTATACCGACCGTAAAAAGCGCTATTCTGTTTCCGGTCCGCTAGTCCGGAGCGATTCAAGCACTGTTGTATATTATTATTATTTATCTCTACTTTTACATCGTTCACCCTTAACAAAGTGCATTGAACTTTGAATCGGATAGATCCTTCATGTGTGACGGGTGGAGTTTATAGCTAACTAGCAGCGTCCCGCGGTTTTACCCGCATTGTGCCTGTTTATCACACTGGCCTACTGAAGTGATCTCAATATTTAAATAAGTATAAGCCTGTAATGTCCCCCTACTGGGCATCTTATCTCACTGAAGATATCAGTACATTGAGGAGGATGTCGTAATCACCACGCTTGCCTAATGCGGGTTGGTGATCTCAATCCCGAGCCATGTTCGAAAAGTAGGCAAAAAAATGTGTTCGCTCGACCCGAGAATTGAATCCGTGAACTCAGTCTTGGCAGGCGAGTGCACATACCGCATACCACCGAGGCGTCACAATATTTACTTAAACAAAAAAATCATAGTACCTTTTTTATGCATAGCGAATGTTTTTAAGCACTCCCAGTAGTCCAGGGAAACAATCGGAGTATGTAGGACTCAACTCCAGCACAATCAACTTACCTTAGTACTTAACCAAATTAGTAAGCATCATAGTTCAAGCTTTCCTACTCACAGCCGTCGATACAATAAAATATCTTGGCATAACGTCATAATCAAGCGACTCAATGAATAGGCTTGCGTGACCAGTAATTATCTAAGACATGGAAACACTCGCCGGTAAAGGGCAGGAGGGGTGAATTTCTAAATTCAATGCATTTCGTTATTCGTGACTCATTCCTCGTCGTTTTGTTGGTATTGACCTCTGGACGCTTTGATGTTGAGAATTTAAAACTGTACCTGATTATGTTTAACTAGCAGCGCCCCGCGGTTTTACCCGCGTTGTGCCTGTTCCCGTGGGAATTTCTGGATGAAAAATAGCTTATAACCTTCTAGTTGAATGTGGCTATCTATTACAAAAAGAATTATTCAAATCGGACAGGTAATTCCCGAGATTAGCTCGAACATACATGCAAACAAACTTACAAATTTTACCTCTTTATAATATCAGTATAGATATGTATGTTTTATGTGAATTGAAACTACGTTAACACACTTCTCTGTTATTATTTACATACTACCTGTGCTCCGCGTTTTTTCTTGTGTTGTCAAAGAAAATCTGGAATAAAAGTGAAATATATCTTTAATCTGTATACGGTGACAAACTCTCCACCGCGCCTTAGTATTTATCTGCCTTTTAAGTTAAATTTAAAACACTCTGAGCCGATATTATACAGTACTTTCAAACTTCTTCTTCTCGAATCAAGAAAAAAGAAACTGATTAAAGAGAAAGGTATTAAAATGATTTCAATATTCTTCACTTACCTTTAATTTTGCGGTATTCAAATCTTTACAATATTTTTTTTGAAACATTACCTGTATTTTGGAACACTAAACTCTACTAAACCTTATATACAACTAAACACAGGGAACTAACCTACCTTTTTAACCTCCAATATTTTACACCACCAAATAACACAATAAATCAATCAGATAAAAACAAAAAAACTAAAAACCGGCCAAGTGCGAGTCGGACTCGCGCACGGGTTCCGTACTCACGTAATCACGTTTGTTGTATGAGAATTGAATATTTGTTTTATTTTATTTTTAGTATTTGTTATAGCGGCAATATAAATACATCATCTGTGAAAATTTCAACTGTCTAGCTATCACCGTTCTTGAGATACGGCCTGGTGACAGACGGACGGACGGACGGACGGACAGCGAAGTCTCAGTAACAGGGTCCCGTTTTTTGGGTACAGAACCCTAAAAAACTACCGATCCAATATCACCAAAAAGGCACGTGCAACGCAATTACTACCCCCTGAGTCGTACATTCACCCCGCTACCTATAGGGGTAGTTACCCTTAGCCCTCTCAGCTAAGAAAGGGGGCGTGGCTTATTCTTAGGGTGGCATCTTCTGTCCCTTTCGATCTCGTTTTATCCATTCTCTTTTTCGCTCAGTTCGATTTTCTTTAGGGTATATGGTTGTTGGTAGAGATTTGTTGGTAAATTGGTCTGTTGTGTTTTATTTACTGGATGTTTAAAGAAGGAATAGGTCCTATGTATTGTATCTATTGTAGAGAATATATGTTAGACTAGCTGCGCCCCACGGTTTTAACCGCGTTGTGCCCGTTCCCGTGGGAATTTAAGAACCTCACATAAACCATCTACTAAATAGTCCGAACATTCGGTAGCCTAAACATTTGGTTTGGATAGGTGAGCCCGTTCTTCTTGAGTTACAAAATTACAAAGAAAAGTGGCGTTGATTTTTATATTTACTAGCAGCGCCCCGCGGTTTTACCCGCGTTGTGCCCGTTCCCGTGGGAATTTCGGGAATTTTTTTACATAAAAACTTTCCTCTTGAATCACTGTACCTATTACAAAAAACCGCATCAAAATCCGTTGCGTAATTTTAAAGATTTAAGCATACAAACAGACAAACAGACGACAAACAGACTTTGTTTTATACTATGTAATGATAGATGAAAGGAAGTGTATCTGTAAACGCAGTTTCAATTGAAAGTCCCGACAAGTTTAGTAGTCAAGAATAAGTAATGATAAAAAGAATCGATTGGATAGCTCCAACTGTTAGTTCTTCTAATTAAAATCAACCATAAACTTGTAATATATTTTTAATATCTATGTATTTTTTTTTCTTTGGCATTCAAACTAAAACTCCATAACTTCTTTACTATACATTAATATATCGACGGGTCCTACGTATACTGGTGCAACCAGCAAAATACCTAAAACCTTTTTTTTGCATAATTTGTACTTAAATAACCCATACTTTTATACCCTGAAATAATATATTTAAAAAATCATATAGTTTCGGAGATAAAAAAATGTAAACTGGTGCAAGTAACACTATTTTTTGGTAAAGAACTGTGAACACTGGTGTAAGTCACTTGCACCAGTGTACGTAGTTGCGATTTGCGCGGCGCTCGAGCGCAAGTGATCGTTACACCAGTATGCGTGCGGCGAACGTCACCGCACGCACGTACAATACTGGTGCAACTGCAAATAGTCATGTTCCTTAATACCTTCTTTATCAGTTTTAATTTTATTAATACGGCTTTGGGCAAGGTTTAGGGATAGTAGAAGGTCATCGAAGGGGAAAACATTCAATTCACCCAGTAAAGATACCCCAGTCTGCCAAAGAAAATGTTTCCTCTCATGTAAAGATGTTACCACCCTTTAAGTCTCATTACACTGAAAAAGAAACGAGCAAAATCTTTTGAGATTGGTCATAGACTTTGGTCACTTTGTGCCTTTTGACAAATATTTAATTTTTACCAAAAATGGTGAGATGAAAGAAACATTTCCGCTGATTGCAGGGATAAAACGCTGCGGCAATAAAGAGGCATCGTCACAAAACATATTAATCTCTCATTCCACATCCCACAAAGTGATACGTGTGAATATTTTCACGCATTCGATTCTTACAAAATCGTACAGATGGCATTAAGAAAAAACTACAGCTTGGGAGCTAAAAAAAGCGGCCAAGTTCGAGTCGGAATCGCGCACGGAGGGTTTCGTACTTTAAAAAACGGTAAAAAATCACGTTTGTTGTATGGGAGCCCCCCTTGAATATTTGTTTTATTTTATTTTTCGTATTTGTTGTTATAGTGGCATTAGAAATACATCATCTGTAAAAATTTAAACTGTCTAACTATCACCGTTCTTGAGATACAGCCTGGTGATAGACAGACGGATGGACAGCGAAGTCTTAGTAATAGGGTCCCGTTTTTACCCTTTGTGTACGGAACCCTAAAAATTGACAAACGTCTAAGGATGATAAAACTATAGTTACTTTCAACCTTCAGAAAACAAAAAAATTACCTCATGGAAATGGAAATGGACTCTGCTTGGAAATTTAAAGTTAATATCACTCATAGATTTTTTGTCGTTGGCCACACGCAGAGGGAGGGTGATAGCATTCACTCTGTGTGAGAATTAGTTTTTTGTGACATAATCAAGTCACCAATTACTTTAAAAGTAAAGTAAAGTATTAGCCTGTAATGTCCCACTGCTGGACAAAAGCCTCTCGTCTTTTTGATATTAGTACAGTGAGGAGGATGATGCATAATCACCAAGCTAGCTATCACTCGAGCCGTATTTGATAAGTAGGAAATATATTTTCGCTCGACCCAGGAATTGAACCCGGGACCTCGGTCTTGGCAGGCGAGTGCACATACTTACTTTAAACACTACTTAAAATAAGCCTTTACTTAACTTATTGTGTAATAAATCTAACTGAATTTATGAATACTACCCAATACGAGTAATAAGATTAACTAGAGTTCCTAAGAGACTCAAAAATAATATTGTTTTAGTTTTATACGATGTTTATTCTTTGATTTGTACGTGAAGATTATTAGGAACTATTTGATTTCTGAATATTTTTGATTAATTTAACTATGAAAATATATGTATGAACATGGATAACTGGTACAAGTAGTCTGCAGAACTATGTAAACTGAAGCAAGTGTTAAAAGTTGAACAAAAAATAAAAATTGCGAATATTACTAGCTTCCGTATTAATCAATAAACAGCAAACAATATTTTAAGTAATGATTTATCATTTAATTAAGTTAAATTTATATGAAAAAAAGAACGGTGTAAACTGGTATAAGTGCCACTTACACCAGTATACGCGTTGTAACATTTTAAGGAAAACATTGAACGTGAATGCAAGTGAAGCTATTTTCTAAACTACGAAAAATATTTAAAAATTATGAATGCAGTCTTTTTCCAAATATATTCAAGTATAACATTCTAAAATTTCAAATATGTATGTTTAGTAATGTTAAAGTTACAACCATTAGAACGTTTAGATCGCTCTACTGTAAAGTTAGGCAAATGTAGTTGCACCAGTATACGTAGGACCCGTCGATATGTGCCCCGTGGTGTTACCGACGTTGTACCCGTTCCTGCGGAAATTTCGGGATAAAATGTATCCCATGTGTTATTCTGATGTATGACCTATATTTCTTTAAAGTTTCAGCCAAATCCGTCTCGTAGTTTTTGCGTGAAAGAGTAACAAACGTACATAGGTACATCCTCACAAACTTTCGCATTTATAATATAAGTATTATAGTTACACCTATAATACAATGAATATGTTTGCCTATAACACAATAGGTAGAAACCTCATCAATCATCAGAAATTGTAATTTAATTTTCTAAAAGTAAACATATCAATTATAAAGCGATCAATCAATTCTATTATATCATGTCAAGCAAACATAAGCGCCCCTCATTAGGCAAACAATAAAGATTAATAATTAAATTTTTCTTGTGGCATTCTACTTTCTACGTCCGAGAGAAAGAGAAAAAAAACCTAATAACAACCTCTCTCTCACACACTGTGACTAATACCACGTATTTATACATTTCTATACATTAATTAGTATATTAATTATGTAAATTTGTATGCGAATTCACGATGTTGTATTGCGATTAATCGGATGGAGATTTTGTGGGCGATAAAAATGGGGTTAGGTTGTGAGCGGTAGCGGAAATAATCCTTTTCTATGGTTGGTGGAATGTTTTTAAGCATATCCGGCTGTTCGAGAAAATAGCCGGGGTATATGGGTCTTGTCCAGTGATCGCAGTATTAGAACGGATCATTTCGTGTCCGGATTTACCTTCAAAAGTCCCACAATTCGATTTTGTGACCTTCTTATTAGTCATCATTATAACATTATTTTCGGTCTTGGACTCAATTAATTAATATTAGAATGTAAAATATTTAAGTTATACATGTAAATACTTTATTACATCTAATATACGAATATAAAATTCTCGTGTTGTGTTATGCGTATTGCCAATCTTCTCCGAAATATCTCGACCGATTTTCATGAAATTGTATGTGCTTATCGGGCGGGTCTGAGAATCGGCCGACACTTATTTTTCATATCCTTAAATTTTGAGGGTTAAAACTGTTCAATGTTCGGCTCACCTACATAAAAATACCACAAACAAACTTAACCATACTCATTTATTTGCGCCCTTATACCAGTAAACACATCACTACATAGTATAAAACAAAGTCGCTATTTTTGTCTGTTTGTCTGTATGCTTAAATCTATAAAATTACGCAACGGATTTTGATGCGGTTTTTTGTAATAGGTAGAATGATTCAAGAGGAAGGTTTTTATGTATAAAAATTCCCGATATTCCCACGGGAACGGGCACAACGCGGGTAAAACCGCGGGGCGCTGCTAGTAATACAATATACTTTAAAAGCATATATAAGGTCAAACTGAGAAACCTCCTCTTTTTCTGAAGTCAATTAATAATAAATTCCATTCACGTTCTCCCCGCTCCCGCCAACAACTTAAACCACAACCAAAATAGATGTTTGTCAGAACATAAGCTGATTATTAGGAACCCTCAGTTTGTGTGCACAATGTCTTTTATCAGAAAGCCGCCTGTCAAGTTTCATTGCACTTATAACACTAACCAACGAGCGGTTAGCGATAATTAACTAGATTATACTGATAAATTAATTAGTTGAAACTTTAATTGGTACTATGTTTTAGAATTGCTTTTGTCACCTGCTTTATAAGTTACTAGCAGCGCGCCGTGGTTTTACTTGCGTCGTGCCCGTTCCCGTAGGAATTTCGGGATGAAAAATAGCCTGTAACCTTTCCGTTGAACGTGGCTATCTATTACAAAAAGAATTATTCGAATCGGATTTGTAGTTTCTGAGATAAGCGCGTTCAAACAAAGAAACTCTGCAGTTTTATAATATTAGTATAGATATAAAAGTTGATAGGTAATTAGAATTAGTACAACGACCGTACTCAGAGACGTCAAATGATTCCTTAGTAGAGATTTAATGACTGATTTTGCCAAGTCAACGCCTCGGTGGTCTAGTGGTATTTGCACTCGCCTGCCAAGACTGAGGTCCCGGGTTCAATTCCCAGGTCAAGCAAATACATTTTTTCTACTTTTCAAACATGGCTCGGGTTTGAGATCACCAACCTGCATTAGGCAAGCGCGGTGATTACGCCTAATCCTCCTCACTGTACTGATATCTTCAGTGAGAGGAGAGACCTTGGGCTCGCAGTGGGACATTACAGGCTAATAGTACTACTATTGTTACTACTACTAGTGCATAAATATATGTAAGTAGTACCTATATTTATACCTAGCTCAGACTTAGTACATATTTATAATTGCTAACAATGTTCCATTTCTAGGTCTTGTTGTTTTTTGTCGTAAATACTAAATAACAAAAGGCATTATTCAGTGGCTGGGTAGCGACTTGAAGCAACTGTGTCAGTAATTAAAATGATTAGGTAGAGGGCGCGGTGTCTGTTACAGCGATTTTAGGAGCGGAGCGGGTAATTCAATCGTTTGATTCGAATGTTCTATCGCTAGTGGCGCGAATACATGTAAATGTAAAATTTAACGTAATTGACGTTAGGACCTAAATATGTTTAAAAAACAAAAACTGTTCATTCAAAAATGTATTTTATAACACACCAAACAGAACACAATTTAAAACGAGCGTCATTTGTTTTTAAAACTTATTAAGACGCTAAATCAAATTAAGAATCCTTGTACTATTCAGCGTTATTCTATTGTTTTTCCTAAGAAAATAAAATAAGGATACAAGTTCATAAGCCGGCGAATTTAAAAGAATGCAACCGTAACACTCGCTTACTCTCTTGTTTTCTATAGGACTAGCCGACTCGCGGCTTGTAAAATCGCTCAATTTAATGAAGCCCAGGGGAATTAAATATCAGATAACAACGTATAAAAATAACACTTTATATTATGTCAATAAAAGTGGTCGCCATGTTGCGGTTTTTATATTTTTAATTAATGCAGTCAATTACACTTTGCGGTTAATTAATCAAGCTTGCTTTAAAAGAAAAAAACACAGTATTTTAATGGTGTTCTGTTAGGCCTTGTTTCAAGATTAGAATTACCCACACAATTCAAGTTGAATAAAATTAATTCTCAAATAGATTCTCTTTGAGTGTTCATTCGTATATCAGGAACTAGACCGAATCGGGTATTCCGCTAATTCAAACTTTGAATAAAGAAAGCGCTCTACAGATTTGATAAATAATTTAAACTTCAATTTACAGTGCCCACTACTGAATCGATTTCAGGATCGGCTATTAAAAATGTTTGATTTATCTTATCTCTCACCACTATAAACATCAATTATTTTTACAATGCTCAGTTTCGATAATGACACATAATAAAGGTAGGTATGTATATATTGTGGGAGACTGGTGCCTAAGGTAGACTCGAGATCTAGTGTCAGGATTATTCTTTATTGGAAACAGATCCCAGTATCAGTGGACACAAGTTAACGAGATCAGAAGCTAATTGCAGCTATTCCCAGTACCCGCAGATAAACACCCGTGTACCTTAAATATTTCTCACTCTTTGACATACCTATCAGCATTTCCGTCGCTAAATGTATGACCCCACCCGAAACCCGAGCGATTATGAATTATGTAAATTATAAACAATCCAAGAGATTGTTGATGCGATTCTACAAAAACTTCACCCTGCATGCTTGGGCGGCCACTCATTTTAATAATAAGTTTTTGCTTTTTTCTCTCGCATTTTCAAAGGCAGCTTTTATTACATATTGGGATAGGTAATTGATGTTTTGGCGCTATTAAGAACTTTTGGGCGGTGTTTAGTGCTGATAGAGATTGACTGAAATTCAGGCGGTTAACCGTTTTCGTAGCTATCGCTACGGACGGCTAATGTTTGTAGTAAAATAGGGTGTCATCAAAATAAATCAAAATGAAAAGTTCTCTAACGCCTAACTCAGATACGTCAACATCGGCAGAGTGAAGAATGAGCAAGATAAAGTAACTATCATCTTACTAGGTACTAAATCATAGAGTAGTCGTCACACCTAGTTTCCCACACAAACAGACAAAGCCTTAATCCTTTATATATGTGAATGAAATCCGCAGAGCTTGTAGTACGTTCACCTTAATTCAATCAGCATTGCTTGCTAATCGAATAAGCCGCATTCGGCTTTGCGGCATCGGGTTAAGGGAGGTGCACAATTGACAGGGAAAACGGTCGAATAATCGATTATGGTAGGAACGGCTTGATTATGATTCGATTATGCGACTTTATAAATCTTTTAACATAAAATCCGTTTTTATTTTTTAACCTTAAAATTAGTTTAAAAAGTCTCATAAAAACAACGCTTTTTAAATGAAATATAGCATTTGTTAATAACGGTTTTCATGTCGCTAAATATTATGGTGTGCAATTGCAGTTTAGTATTTTCTTTTTTTTATTAGGCGCAAATTAAAATACAATCCATGAATTACAAACTATCTATACTAATTACTAATAATATTATAAAGCTGAAGAGTTTGTTTTGTTTGTTTGTTTGTTTGTTTGTTTAAACGCGCTAATCTCAGAAACTACTGAACCGATTTGAATAATTCTTTCACTGTTAGATAGTCTATTTATTGAGGAAGGCTATAGGCTACATTTTATCCCGGATTTCCTACGGGAACGGGCACAACGCGGGTAAAACCGCGGGGCGCTGCTAGTATAACATAAGTGTTTAAAATACGTTTACGTAGGTGTATTCATTGTGCGTTTTGCTAATAATATGCGATTTAAAATAAGATAGTAAAACTCGTATTATAAAATAGTTGGTAATTACACTTGCGTTGGCTTATTTATAAGCTTTAAAAATATTAATTGAATCCATTAGTCCGTCTTAAGATCTAGAATATTGATAAATTTATAAAAAAAACAATACCTTGATTCAGCTTCAAAACACGCTTTTACTTGTTTTACGACGCGAGTTTTAATACATTAATATATTTTACAGAGAAGGCATGTACACAATAAAAAAAACGAACAAAAAAAATCTTTAAAAATAGAACTGAAATTCATAAATAAACTTTACTCAGCAAAGCGGATCAAGTAGGCATAATTCATGGAGATGTCAAAATGGCGTGGTATTTATGGAACGAAACGGTTTTACCGTTTTTGCGCTATGAGCTGTGCCCTTTACTATAGCTGTCGTAGGTGCAGAGCAAAACCCTATACCCTTTATTGGTTTAACGTGGATAAAGCTTAGAGGTCGGGTGGCTAACGTTCACATATTAATTTACCCTTTACAAGATTAGCATTTTATTCGCTATTTGATAGCATAATATTGAGATTTATTAAGCTTCGGTCAACTGTCCCATACAATTGGTAGAATGTTATTGCAACATTATTTTTATTGTAACTCATTCAGTAGTTTTTAAAAGTATTAAGGTCTTCAGTTTCAATCAGTTTCCGTGCTTCGGAGGGCACGTTAAGCTGTCGGTACCGGTTACTTTCTATGGAAGTAGAAGTAGTCGTTACTTGAGCCATGTCAGAGGCCTTTGGCGGCTCAATAACTCTGACACCAGGATTGGTCAGGGTGACCATCCACTCGATGAAGAAGAATTCAGTTTGAAGTAGTCAAGTAATAAGTAAGTGAATTGTTACTTATTTGACTAAAAAGTAAAGTGAAAACCGATGTCTAGAAAGGTTGCGTTTTACTCAGATTTTTTCAAAATAAAACGACTCAGCACAGATGAAGCGTAAAGCACCGTTGTTATGAACACAGATTAAGTGGAATGTTAATTAGTCTGTTATATCAACGAATTGTGTCTCAGATTCTTATTAATAGTTCAGAAACATATATACTTATGTATACTTACGTAGGTTTGGCCACTAACCTACTCGAACTTACCTACCTAGAATAATTTTATGAGCTTACAATAAATAAATAAATAAATAAATATACCCGGACAAATTCACTCACGGTTAATTAGACCCAAACTAAGCTCTAAGCTTGTAATATGGAATCTAACTAACTGATAGTACTACATATTACTTTATAAGAATATATAATTGACACCCAGACGTCGTCGCCAACAACTATGACTTCACAGTGACTTCATATTGATGACTCCGGGCGGGAATCGAACCCGCAGCTCCCAACACAGTAAGCGCTCTCACTGCCACTGGGACAACGGGTTTGGCAATAATTTCACGAATTCGTTAAATCATGTTTAATTTATTCAAATTATTTGCTAGCATTAAACTGTTGCCATCGCGTAGGCATTTAGCCTCTTGCCCTGCCCATAGTGTTAGGTATACCATTTAGTGCATATAGAAAGACCTAGATACACTACAAGGGATTAGGGTTGTTAAACAAACTATTTTACACCTTTCTCTCTGTAATCCGTTGTAGGTGTGGCCGGTAATAGGATTATGAAATTAAAACCAGTGTTTACATTAGTTGTGACGCCATTTGTAATTTGAAATCAGGCTACGAAAATAGTACTTTGTCACACTTAAAATTTAGAAGTTCATATTGGTATGGTTCCTATTTTTATAGAAGCTAGAATATGACAAGGTATTTAGTAGGTATGCTAGTTATTATGAACATTTGTGCCTCTTTTTCAGTTTTAGAATGAAATTTCGATTCCTAATGTCAATTTGTGTTTTTACTTAGTGTTAAATGTAGAAATAAACTGTTTATCAGCTGATATTTAAACATGTATGTATCTATATACTATATTTTGTAGTTGTTTTGTTTGTAACAATAGAAAATAATTAGGTAAATACCTTAACAGAGTAACTAAGTTAACATTGCAACGAAAAAGTATTTACTGTTTTTTGGTACATACAATGTTTCCTCGTAGTACGTTTAACGAGGAGCATATCTCAAAACATGCGAATAGCGGATTTTTTTAAAAAAGAACATTAAATAGCTTTTGTATTAATTCTGTTCTTGTTTCAAAGAATTCGCTTGTCGCTATCGCTCGTTTGTACTGCAGCCTAAACAACGCGCTTACCTTTTGTTTTCGCACTGTTGATTTCAAACCCGCCATTTTTAAAAAGTAATTTTCAAATATTTGTTCAGTAAAAGCTAGTAGGTATGCGTACGTTCACTTGTCTTTACTTAGTAAGGGTTGTCAGTATCAAATGCAACCCCGCCTTTGAATATATGACGGAATACTTATAAAATTAACAAGATTTTAAATTATACGGTAATAATCTGTAACACTGAATAATAAAGTCTACAATTGAATGAAAGGATTTGTATTTTTTATATGTTTATACGATTAGGTACTGCCAATGAAATTGCTTGTTTTTACAACCAATAGATTGATCATAAAATGAAAATCTGTTAGCCAATCGTATTAGAGTATTTGTTGGAAGAAAACTGCGTTCTAAATTTGAAATTCAAAATGGTTGACGTTATTCTACCAAGAATTTTTCAGCGAATGTCGTTGTAAAACTCAGATTTGAGCCATTTTATGGATTCCATTTTTCTTTTTACAAAACATAGCTAAATAGTCTTCCAAATGAACATTATGTTTACATATTAATTTAAATAACTTATCTTTAAAAAAATACCAAAAATGAAAACCATAAAGTTCCAGCAAAATTCATAAAACTTACTTCACATTCGAATACTATTTAAATAAAACGAACAAAAAAAAGAAGGTCGGTTTTTAAACAAAAACATATCATAAAAACAAAAGCAAATCAATATTTTCAACCAAATAGATTCCTTCAGGAATTACTTATAGGCCGTCGCGATTACAATAAATACTTGTAAATCAAACGAACTTAACAAGTGAAGTTCGATTCCAATTATGTGACAGCTTCATTCGACGCGATTTATATTTACATATTGTAGTAGCGTTCCCATGCGTCAGCCCTACACGTATTTTAGAGTCTAATTTGATTAAAAAACAAAAAAGAATTGTTATATTGGTCACACTGCAGACCACTAGCGCCTCTAGCGGCGTTGGCAGACCATTAGCCGTTTTATTCTCATTTGTTTAAAGCCACAGTTGAATACTATCGATCAATTTATCGATCGTTACTCACATTTTATGTTTAAAGGGTAGGGAAGTGTACATTATGTACGCTTATATAATATAGATATGGGTGGGAATGTATAAATCGCGTCGAATGAAGCTGTCACATAATTGGAATCGAACTTCACTTGTTAAGTTCGTTTGATTTACAATTATGTTTCCAGCTTCATTCTTAGCGATTTATATTTACATATTGTAGGATGTTAAGAGAGTAATAAAATGTGAAATTCTAAAGGTACTAGTTATTGTAAAGGTAGGTAAATAATATGCGAGTATTTATTCAATTATATTTATTTCTAATTACCATAATAATTAACTTATTGACTTATTAATTAAAGCACAATCAGTTGCATAACTTCAATTTTAATTTAGTTATTTAATATTGTTCTTGCAAAATCATTATTTGTGTTTTCAATCACATTTTTGTTATAGTATTTGGCAAAAGTAATAGATGATTGACTCCAACCAGCAGTCTTTCTTATGACCTCAATTCCGACTCCGAGTCTGTTGGCCGCTGAAGTGGATGCATGCCGGGTGCTATGGGCAATAAAAATTGATGTATTGACACCACTTCGAAGTAGGGTATCCTTGATCCAATGACTCATAGTCTGAGTAGAAATCTTCCTGTATGGTTTTCTATAACTGATAAATAAAAAATTAGAACTCCCACGAATTGAATTTGTTTTATTTAAATATTCCTGCAGACATCTAGCAGGACATATTTCAGGTTTTTCATTAAAAAAGGGAAGCTTTAATATTGGCTGCGATGAATTTGGTCCTGAAGTTTTAATTAAGTCCGGTATTTTTATATTGATTTCGTCATGGTTAATTGCAATATTTTCAATTTTTATTAAAGAAAATGTTTGCATCCGGTGGGCAGTAACCAAGGCCAACAAAGTTAGAGTCTTTTTTGACAATGTTTCTAAAGTAAGGACCTCATTAGGCCACTTTTGCCCTAAATAGGTCAAAACACTAGATGGATCCCAGGTGACATTATACTTAGGGTTTGAGGGCCTTAGTCTGAAAACACCTTTCATAAAACGTTTTATTCTATCATCGTCTTTGAAAATATTACCTAGTAATAATGACAAGGCAGATTTATACGAGTTTATGGTGCCGTATTTGGCACCTGAATCGAAAACTTCCGTTAAAAAATGAATTACTACTGGGACAGAAACTGATGTAAAATCATAGCTATGTTTTGTACAGTAGCTCAGCCAGTTTCTAATAGCGCAATCATATTGTCTGTATGTATTTTCAGATATGGAATGAAGCATTATTTCAACTGATCTTGGTGATAAAGAGCGTTTTAGTAAAGCTTGCCTGATAATTTCGCGGCAACCATCCGAAGGTTGCGATGTAGGTTGTGGGTTTCTCTGAAAGGAGATTGTAAAAGGTTAGAATCTGGTTCAAAAAAGATGATCTCTGAAGTTACCAACTTATGAAAGAGAGGGAACCATGGTTGAGTAGGCCAATGCGGCACCACAACTATACCTTCTGCCCTGTCACTAATTATCTTTTGCAACATTTTTAGAATTAAAGAAAATGGGGGAAAGGCATAAAATAACTGGTTCTTCCAGGGAACCGTAAAAGCATCTACTGCCCATGCATCAGGATCATTTTTCCAAGTGACGTAATAGTGACATTTTGCATTACGTCGAGATGCGAATAAGTCGATCTCTGGATAGCCCAAGTCACTTACTATTTTTTGAAATGCATAATCAGCCAACTCCCATTCAGTATCTGTAAATTTTATTCTAGACAAACGATCGGCTTCATAGTTTTCTTTAGTGTTAATATATGAAGCAAAAATGATTATTTTACGCCTTTCACACCATTGCCAGATCTGTTTGGTACCATTGTTAAGGTGAGGGTATTGAACACTCCCCATTCTATTCAGGCACGATATAGCAGTTGTATTATCTATGCGCAACAAAATTTCACATTGAGACAAGTCTTTAGCGAACACTTTCAAACCGAAAAATGCAGCTTTAATTTCTAATTCGTTAATGTGCAACGTTTTCTCGTCGTTTTTCCAGTAACCGTGAGATTCAGTATTATTACAAAACGCCCCCCATCCCGTAGATGAAGCATCTGAATAAATTTCGAGTTGATATTGGTTAAAGCGCAATTGTGACACATCAGATTTTATATGAGCTACCCACCATTTTAAATCACTTTTTAGACTATTTGGAACTGGTATAATTTGGTTATAACTACAATTTTTTAGTAAACTTAAAAATTTATGACGCTCAAATTCTTTTGTGTACATCCAAGAATAGTCTATTGCTGGACATACAGAAATAAGAAGGCCTATCAGTCTTGCGAATTCGCGCAATTTACACCGTCGTAATTTTAAAAAGTTATTTAATGTTTCTTCAATTTTTATTCTTTTAACAGTGGGTAGTTCTAAAGTCATATCTGTAGAATTAAATATGAAACCGAGAAATTGACATTTAGTTCTAGGAACCAAGTTACTTTTTTCGTAATTAATTATAAATCCAAGTGAGTTTAAAGAGATATGGTTTTGTTGATATTCTGTTGGCATTCTTCATAACTACGCTCAACACATAATATGTCATCTAAGTAAATAACTGATATAAAGTTGCGCGATCTTAAATATTCCATAACAGGTTTTAATGTCTTCGTGAAAATATATGGTGCAGTACATAAGCCAAAAGGTAAACAATTAAATTCATATAGTTGACCATTATAATCAAATCTAAGATAATTTCTTTGCGACTCATTGATATTTATAAAAAAGTAAGCATCTTTTATATCTATAGAAGCCATAAAACAATTATTTGTAATGAGTTTTAAGGCAGTTCGATAATCTTCCATTTTAAAGTGATTGGTGTTGATAAATTTATTTAATTCCTTTAAATTTAGGATGAAGCGTTTTTGTCCGTCAGGTTTAGGTACTAAAAATATACTGGAAACAAATTGATCTGGCAGTATTTCCCATTTAGAAATAGCATTACACTTTAACAATTTATGAATTGCGTTCTCAAAGTCAAGCGATTCTTGTAGTGACTTAGGGTAAACAGACGGACTATAGTTTTGTGAAGGTGTATTTTTGAAGTCTATTGTGTAACCTTCGATCCATTCTAGGACTGTAACATCATTAGTAATGTTGCGCCATTGTTGTGCATAATATTTGAGACGACCAGCAAACTGTACCTCGGGTATGGTTTCTTCTAACGACGTGTGTTGTACGTGCGGCAAGGCGGCGCCGGCGGTGGCGGCGGTGGAGGAGGCGGCGGCGGCGGAGCACGCGGTCGGCGTGGTGGCAAGCGGTTCACGGCTGACCGAGGACCTGGACGAGCTTGCCCCGCATCGTACCTGTTCGCCGCTTTTGGATGCGGGGCTCTGAAGTTTCCCGTGTTCCTATTTCTGTTTTGATTATTAAAATTGTTATTATTATAATGTTGTTTTTGTTGATTGCGTAATGCTTCCCCTGATCTTTGAATGGTTTTAGCAGTTTTTAGTTTATCCGTGATATTTTCTCCAAAGAGATACTTGTCCCTTGAGGTGTCAATAAGGGCGTCTTTTAAGGACGCATTGATTGCATTAGTAACAAAACTTCTTCTCGTTTTGGTCTCCATATTATGGCTGTCGCACAGAAGGCGACATGCGTCGCTAATTGGCTTAAGTAACTTCCCTACAGAAGTTTCATTAGAAATGATCATATCAGAAACCTGACCTAAGGCCGCTAAGGCAATACCGATCTGTTTCTGTTTGGCTGCAAGCGTATAGTCCCTCTTAACTAAGATATCAGGAAGAGCAGCCTTGGCCTCTGGATTTAAAATTGGAGGCGCCAATAGTTCACAGTTTGCAGGAATAAGGTATTCCTTTAATAACTTGTCCTTTACCTCTGTTGAGAGACCTTTGCTTAAGATTTCCTGCCACCTTGTAGCAATGTCCTTGTGAATATTTCGTCCTAGGACTGTATCGGGCTTAGGGGCATCTCCGAGGATATTTAATAAAGTCTCATCGAGATCTTTATCGGCAGTAATCTCAGTAGTGGGTGCTACTGTCCCTGTCGAAGTTCCTGGTTGTGGTGTTGAGCTAGCAGGTACTTCGGGTTGGTCAGGTACAGGCGGGGACGTGTTCGTGATAACCTCGTGGTCGTACATGGTTTCATAATAAGGTAGTGGCGTTGGAGATCGCTCACTTAGCGGTAGATAAACCGGGTCCACCATATTTCCATCTTCGTTTGGAGTCGCAGGTAGATCTGAAGTAAGGAAATATTCCTTAAATAACTTGACAGAGAGTACCCAGTATGGTAAACTCGCATCGATTTTTTAAAATAACAGTAAAAGCCCTGTGCGGCAGTTACGCATTATAATTTATATTTTATCGTAGTCCCATACGATAAATAAAAATTTGCAAGCAATAAATACTTATTGGTCTTAATAAACTTACCAAATGGTTCATCACCTTCTGATGAATAAATAACAGAGGGCTTCTTTTTCTGTAATTTGTCATCTAATTTTTTGATCTTTCTTCGTATTTCTTCGTCACTTTTTTCACTCTTCCGTTTTTTCCCCATATTTAAAAAAAGTGAAGGTAGTAAAGTACCAGGTTCTTAATAATTTATAAGCAGTGGAGAAGGCGTGCGAAGGCTTCGACACGTAAACGCAGAATAAAACGGCTAATGGTCTGCCAACGCCGCTAGAGGCGCTAGTGGTCTGCAGTGTGACCAATATAACAATTCTTTTTTGTTTTTTAATCAAATTAGACTCTAAAATACGTGTAGGGCTGACGCATGGGAACGCTACTACAATATGTAAATATAAATCGCTAAGAATGAAGCTGGAAACATAATTACCTATTTTCTAAGTAATATATAACCTTAATCTATAATCAAAATGAGTTTCAATCTCGGAATCACCTTGAGTGAGTTCTGAAACCAATGTTAGTTGTTTGTTATGAAATCGATTTAACGCATGCGCTGTTCAGTTTCAGTTCAGTTCAGTTCAGTTCTTTGTGTTAGCTATAAAATGTCGAGATTGGAAAACAACTTTCATTGTCCGTGTTATAAAAATAAACTTTAGTTTGACCCTATTTTTGAATAGAATTTTCTAGTGTAGTTAGTATTCATATTTTTGTACATGGAATTGAAGATTTTGGATTTGTCTATCTTTTGGTGTAAGTTGCGTTGATTTTGGTTGAGTATTTTGGATGATATTAAGGTTAGGTTAGGTTAGGTTAAGGTCCCGGGTTCAGTTCCAGGCTGAGCAAAAACATGTTTCCTACTTCTCAAACATGGGTCGGGTTTGAGATCACCAACCCGCATTAGGCAAGCGTGGTGATTATGCCTAAGCCTCCTCACTGTACTGATAATTTCAGTGAGACGAGAAGTCTTTGCCCAGCCGTAGAACATTAGAGTCTAATTATTAGGTTATAAATACTCTATATACTTATACTAGTTATAATAGTTATAATTACTCGAATAAAAAATAAATAAACCTACTTTTAACCCTCATGCGTCTTAAAGAAGGAGCGACCTAAATAAATCAAAATAACCAACAAAAATTATGTTAAAACAATATATCAGACAAGAAATATCAACGCAAAAATAATGTGAGATGAAATATCCGATGAGGCGTGAGGAGTTTGTGCTATTTTTGTATAAAGAAGAGTTTACATTGTGTAAGTCGTTTGGACTAAAGTTAAAGCTAAGTTTGGCCTTGGGTATATAAATAAATAATAATAAATAAATCAATATACCTGGACAAATTCACACACGGTTGATTAGACCCAAAGTAAGCTCTAAGCTTGTGTTATGGAATCTAATTAACTGGTCCTACTACATATACATACACAAATACTTTATAAGAATATATATGTATGTATAAACCGCCTAAAAGGCCTCCGACGTGGTGTAACGATTGAAACAACCGGGACCGACAGTTTAACGTGCCCACAGTACTCAGTAGCGCTCACATAGAAATGCCACAATCGGCCACCCATCCAAGTATGGATCGAGCTGCACGTTGTTTAACAATAATATCTAACATTGCTTAGCTAAACTACGCCACGAGCGCCATGGCATAGGTATTGCAGTAATTATTACAACGTTCATAGATATAGCGCTACTTCTTCTTCATCGAGTGGATGGTCAACCTGACCAATCCTAGCGTCAGAGTTATTGAGCCGCCAAAGGCCTCTGACATGGCTCATGTAACGACTACTAACCCTGGAAAGTAACCGGGACCGACGGCTTAACGTGCCCTCCGAAACACGGAATCATCTTACTTTTCGGGCAATCAGGTGATTCAGCCTGCATTACCCTAACCAAACTGAGGACAGTCTCACAAAGAGATTTTTGTGAGATATTGTCCCCACTGGGAGTCGAACCCGGAACCTCCGGATCGTGAGCCGAGCGCTCAAACCACTAGACCACGGAGACTGTGCGCTACTAAGAACACAGTTTGGCGTTAAAATACATTGTACCTATATGAAAATATTGTGACTAAACCTTCTCCAAACCAAATTAAACTCCACTTTTATCATCCTCATTTATTTTAAAAACCAATACTTGTAGTGTACAATCAGCCTATACGATCTTAGTATCGGATTCTCTGTAAGTACTACTGTTTAACCGCGGCTTCGCTCGAAACTGGTTTGGATTTTATTTCTTTTGTTATGTATCTCAAACCATGCGTGACGTTTCGCTTTTTGTTTTTCTTTTATATTTCTTACTAACATTGTTTTTGTTTCGCCGAAATTGAGCGGAATTGATTCACTCTTTAAGGAGAGGTGTTTGGACTAATTAAAAAGAATTGTTGATTTACTTTTGTTTTCGGTGTCGCCTTAATGTCTGCGGTATTCGGTGTCATGACACAAGTTGTTTAATTAACTGCAGCTCAGTACGTAGATTAAATTATAACGTTTCTTTATAAATATAATTAGTAGCTTCACTACAAAGTATTAAACAAAGTCGCTTTCCGCTTTCTATCCGATATGTATACTTAGATCTTTAAAACTACGCAACAGATATTGACGCGGTTTTTAACACGCTTTTATTAGCTTGGCCTGTATGTATGTATGTACGTATGTAATGAAATCTTTGAACATCATTTTCACCAACTTCCAGAAGTCTGATTAATTTGAAACTTTGCATATGTATCAAGGACCGATGACAATGCAATAATTTAATAACAGTTTCCCGTTATCCTTAATGGATTTGCCAAATTTACTAAAAAATTATTACTTCATATAAAAGACATCAACGGGCGCTCACTGTGGGACGGAACGGGAGTTCTGTTTTATTTTACTAAATGGTACTAGACACTAACAGCGTCCCGTGGTTTTCCCGTGATGGGCCCGTTCCCGTGGGAATTACGGGATGAAAAGTTGCATATAATGTTATGCTTACTAAAAAATAAAAAATAAAATTATAGTTTAAAAAAACTAAAAAACACGCTTTTATTGCAAATTGAACTAAAAACTAGAAAATAATTTTTCTCCTCAAATCAAAATTATAATAAAATTTAAGTTGTAACACAATGATTTAATTCAGAGTAAAAAAGCGTGGGGTGCTTAATATTTTTAAATATTACAATCATCATTGGTAACTATCTATGAGAGGATAGTTATGAACTACATTAAAATGCACCCCACGCTTTTTACTCTGAATTAAATCATTGTGTTACAACTTAAATTTTATTATAATTTTGATTTGAGGAGAAAAATTATTTTCTAGTTTTTAGTTCAATTTGCAATAAAAGCGTGTTTTTTAGTTTTTTTAAACTATAATTTTTTTAAATAGATTGAGTGATTCAAGAGGATGGTTTATATGTATAAAATTTCCCAAAATTCCGATGGGAACAGGCACAACGTGGGCAGGTAAAACCGCGGGGCGCTGCTAGTTTGTAAAAAATATCATCAATATTTATTTAATTGCAAACCTATACTTACAACAACTACAAGTAAAAAGTAATATCCTGTAATGTCCCACTGCTGCGAAGAGGCCTCTCAATCTCACTGAAGATATCAGTACAGTGAGGAGGATTAGACGTAATCACCACGCTTGACTACTGCGGGTTGGTAAAAACTACACCAACATAAAACTTGAAATAAACCCTAAAAAATCCAAAACTCCATTCATACATTTTGAGTAGGTTAGTGGCCAACCCTGGTCTAAAAGTTTTAGACCACCTAAAGGCCTTCTACATGGTCTAACGATTAAAATACTCGGAACCGACTGCTTAACGTGCCCTCCGAAGCACGCTAGCGCTCAGATATACATACCACTATCGGCCACCCATCCAGGTAGGGAGCGAGCTGGACGTTGCTTAACAATCGCAAGGAAATAACATCGCTTGGTCCAACTAAGCCGTGAACGCTAAAAATACCCCCTATATTAATAGAAGAATATTAGCGAAGAATCGGTTTACTTAACCCTACGCTACGGGGGTGCCGTATTAGTCGCGGCTAAGCGGGTACAATCGGCCTCTATAGGCCTCTATCGGCCTCTATCGGCATTGTGCGTTAATAACGTCAGTCAAATAGCAGGGGGATTATATAGGAATGAACTACAGGTAATGTCATTTATTATTAAGTTAAATAATCATATTATTATGGTACGTTATGAAAGTAGATGTAAATTGGAATCGATTTTTGGGTGTGTATACCTATTTGTGTAGGTATAAATTGAAACAGATTTTTTGGATATTGAGGTTTGTTGTATTATGTTCTTCCGAATGGGTGATACGAAAAACAAAAGTACAAAAGACAAAAGAGACTAAGGAACCTCTTTGGGGCTAAAACTGAATAAAAATTAAATAAATTATTTGACTTTGTCTTTAATTAAGTATTATGTACTAACAAATCTCTAAAAAGGTTTCTTATATGAGGAAATATAAAAACAATAAAAAATGTTTTAATTTTGAGTAAAATTATTTCGAGTAGTGTCATCGGTTTTAAGTTCTAAGCCACTTCTAAAATGTTTACTATCGAAACAAACCACCAATAGCCAAGTTGAATAACATAAGGTCCATTATTTACTATTTCAATCAAATAAATTCTGTCCAGGTCACAACAAAGAGTTAACATAACAGTAATATAAAGCAACATCAGTGATTGCAATAAATCGGTGCAATTTATACCAAATTATCCACCTTCGACCGTTCTATGTATTCTGGACTAACAACTGAATCCCTATTACGATACATTAGATGCTAATATGCCTAGTTAAAACAATTTTTATGACGTCAGCTGGTCAATCGTAGATGCATTTTTAAAACAGTAAATATGCCGTTTGTGGGGTAATGGTAGTTTTATATGCTGTTTTGTTATTCGTAGGATAAATGTTAAGTTTTTACTTTTTCTTATATAGACTCATAACACCCAGTCTTCTGTGACCACGGTTACTTTAAAGGAACCGAAACGTCAGATAAAAATGTAAAATAATAGCGAAGTGTATACTTAAAAGAAGTTTCAATTCAATATTTATGTTTGAATAGAAGGTTGGCAAAAAATACTTTAAGTATGGAGTGAAAAATATACAGAAATAATTTAAAAAATATACTATACCCGGAAGATAAGCTGATTCACTTTTATTAGTAATGCCGTTTACGACTTTTTACTTAATCAAGTATGCACTGTGTAAATTTTAAAATTTAAATCCAAAACAATTTTTATGTCCACGAACATTAGTTAAAAAACTACAATACCGTATTAAAAACTTCTAAAATCAAAAAGAAATAACTGCCTCTATCGATATGCTATTAAATATTTCATTAATTTTGTATTGTAATTAAAATAACATACACATCATTACGGACATCTTCTAGTAATGCTACTAAACGATCTAAAAACATAACATAACCATAACCATAACGGGCAATTAAACGCTCTAAAAACAATAGACTCTCGCTAAAATTATCAGCAAAAAAAATAACACCAAGTAATTTCACGAAAACCTTTTACCCAAAAACAATTACACTCAACCAAATGCACCACAAGCTAAAATCCATTACAAAATCCGCTACAACCGGATTATTTAACCCTATAACGTCCATTAAACAAGTCAATTCTGTAACATATTCTACCCGTAACCCTGTAATTGCCAAACCATTATCTCGAACAATAAGACACAGTGCGACCACTCAGGGGGTCTATAAAACCCGATGAGGTAAAAGTACCCTACAATATTAACTCCTGTCACAACATGTTAGGGGTCCCATTGTCCCGTGACATTGATACAGGGGTTGAAAGAAATTGCTAAAGTTTAGGGTTGGACGTGAAAATTGATTATAAAAGGTTTGGTACTGAGAAGAGGAATAAATAGTGTTTTAATAAGCATCAGTGTGTATATACCAAAACTGGGTAGGTTGCAAAATATCTTAAAACATAATATTTCCTTCCTTAGTACATATTTTGACAAGCCCGTTGGCACAGTGGCAGTGAGAGCGCTACTGTGTCGGGGGTTGCGGGTTCGATTCCTGCCCGGAGTCAACAATATGTGCAGACATAGTTGTTGGCGACGACGTCTGGGTGTCAATTATATAATTATCCTTATAAAGTATTTGTGTATGTATATGTAGTAGTATCAGTGAATTAGATTCCATAACACAAGCTTAGAGCTTACTTTGGGTCTAATTAACCGTGTGTGAATTTGTCCGGGTATATTATGATTGATTTTGTCATGTAATGTATGAAAATTACGTTAATTAATTAAATGTCGATTTAACAATCGTTTCTGAGTGCGGCAGTAAGATAGTATTAAGTGTGAATTATAGAAAAAAAATCTCAGCCTGTAATGTCCCACGACTGGCCAAAGGTGTCTCATCTTACTGAAGATATATTATAGGTACTGTACAGTGAGGAGGTTTATGCAATCACCACGCTTGCCTAATGCGGGTTGGTGATCTCAATCCCGAGCCATGTTTGAAAAGTGGCACATGACCGACACCGAAATGATTTAATGAAAAATATTTATTTCGGGATAAAAGTATACCATGTGTTATTCTGATGTATAACCTAAATTACTGTTAAGTTTCAACCAAATCCGTCCAGTAGTTTTTTCGTGAAAGAGTAACAAATATACAAACCATACATCCATACATCCATCCTCACAAACTTTCGCATTTATAATATTAGTAGGATACCAAATTGATATCTGTCATAGCTGTCTTTCTTTGAAGAAAGTATGATTCGGTGGTATGGTATATAGACTCCGTTTTAACAGTTCAAATCATTTGCAGACACACTATAGGTACCGCATCATCGCCATACTATTTCTTCACTTTTCTTTTACATTTAAAATCAGTTTCCAATTAGCTGTATTTTTTACGACATTCAAGAAGAATGATTATTCAATTAATAATTTATGTACTGTCCGTCATTGAATTGTACATACATTAAATTGTCAATGTTGAATGTTTGTTTCATAGATGGTTAGACAAGTGTGCCAGCTCGAATTATGCCAATATCATATGCTGCGGTTGATTGCGTTTAGCCTTCGGGCGAATAGGTGTTTTCCTACAGTTTTTCTTACGATGTACTTTTCTAAATCTGTCAAGGTTGCTGTTGGGAAGTTTTCTGCGTTATATAATAGGTTTTGATTCATTGAGCAAATAAATTGGTTGGTTTGACAGGCTTGTAAGTGGTGACAGACTTTACATTGTTGTGGGTTTGATTACTATTCGAATAAATGATAAAATAATTGATAATATAAAGGATAAACACATGCAAAGTAAAGAGAAAATTATAATAATAC
Source organism: Cyclophora albipunctata (assembly GCA_963082685.1). Classification (NCBI taxonomy): domain Eukaryota; kingdom Metazoa; phylum Arthropoda; class Insecta; order Lepidoptera; family Geometridae; genus Cyclophora; species Cyclophora albipunctata. The sequence continues at coordinate 1,420,137 of OY720131.1, read as the reverse complement.
TAGCCGCGCCCCGAGATTTTACCTGCGTTGTATCGGTTCCCGCGGGAATTTCGGGATAAAATGTATTCCATGCGTTATTCTGATGTATAACCTATATTACTGTAAAGTTTCATCCAAATCCATTTTTTACGTGAAAGAGCAACAAACATACATCCATACATTTATAATATTAGTAGGAAGTAGGATAGGATATTTATTTACAAAATCTATATTATGTTCACCATTTAACGTATGTTTCTTTCATATTATGGATTTTTTGATGAACTTAATTGTACAGAACAGCTGAACTACTGGAACGGTCAATTTTAAACCGAGTAAAAACAGAATTAAGTCAAAGCTGGCATTTAAAAACGACAATAGTGTACTTCAAATACCACAAACACAAATAATTACATCGTTTCAGGATCGTGGTAACATAGATCGATCTAAATTCATTATCAGGAACAAAACCGGATCGTATACAGCAGCTTGTTTCCTTCATTACTCACCCATAGAAGTCATCAAACGTATACAAAATACAACAATTAATTTGCAAACAAAGAACTCTTCGTTGAACATTAATTACGAGGCAATAAAAAATGTTTATTTGAATCGCCTAAGTAGGTAACCCAAGTAGTTAAATGTACGAACAATAGTTAAAGGCATTATGTAAAAAACTGCATACAATAGGTTAACATCAAGGTTTACTGGTTAATTGGTTAATCTTACAAATATTTAGGACAAAAATGTTTTAATGCTAGTTAAGGTTTAAGCGAAAACTATACATTTTGAATTGAGACTACGTTTACGGTTGCACTGCACTTATGAGGTCAGTTTTCGGTAACGACCGCAGTAGTAGGCAGCAGCTGCCGGCCACAAGTACCACTACTAACTTATACTTCAAATATTTAACCTTACAAGCTCCTTATAGTATAGTATAATATTATGTCTATATATAATATAAAAGGCAAACCTGACTGACTAACTGTCTTATATACGAGTATCAATGCACAGCCGAAACTACTGTATATAGAAACTTAAAATTTGGTACAGGCGTTGCTTTCATGATCTAAGTAAGCGCTAAGATATGATTTTAAGAAATTCAACCCCTAACACGGGTGGCTCTTTGACCCGAAGCGAAGTGAGGGCAGCCGCTATTCATCAATATCATTACATAGTATAAAACAAAGTCTGTCTGTCCCTATGTATGCTTAGATCTTTAAAACTACGCATCGAATTTTGACGTGGTTTTAAATAGATTGAGTAATTCAAGAGGAAGGTTTAAATGTACAAAATTTTCCAAAATTCTTACGGAAACGGGTACAACGCGGGTAAAACCGCGGGGTGCTGCTAGTTTACTTATAGACCTCTATTTTGATAGACTGCCTAGGAATGTAGGTAAGGGGGCGTCCATAAATTACGTGAGGTGTTTTTTTAAATTTTGTGATGGTGAGATGTCGTGAGATTTTATTCAACCCCCTCCCCCATCCCCGAATCTCACGTGAGATTTTTCAAAATGTGAGTTTCTTACGTAAACGCGTTGGATTGTTATTGTAAAAAGAAAAAAACAAAGGAGATGATTCAAATCGTACCCAAAAATTAAAGTGCCAGCCAATGAAAAAAAATATTTTTATCGTATGGAAAATTATGTTTTAAATATTTTTTATCAAGACGGTAAATGTCTACGACCAACTTTTGAACCCTATAGGCGACATCAAAAATCATAAATGAGCATATCAATATATCATCAATATAAATAATTGTAATAAACTATAACAACGCTAGATCGCCTTCATATGCTTGGAACTACCTGTTTGTTCTATATATGCATAAGCCCTTAATTGAATACATTCTATATCTTTACAAAAACTACAATAAGCAAGTGTAGTTAGACTTATGTACGTTAGGTACAGTGTAAAATCTAACGAATCTCAAGGGACCGAACATTTTTTTATCGTTGATTTCTATATCAAATAACTTAAAAAAAATTGATCATAGCTTTTAGTTGTCAAAAGAAAAAATGTTTAGAATGTCAATAAAATATACATACATTTTTTTTTGTTGGCCGGCACTTTTTTTTTTTGGGTACTTTTTGTATGCAACTTGAATCATCTCCTTTGCATCGTCCTTTTATTTACGACTAGTTAAGACTAGTAATCAATATTGCTGAGAGTTTAATTATAAGTGTAATAAAGTGGCGCGAAAACAAAGGACGGGCTACACTGTACCGTAAATTCAGATTAAATTGAGCTATTTGGTATAAAACAAATATGGTGGTTTGACAGTCAGTAAATGTATAACGTCGAAGTATGAATAAAATTATTTTCTTTCGAACGAATTAGTAAATGATCTTAATCGTACTACGATTACGCTTAAGATTAAATCTTAAGCATGTACAATCTGGATTAAATAGACCAAAATAGTATAATTTTTTTTTGTTTCAATCAGAAAAAAATTTGCGTGATATTTGCCGAGACCCCCCCCTCTCTCCAACGTAAGATTAGATGAGATTTGACTCGACCCCCTCCCCCCCTTAAACACCTCACGTAATTTATGGACGCCCCCTAAGTAATGTAAGTTTTATTTAATTATGTGTCTATTTCAAAAGGACATAATAATCTGTAGTAGATGATGACGAATAATCTAATTTTAATAACAATTTATAAGATAACTTATCATTTCGGATCATTTGTGGAGTACCCGTGTTGATGTACTAGTTTCGACGGTACAGGTTGGACGTAGTTACGTTTTGATTTCTGAATGCGGCAGTGCTTAAAGAGCTTTAAAAACAAGGATAGCTTACACACACTACACACACTCCTATTCGAACCGGCAATAATCGGCCTTGCCGGGCAGCAAAACCAACAAGCATAGTAATTACTTTGGGTACAACCCAAAGTAATTAATTAAGTTTTGCCAATCGGCAAAAGCTGTCTACGCGACTGTGTCGGCCAAAACATATTATGTGAGTGGCTTCATTTTTAAGTAGTCAAAAATAAATGCTTCTTTTTAATTAGGTATCTTGTCTATTCTAATTTTATAAAGAGGAATACTATTTTTCTAATATTTTTATGGAAAATAACATTAAGTGCGATCTGCAAAATTTTTACATTAACACCATCTATTAGATTGCAGGTGGAACCACCGCGCGGGACGGCTATTTTTATAAAATTCTTGAATTAAACATCATCATGACATCTTTAACACTGAAACTAAATCACAATGTGTGTTTTGGAAGTTTCATTTTGTGATAAACTAACTATTCAATAATAATAAACGAAATTTCAAACTAAACAAAATAGTAAAACGAACGTAACTTTCGTCTCACCTAACCAAGCTCCAAAAAAAAGCAACACCACGTTTCGTCATATTATAATAATATCCTATGTTTACGAATGCGTTTGTTTCTTCTTGTATAATTATAAACGTATTAGAAAGGTCAACGGACTCTGGGTTAAGGTCGTGTATGAAGGTTTTTGTTTACATATTAACTTACATTTTGAGGGATTTGTGTTTGAAGATTACTTGAAGACGAAAATGATAGTTTTGAGGGTTGCTGCCATGTTGGTAGCATGTAGGTAGTGTACAATTTTGCAGGTAGTGAGATGGACACCAAGGTTGCATTTACTATAATACTCAGAGACTTCAAATATTAAGGAGTGGTTTTAATATTAGAAGTAAAATTAGGTACGTCAAATATTTATTATGGTCGATTTGAGTTCGCCATTTTGATATTGCTCGGAAACGCCCAATATGATATTGAAAAAACTTTAAGTTGGATTTTACACTAAGATCTTATCTTCAAAACTGACAAGATCTAATCTTGAAGGCGAGTTTTTATAATTTTTTTATTGATTTTCAACTTAGATCCTATTTTTGCTTATTCCCCTAAAGTCGGTTCGTTCGTGAACTACAATCAATGTGATAATGTTGTTCATCACATCCGTGAGTATTGCATGTCGGCACGACACTCATTCAGTGCCAGAGGTCATTGCCTTCGCAACTGAACTTCAAGACTCTGACTTGACTTCAGCGTAAATGGACTTTAGTCCGTCGGATTTTTGGTCCGTCAAGAGAACTGAATGACGCGGGCGATGGCTAAAATATTTTCTTTGTAAATTTACTCCTCAGCGTGCTGATAATCTTTGATGATATCTTTGCTGAGATGGGGCTTTTACCCAGCAGTGGGACATTACAGTCTAATACTTTTTACTTTAAAATTAAATTGGAACAACTTTTTTAAGACTTTTGTCCTCCGCGGGCAAAAGTCTGCGTAGCAGTAGGTATCTATCTTATACAAAAAATTACATATTTCAACATAGTTAAGTTGACTTATGAAAATAATATTATATTATTTAAAACAAGTACAGTCAGTCAATGGAAATAGTAACATATACCTTAGTAACTTTAGTTCTTTGTCAAATTATACAATTAGATAACAATCATGACCATAACAGAAAGTTAAAAAGTTTAATTTATACAAAGTCCTAAGTATGCATTACACTATAAATGAAACGGGTGTGTATCGCGTAGGATATAATTAATTAAAATACATACGTACCCAACGTGAGCGACTTAGACCGCTCATGGTCACAAGATGACTGAGATTTAGTACAATAAGTGCAAATCGTGTGAGTTTAAAAAGTCCTAAGTAGGTATGCTTAATATTATTATGAGCTGACTGTACTTGCTGACTTTTATCTTAACTTTTTTTATCCCCTTTTTATATTTATACCCCTCTGACTAATCAAAAGGTGGGTGCAATTGAAAGCACCTTCTACTACTTCATATTATTGCAAGTAATATCTCAATAGCCTCAATACTAACAACTGTATCTAATGCTCCCCGCTGCGTCCAATGAACACCCCACTTAGGACGGAACAAACTAATGTATAAAATTCTCGTATCGCGGTGTTTGTAGTTAAACTCTTCGGAAACGGCTTGACCGATTCTCATGAAATGTTGTGCGCATATCGGGTAGGTCTGAGAATCGGACAACATATATTTTTCATCCCCCTAAATGTTAAGGGTCTACCCCTTTTGTTTTTATATGGCAAAACAACGTGTGCCGGGCCACATTCAACGGGAAGGTTATAGGCTACTTTCATCCTGAAATTCCCACGGGAACGGGTACAACGCGGGTAAAACGAAACAGTTTGGTTGTTTCACACAGTTAGCTATCGTAACAAACGTTCGTTAAAAGTTAAATACAAAGCGTTATTTCATAACTTAAATGACAGCCTGTTAAAGTTATTCGCACTGCTAGTAGAAAGCCACTATTTTTCATTTTCTTACATCTGTTGAGATTCAGATTAGTTTAGTTACTTTTAGTGGAAGATATAAATGTTGTATTAATCATTAATTTAACGTTCTGAGAACATATTAATTGACATCCAGTCAATCAGTGTCAACTATCATAGTCACGTTATAGTCACGCGATTTTATGAATGTTCATGTTTTCAGTTAAATTAAAAACATGTATGAATACTCAACAGTAGCCTCCGTCGTACGTTCCCGTTTAAATAAATAATAATGACATATTAATGAAGATACTAAGTTGCTTAGAGATAATATAGTCTTGTATTGTAAGCTAATAATGAAGCCATGTTGTCTCACGGCGATGTTCAATATTCTTTTTTCAAAATATTATATTCCCTATTCTGTAATATTCCCTATTTTGAAAAAGGAATATCGAACATTAGCTCTTAAACCATAATTCAGCCTTCTTTATTCAAAACTTTGCCGTCGCCATATTGTGTTCTTTTTTCAAAACATTCGCTAACCATCTCGCCATTGCTATACTATAGCAAAGCTTGTTAGGTGGTTACAGTTCTACTGTCCAATACCAGGCCACTAACCACTAACTCACTTATGTAAACTCACTTACGACTACGAGTATTCTAACTTACAAACTTACAACGCCTTGCCACAAACATTCCCAAACTTACTTACTCATTCATCATTCATTTCTAGTACGTCAGTGGCCAACCCTGGTGTCAGAGTTTTTAGACCACCTAAAGGCCTCCGACGTGGTTTGACGATTGAAACAACCAGGGCCGACTACTTGACGTGCCCTCCGAAGCACGGTAGCGCTCTGATAGAAATGCCACTATCGGCCACCCATCCAAGTAGGGGTCGAGCTGCACGTTGCTTAACAATCGCAATGAACTAACATTACTTAGTCAAAATACGCTACGAGCGCTAATACCTTGCATATGATCAAAAGACTTTACCTTCATGAGACCAAGCTACTCCAACTAACTGTACTACCTTATTACCAAAGGCCACTAACCTTCTCGTACTTACGGTCAAAAACAGCCCTCACATCATGACGTCACTGTCTTTACATATCTTGACGTCACTGTGTGTCTGTGGCAATTATAAGCTAGTTCGTGCTGACATGCGAGCATGTTGTCACGCAGTTAGTCGATGAAATGGAAACGGTACTCTGTGTCAAGGTTCCTGAGGTTTACTACGGTAGTCCTGTGGGAGAATGGAACCTTGTCTCATTTAAGAGCGGTTTGGTGCAACGGACTTTATCTTAGGAGATATAGTGCAATGATAGCGCACTGATTTTTTGGCACAGTGGCATGTGAGAGCGGTTACTGTGCCGGGGGTTGCGAGTTCGATTCTACGGAGTCAATAATATGTGTAGACATAGTTGGCGACGACGTCTGGGTGTCAATTATATATTCTTATAAAATTGTATTATGTATATATTAGTTACATTCCATATACAAACTTAGAGCTTAGTTTGGGTCTCATTAACTGGGTGTGAATTTGTCCGGGGTATTTTATTTATAATTTTAGAAAATATCGGATTTAAGCTCTTAAACTATTTTGTATTCTTTTTTTAAATAATAGTTGTTGAATTAATTTTCAAAATATAACCCAATACAAAAATAAGTTGTAGTTCTTATCAAAATCAAATTAAAAAGGTGGGTTTAGTTAAAACCCGTTTTTATACTTGTAATAGTTTTCAGTAATGTTTTTGTAAAAAACTTCAACATTGTACACTTAATTGGTATAATTTGAAAGAAAATTCATAGAAGCATGTTAAAACTGGTCTATAATTACATTAAACAGCGTTATTTCACCGTTTTAACTTTCAAAATGACATTATTTATTTTTTAAACGGGAAATTTTCAAACAAAAAACTTTGAAACAAAAGTAGAATAATATTTTCTCATGTTTAGAAGTAATTTTGTGGACTAACGATCGTTTAATATGTAAGATTTTATCGTTTTTGGCTCAGTAGGCTTTTGAAAAGACCGTTTTTAAAATTTACTTGCAGTTACAACTACTTTTGGAATTAATTTTACTTGCTCTTCTATACTAATATTATAAAGAGGAAAACTTTGTTTGTTTGGTTGTAATGAATAGGCTCAAAAACTACTGGACCGTTTTTAAAAATTCTTTCAACATTCGAAAGCTACATTATCCACGAGTAACATAGGCTATTTTTCATCCCGAAATTCCCACAGGAATGGGACACAACGCGGGTAAAACCGCGGGGGGCGCTGCTAGTTTTTAATGAAGTGGCGATAGTGAAGTAATTAAACTTTTTTTTGCCGAATGTAGACGAAAATACAAGTATTAGGGTCATTTTTATAAAAGCTGAGCGGAGCGGCACTAAACCCGATACACCAATCACAGCTCATTGCGATTGTCAAAATCTATTCGTAATGCATTGTTCTTCTTCTTCATCGAGTGGATGGTCAACCTGACCAATCCTGGTGTCAGAGTTATGACTACCGCGGGGTGCTGCTAGTTTATTATTTATTTCTATATACTTAGATATTATTACATTTTGAAATGTGATTTCACAAAATTTTGTGCAGGGACGGAGGGGTTGCATCCCTTGTCACACTTTGTGAACCCCTTGCTTTGACGTATGACATAATTTATGGATGGCCCCTAACTAATAAGTACCCATCTCAACAAACATACCACAAGTAAACCACAAACCAATATGACCTATCACAATCAACCATCGATTATAACTTAATCGAGTTACAATAGAAATAATCGATGCTTGATTTATTCGATGTTTTCGGTTTAAAATGTTATCGCAAAATGAGCTATATCTACCTAAATTTAAAGGCTATTATTGCGTGTGGTGAAGTGTACAAATCGTAAGGTAGTTTTGTAGAGTTAAGCTTGCAAGTGGATTCAACATTATACGTAGCATAAATCAACTTCAGACAGACGTACATGAGTAATTTGTTGGTAGCTATTTTTGTATTAATTTGTATGTAGATACGCATTTTAATGGACTTTTTTAATTATAAGAGTAAAGAATATAGGAGCTATAAGAGCGGTGCCACGGTAATGCAAAAGCGACGGCTACTAGGTATTTTCTGGAATATTGGCTTTTGTACTAAACTAGCAGCGCCCCGCGGTTTTACCCGCGTTGTGCCCGTTCCCGTGGGAATTTCGGGAATTTTTTTACATAAAAACCTTTCTCTTGAATCACTCTACCTATTACAAAAAACCGCATCAAAATCCGTTGCGTAATTTTAAAGATTTAAGCATACAGACAGACAAACAGTGTGACAGACACGAAAAAGAGACGACTTTATTTTATACTATGTAGTGATGATATTTAAGGTATTTTCAATCGCTAGTCACAGTCTTCGCTCTTACTTGGTAGACCAATCGAAATTTAACCTACCGTAAAAAGTAAGTAAGTTCTACTAGATTAGTGGCCATCCCTAGTGTCGGAGTTTTTAGACCGCCTATAGGCCTGAGACTCCGTCTAGAGATTGAAACCACCATGGCCGACAATTAAACGTGCCTTCTGAAGCACGGTAGCGCTCAGATACAAATGCTACTTTTGGTCACCCATCCAAGTAGGGGTCGAGCTGCACGTTGCTTAACAATCGCAATGACCTAACACCTTAGTCAAACTACGCCACGAGAGCTACAATGCTCACAGACAAATATTATAAAAGCAAAGCATATTTTGCCTAGCCTTATTTTCATAAGAAACCTCCTACTTTTTGAAGACGGTTAATAAACAATACCAATCAGAAAAATAACTCAAAACTAACAAAGACCATTTTCGCAAAAAAATACCACAGCAAACTAAAAAGTACAATCAGGGTAATAAAATATTTTCTTATCAAACTCTTGAGCATTACTTATCAAACAGTTTTATTATTCAGGCGGAGGGAAAAAGCGCAATTTCAAGTTAAAAAAACTAAGTTGTTACTGTAAGGTTGCTTCGTATCCGTTGGTATAAGTTATGGTAACTAGGTTCGCGTGACTACTACGGTCACCAAACCCGCAGCTCGACTAATAATGTGACGTGTCATTTCAGCTTCTCAAAGTGTGAGTTGTACTAAAAACATTGTGAAAGGTTTGATTGAGCAGTTTGATAAAGGTGTTTGTTATTTTTGCCTTGATTGTACTTGTGGGAACTGGGCGATAAATTTTTGGTGCTTTATTGGAAATTGTTTTTGGTTTGAGATTATTTTGGTTTCAATAATTGAATACTAAAAATGAAATTCCCGCGAGAACGGGTACAACGCGGGTAAAACCGCGGGACGCAACTAGTCATTTCATATACTCAGAGTTTAAGAGCCCATTCTAATTTGTCACTTGTCGGATCCGGATTTTGATGTAATTACAAAATTGCTATCCGACAAGCTTCTCATGGATGCTTACCACTGTGCGGACCCGACAGCCGAAAAATGGGAATCGGATCTAACAACGGAACATAAACAAACTCCGAAGACTACTTTACTTTTTACTCAAAAAATTTACAGTTACTCAACGATTTTTATTTTAACTCAACAATTTTACTGTTAATCAACAATTTTGCAGTTATTCAACAATTTTACTGTTTCTCAACATTTTTACTTTCACTCAACAATATTGATTTTGACTCAACCATTTTGACTTTTCGCTCAACCATTATTCCTTTGTCCCCAGTATCAAACCACCATCAAAAGACGGCGTAACAAAAAGTAACCCGAGCAAACGCCATCGCGAGCGTTTGAACGCCGAACTTGATACGCTCGCGTCGTTGCTTCCCTTCGAACAGAACATTCTCAGCAAGTTAGACAGACTGTCGATACTGAGGCTGTCTGTCAGCTATTTGAGAACGAAGAGCTATTTTCAAGGTAAGTATTGTATGATACGGTTCTGTACCATTTTTTTTATTTATGTAGCCAAAATTTTCAAACATCTACAGCGATTTTACAAAAACTCTGTAAACAATGTATTACAGAAACAAAGATTGGCCGTTCAAAATTGTACTTTATTTTGCACTAAATAGAACATTTTATTAAAACGAATGTCATTTAATTTTGTGTCTTAAACATATTTAGGCGCTAAATAGGTTTGAAAGTTCTTGCGCATGCCGTCCCTAAAGTTCAAATTGTAGTTTGACTCATGCTGTTGTTGGCTGTCAACTGTCGACCGTTTACTTGCACCTTTATGTTAGTAATAAATAAAATAAAATAAATTTATTTCAGGTAAACTTGACCCATACTTTACATACAATTAGCAATATACATATAAAAGCATAATAAAATTATAAGAATAAAAAAATCAAAATAAAATAAAAATCAATCAAAAAAAAAACAAAATCACAAAATAATAATAAAAATCAATTAAATTAAAAAAGAATGTTACAAACAAATAAAATAAAATAATGCAGTGATGTCATTTGAATTCGTATATCAAGAACAAAGCCACATCTTGTATAGCTTATAAGGGTAATTTAACTACATAGTTTTTGAAGCTTATTTTTGAAGGAAATTGCCGAAACGATCGATTACTCACTGAAAAAGAATAAGAAAAATCTCGCCTGAGTTTACCGGCTTATAAGAGGTCCAAGAAGTGTAACAACTATGACTGTATTGGACACTAAACATTTGACAAGCCCGTTGGTACAGTGGTAGTGGGAGCGCTTCCCGCCCGAACTCACCAATATGTGAAGACAGTTGGCGACGACGTATGAGGTGTCTATTATTATATAGTATTATGATATTACATTGCAATTATTAAGCAGCTTGACTCCTACTTGGATGGGTGGCGGATAATGGCATTTCTACCGTGCTTCGGAGGGCACGTTAAATTGTCTTTTCCAGTTGTTTCAATTGTTAAACCATGTCCTACCCGAACCTACCCGAACTTACTTACTGAAGACGCTACTATTTCGAATTCTTTTATCAACCGTATCGTACTTTATTATCTATCGAGAGTCGCCACCGCTTCTAATCTCGATTCGCAATAAACATGACTACATTTTATAATACGCTTTAGTTTGAATATACGTATAGAACAGTATCAACTAGAACACGATACAGTGGTTCTCAAACTAGGGATCTAATGCTCGTTCTCAGAAACGTCAAATGCTACCTTAGTAGAGATTTTGACAAGTGATGTATAAAAATTTACGTCAAATAATTAATTGTGAATTTGGACGCCTCGTGCGGCAGTAAGACTTTTAGCAAAATGTAAACATAAGGGAACAGAAGAAACGTGTTCATTGAACGTTTTTAAACTATAAAAATGTTTTGTTTGCTAAGCATACATTTGAAAATCGTTTATTCCTGTAATTATGACAATTCTATACCTAGAGTTTGAATAATTATATAATAATAAAGAAAGTTTTAATACGCTAGTCTTAAGACTAACCCTTCAATTAAAAAAATATATAGTTCTATATGCTAGCCAAATTCAAGGGTCAAGTTATAGGTTACTTTTTATCCTATAACTAGCAGCGCCCCGCGGTTTTACCCGCGTTGTGCCCGTTCCCGTAGGAAATCCGGGATAAAATGTAGCCTATAGCCTTCCTCGATAAATAGACTATCTAACAGTGAAAGAATTATTCAAATCGGTTCAGTAGTTTCTGAGATTAGCGCGTTTAAACAAACAAACAAACAAACAAACAAACAAACAAACAAACAAACAAACAAACAAAACAAACTCTTCAGCTTTATAATATTAGTATAGATTCCTACTACAAGGGATGAAACCGCACAGCACTGTCAGTTACATAAAACGACTATCTGTATGCTGTTATTATCTCTATTCAACTTAAGAGCTGGGCTCTTGTCGATGGAGTTCTTTCCACTTTCCTCTGTCATCTGCCATCCTCTTCAGCTGTTCGTACGACACGACCTTTACTCTCTCTTTCAGTTGCTCTGCATATGCCCTTCTTGGCCTTTTTCTTCCTCTCTTTGCCTCTATGTGTCCTTCTTCTTATACTCCTGTTGTTATACTCGCATTTAAATATTCGTTTTTACTTCTCGAATAATAAACCCTATAAACAAAATACATACACATAAAATAGAACAAGAAAACCTATTTTTCTATTTACGTCCCCAACACGAAAAGGTTAACAGCCACTGAACTACACTACAGCGATATCGCTGACAAAATCGAATAAATCGATTTAGAGTCCGAATACCGATGTATTCGATTACTTATTAATGTTCCTACCGACACTTATTTAGCGCTGTCGACCAATTTTATTGCACTAACTCGCATTAATATATGCGGCGAGACGAGTTCGCGATTCTTGATAATCGATACTTAGCGAGTTGATGTAATCGAGTTATTTCGCTTGATTGATGTGTTGTTTGTTTTAAAAATGTTTTTAAGTGATGTGGAATTTATTTAGATTAAGTTTATCTATCTGAGCGCTACTGTGCTTCGGAGGGCACGTTAAATTGTTGGTCCCGGTTGTATAAATAGTCATACTATGTCGAATGCCTTTAGGTCTAAAACTCCGACCCCAGGGTTGGCCACTAATCTACTCGAACATACTTACTTTAGATTAAGTTTTAGACCAGTGGTAAAGGGAGGTATAATTATTTAAAAACAACGATCGAAAGACTATCTCTATCTTCTTCTGGAGTTGATTTGATGAAGTCGGTTAGAAATAAATGTACATCAAACAATTCAGGGCTGCTTTTTAAAAATGGACAAGTATGACCAAGTCTTAAGCAACAAGAGATCTCTTCCTTCTTCGACTCTTCCTCATATACCGTGGCACCCAGGGTCACTTTCAGGTCAATATGCTGAATTAAAAAAAATGGAAATTTCTTGGAAAACCGATGCAATTTTTTTCACCTATATCTATCTTGTTTTTGTCCTCCACAAAACAGTAAAAAATAAAGCTATCAACCCTTAATATAATTGCAAAAATAATTGCGCAAGCATTAATTACAATTCGCCGTTACTTACTAAGAAATTGGTACGAGTACAATAATTTACTGGCTACCGGTACTGAGCGATACTTTTATATCTTTTTACAATAATGTCCACTGCAGACACCCCGCGGTGCGCCGAATCGTTACGATTCGATAACCTGTGTAATCGATGAATCAACAATCGATTTAATTAGAATTATCGATACGTTTAATCGTACTGTTGAGGCAAAAAGTCGGTGGTGTAAAATTTTAAAAATATCGTACTTATAAAGGACAGTACTGTTTGTTAAAGTTTCTTCTATAGAATAAGTGTTAAAATCGAGCAACTAAAAACACAAACAATTAAAATAATAGACTGTATGTCCTACTGTTGGGCAAAATCCTCTCATCTCATTGAAGATATCAGTAGAGTGAGGAAAGAAATTACTCAAAATACGATTTTCATAGAGAGTACGCAAAATAGGTTTAAAGCTAAAACATAATAGTTCTCTTGAGGTATTTAAAGTGGAAGACAAAAAAAAATACAACCCCAAAAAGTAAATATACTACTTAGTAACAACACCTCTTCACCAATAACAGAAAAAGTATTCCAAAACTTATCTCTTCACATAGCTACATCCACCCAAAAAAAGTTTAACCAAAAAAGCATAGCCACATGATAACCGATAATTTCCCTTACAGTACCGCTGTCGATACCTAACTTAGCCAACGATAAAGCATGCCTTAAGACCCCTACCGATTTTTATATCCACTGAATATTATTATAGAGCCCATTAATAACTCATATAATGATGTATGCGCGGTATGTATGTCTGTCTGATTTACGCATCCAATTATAACTTGTTTGTTTTAATATACCTTTTTTGGTTAGTTTTTGATATAGTTTACAATGTGTTGGAACTATTGAGTAAGGTAGCTAATTCTAAAAGTAAAAACAATGTGGACAAGCATTAGAAATCATTAATTAGTATACTACGCGCCCCGCGGTGTTACCCGCGTTGTACCCGTTCCCGCAGGAATTTCGGAATAAAATGGATCCCATGTGTTATTCTGATGTATAACCTATATTACTGTAAAGTTTCATTCACATCCGTGTAGTGGTTTGTTCGTGAAACGGTAACAAACATACATCCGTCCTCACAATCTTTCGCATTTATAATACTAAGCAGCGCCCCGCGGTTTTACCCGCGTTGTGTCCGTTCCCGTGGGAATTTCGGGATTTTTTTTACATAAAAACCTTCCTCTTGAATCACTCTACCTATTACAAAAAACCGCATCAAAATCCGTTGCGTAATTTTAAAGATTTAAGCATACAGACAAACAAACAGACAATAATAGCGACTTTGTTTTATACTATGTAGTGATGATGTAGTAGGATATAACTAGCTGACTGAAAATTGTTTTTTGTAATATAAAAATTAAGGGTGGATCACCCTTAACATTAAGGGGTATGATAAAATAAATGCTGACCGTTTTGAATTGAAATTACGTTTACGGGTACACTTCGCTTTTATTTTACATTTTTATCTGACGACCAGTCTTCTTTGCCCACGGTTCCTGTGGGGCCGAAGCGTCAGATACAAATGAGTACTGTTCGCTTAAACTTAAGAATATTGACCGATTATTACTACCCGATATGCACTCTTTCATGAAAATCGGTCGAGCCGTTTCGAAAAAGTATGGTAACTTACATTGTCACACGAGAATTGTATATATGTATAAGATGAACTAATACGAGTACACAGTTCGGTCCGTTATATACCAGTTCTAACTCCATATTAACTTATAATCACAAACAAATTCAGCCCTTATTATAAACAAAAACAGTTTAAAAGGCGATCAAAGTCGCTTACAAACGTCCATGTAATATTTACAGGTAGGTTAGGTTTATAGCGGTGCCAGGGCGCCGTTGGTACGAGGAAGAAGTATCGATTGAATGCTAAATACAAGTTGCCTAACTTTATTGATGGAGAATCGGCTATTAGGTACCTCCTAGCTTGGGGTTGGTTCAGCATTTTATTAATAAATATTATGATTTAGGTTTGTTTTTGTTGTGGGGCTTTCAGGCGCGGCTTTACGCGTTTACGTTCGTGTTGCGTAAGCATTGAGTGGTTTGTGTGTAAGTGTACGAAAAGATAGAATACGTTTGAGGAATAGTATGTGTTTGATACTTCAGCCACTTTTCTGAAATGTGTATCTTATTTTCGCCACAGTCCAATTTTGCCGCTAATGACGATCTATTTCAATTTTAACGGATAAGACGATATTAATATCGTCGAAAGGAATGTGATGCCAGGGTTATTATTGGTCAAAGCCAGAAAAATGACACGCAATCAATCATAGAATGAAACAATTTGTCATGTCAAGTAGTTATGTCATACAATATCTCGCCTTAAAGGCACAAACAGCGACGATAACCCCACTCACATGAATACTACTTCGATTCTTACGTACTGAATAATTCGGTTTTCCATGAATAAGTTCCAGAAGGTTAGTAGCCACCTCTGGTATCGAAGCTTTTAGACCACCTAAAAGCTTCCGACACAGTCTAACAATTGAAACAACAAGGATTCATTTTCACTACATAAGTATTCTTCTTCACCGAGTGGATGGTCAACCTGACCAATCCTGGTGTCAGAGTTATTGAGCCGCCGAAGGCCTCTGACATGGCTCATGTAACGACTACTATCCCTAGAAAGTAACTTGAGTTACTACATAAGAAAAACCTGACCAAGGTACTCCAATAGATATATATCTATACCTAAACATAGTTAAAAAACTTCTAACAACTTAAATAATTAATATTCAATTATAAAAGTACATTAAGTTCGCTCTAAAAACTACCCTACATTAACACTGTATGATGGATTGAGGTGTTTTTATCGCGGCTTATTGTTTTTCATAAAAACACTCTATTTCTATGGGAAAAAAGTTTAATTTGTCACATCAACCGTTATCGTACAGGTAATTGATTACAAAACCGAAAAAAAATGTGTGATAAGAATTTAATTTTCATGTGAACGGTCTGGGAGGGATTATGGCGTCGGAAAACTTGCGGCGTTATGTGTTGGTAATTAACTCGAATTTAATACGACTGAAGGACCCTATGGACTTAAAAAACTTATAGCTATTTTTATATATGATTTAACGATTAGATATTATGACAAGCCGCGCCCCGCGGTTTCACCCGCGTTGTACCCGTTCCCGCGATCATTTCGGGATAAAATGTATCCCTTGTTTTATTCTGATGTATAACCTATATTAAAATAAACTATATTACTTTATGACATTAGTATTTAAATTAATGCCTCGCCCTGGCCAATGGATTGAATTCGTATTTTAATAATAATTTTATTCATATATTATTGGTTTATCAAACAATGCAAATATAATACAACGATAACAACGAATATCATTAATTATTTAAATAAAAATCATAAAAAAACTATAATCAGTGAACCAGTTGCCTTTCTCTGAACTAAAAGCAATAATTACAATATTAATCGCTTATTACTAGACTTGTTACTAAGGTACGTATAGCGGCGGAGTGACGCCGCCCGCCCGCCCTCGCGTCAACCGCCCAAGCCGCCCAAACTTATAAAATATACAAAAGCTCGTCCACATTGCGCGGTTAGCTTTCAACTTATATTTATATGAATTATAGCGCATAAGTTTTGATCAAGTTTTATAATGAATTGTATTGTGCTTTCGTTTTGTACATAAGCGCATACACATTTCACTAACACTAAAGGAAACATATGAAAATCTGTACTAATATTATACAGAGGTAAAGTTCCTAACTTTGGATATTTGGGTTAATCTCAAAAACTATCAATCCGATTTGAATAATTCTTTCTGTAATGGATAGCCACATTCAACGTAAGGTATATAGTCCATTTTAGGGTTCGATTCCCGCCCGGAGTCAACAATATGTGAAGACATAGTTGTTGGCGACGACGTCTGGGTGTCAATTATATATTCATATAAAGTATTTGTGTATATATATGTAGTAGTATCAGTTAGTTAGATTCCATATTACAAGCTTAGAGCTTAGTTTGGGTCTAATTAACCGTGAGTGAATTTGTCCAGGTATATTATATTATATTATTATTATTATATTATTATTTTTCGTCCCGAAATTCCCATGGGACCGGGCACAGTACGAGTAAAACCGCGGGGCGCTGCTAGTGATAAAATCATCCAGATACTACCAACTTCTCAATTCATCAAAAGTCATTGACCTCGACTGTCATTGTACCAAAAATTATTTACATATCAATAAACTTTTATTATCAATCAAATAAAAAAGTAAATCTGAAATTCCTCGTAAAAGTGCATATCATAAAAAATCCCTTAAAACTTAGCCAATAGGGTTCGCATAAAACAACCCCTGCAGGTACCGTCGGTATAAAAAGAGGGTAGTTTGTAAAATTCGCCGACTGCTTAGGGTGGGGGAAGAAACAACCCTTAATGGCGAGATCGCGTGACAGAATTTTGGTAGTGACCCACCGTGGCCTATGAAAGTGAAAATATCTGTATAGAGTTGATATTACACACTCTTTTTAAATCACATTTAATATCAAAATACTCAATGATGTAATATAAGGATAATCGCACTTTTTTTTTATTAAGTACTATTTATACTGCTTTGTACTAAGTTAAAACATGCAGTTTGTTTTAACGTGGTAAGCTAGCCCTACCCACAAATATTATCTTTATGTTGACTTCGTCCTATACTTAAAGCACTACTCAACTTAATCCAACCTTTGAGACCAAACCAATTTTTTTAAAACATTAATACTAGTTATATAAAGACAATAAATTGTTAACTGTCGAACCTTCGATCAACAATACACAACTAGATGTCGGGTCGGCGCAATTTCAGCGGCGCATATTCATACTGACGCCATCTATGTGATCGCGGGTGGAACTATTGGGTAGAACAGTTAGTATTATTGTATGATGTAAAAGCAGCTCCATCTGTTACTCATCTACCCCTAAAATACGCATGAATCACTGAAAAGATTTTGATAAAATTTGGGACAGTGATAGAATAGGACGACATACATAGGTCGTAGACCTTGTATCCCAAAACTTTCAAAGCGATAGGTACACGGTGGGTAATCGCGTTGATATGGTGCGAGTACATCCGCGGGACATAGCTTGTAACTATGTATAGTTACCAATAATATCTCCTTAACTTGTCAAATAATTACAAACTAAATAAATTTTAAAGTGACAATTAGTTACTTGTAACCAACAAATAGTTTTTTCTAACATCTTGAGACAAACGGCCCCGATAATAATGATTAGCTGACGATATTAAAATACCTACTACATTGTTCAAGTAATTACGCCCATTAAAAAAATATGAGACAATCGCTAAGCCATCAATTAAAACGTTGAGTAAATAGGAAAAATGTTTTCTCGAAACTGGTTATGAATCAGTTGTGAATAAAAATAAGTGATAATTATTAGTTGACTACGAATAACAAGACAATACAATTAATTGAAACGTACGTTAATGTCATTATTATTTATTTAAACGGGAACTTACGTACGACGGAGACTCGACAGTAGTCTCCGTCGTACGTAAGTTCCCGTTTAAATAAATAATAAAGACAATACAAGTAAATATATTTTGTAATTATTCGACTATTGACCAGTATGGATTTATTATTGGAAATATTATAAATAGAGACAAAGGTATTCATTGAAATAACAACAATGAGGTCGACTGCACAGTGCAATAAATGATTTTATTTTACGCTTGCAACGACTCGCGGTTTTACCCACATTGTCCCTATTCCCATGGGAATTTCAGGATGAAAAATAGTCTATAATCTTCCTGTTGAATGTGGCTATCTATTACATAAATAATTATTGAAATCGGACGATTCATAGCTTGTGGGCTGGCTCTATCTAACTTTTCATCTTATTTTTTTTACCATAATAATTTTATTATTATAATAACGTCATAGATAGAGATACAATAAAACTTAGACCAGTTTTGAATTTGTCATACTAAAAAAGGCACATTGTAAAACAATAAATTGTCAATCCCATTAAAGCATAAAATAATAAATGTGTATAATTAGTTAATTTGTTATGCATAAAGTGTTAACTAAAAGTTTACTTCACACAGTGTACTTTATTGAAAAAATATAAACAAAGTGAAAATAAGTGATTATGCATAGAAATTACGATTTAACGCTTGTCAAACCCGTCGCTATAAATTGAACTCTGAATCTAACACTAATAAAACATTTAAATGTCTTTATTTTCAAACAATATTATAATCAATTAAAAAAATATAGTTTTTTGTATCAATAAAATATTGATCGGAATTGATTTTGTGAACTTTTTTATAAGTATCAATCAAATGATATTGGCTTGCAGAATGAAAACTAAACCAGGTTTAGTATTTAAAACTTATTGTTTGTCTGTTACAGACCTTTATTGTCTATTATACTAAACAATTTGGTTTTACGATTTTTTTTTTAATTTAACAAAAGACACTTTTATTCGTGTCGTACAAGTCTAAAGATACTAATTATGACTGTAGCAGGCAAAGACTTTTACACAAAAATCGTTTCAAGGCGGTATTACCAACTCTATACACTCCCAGTGTACATTAAAACGTAGCAAGGTAAATTTTATTATAAACGTATTGTGAGCAATATTTTTGTAAATATTTTGGTATGAACCTCGTTGGAGACACAAACAGACATAAATACGGACTGAAATGTTTCTACGTAAATACGCAAATTACATTTCTACATACACATTCTGTTGACTTAGAGATAGGTGTCAACTTTATAGCATTTGTAAAGTTTACATTTTTGTTTCAAACGGTTGGTTAACGTAACATACGTTTGTTAAAAAAGTTCACGATTACGTACGCTGTTATATGTGTGTTAAAGTGCTTTGTCTCTTTCGCTCTTTGGCAAATAGCGTATGTTGGAGAAGGACAAACCATTTGATGGCTATTAAAGTGCTGGTAATAAGCATTTATAAGGCCTAAAGTGTTTTTCCTATCCTAAATGACAGTTTGTGACAGTTATTCGGGCTGGCAGTAGAAAGATTTTTTATTGTCTTACGTCTGTGAAAAACGCCTCGGTGGTCTAGTGGTATGGGCGCTCGCCTGCTAAGTCTGAGGTCCCGGGTTCAATTCCCGGGTCGAGCGAAAACATGTTTCCTTTTCAAACATGGCCCGAGTTTGAGATCACCAACCCGCATTTGGCAAGCGTGGTGATTATGCCTAATCCTCCTCACTGTACTGATAACTTCAGTGAGATGAGAGGCCTTTGCCCAGCAGTGGGACATTACTGGCTAATACTCGTACTTACTTACTAACTTACATCTGTGAAGACTGACATTTAATGTTAACGGTTACTGGTCCGTATTTATATTGCTATTTGAATACTGAATCAAATAAAAGATAACGATTATAAACGAATTTTATGTCCAATTCGCCGAAATGCAAATGATTGATCAGTATTCGAACTAAGATTGAACAGCAGATATACTCATTTACATAAATACTTACCTATCTGTTTATTTATAGCCGGCAAAATTCGAACTAATGTAAATTTAATAGTTCGACTATTAACCCTCAAATACACTACTACGTTCGCCTTATTCGGCAATATAATGTACTTAGGTCAACAAAGGTCATCTATCATGTCATAATGTACATAGGTCAACAAAGGTCATCTTACATACTAGTTTATCATGACTGCACACAACTAATTATTTGACAGCTGCAGTCGCTCGCTGACTGCAGCCAACTAGCGTAATCTTTATACTGTTGCGGTCATTCATTGATGTCATATAGGTCAATGGTTAACCATGGTATCGCAGTTGTAAGACCACCTAAAGGATATGGTCTTGCGATTGAAACAACTGCGATCGACTGCTTAGCGCGTGTTTCGAAGCACGGTAGCACTCAGATAGAAAAGCTGCCAATATACTATCCAACGTATTTTTGCAAAATATGTTATTTATACTTCTATACTATAACTACTAATTATAAAGAGGTAAAATTTGTAACTTTGTTTGTTTGTATGTTCGAGGTAATCTCGGGAATTATCAGTCCGATTAATTTTTTTTTTGTAATAGATAGCCACATTCAACGGGAAGCTATTTTTTATCCCGAAATTCCCACGGGAACAGGCACAACGAGGGTAAAACCGCGGGGTGCTGCTAGTAGTTCATACGTAACATAGTCCCGCTTTGTGTACTATAAAAAACAAACATACAAACATCGTCACAAACTTTCGCATTTATAACATTAGTAAGATATGTTGGCTTATGCTATACATTTTAATTACGTTTTTAACTGCTAAACACAACGCATTAATGTTTAAACGCTACATAAATTGTGCTATACCTATAAATAAAGGTGCTGTAAAATGTGGCCTGTAGCCCTATAGGTTACTTTGTCATTAACTTAATTTAATTTTATATTGTAACCCAATTCCTACGGCTGAACATTTTTAGGGTAAAATTAATGCTAATGTAATTAATTGTCTTTAAAAATTAAAACTGTTTACGCAAGTTCGTTAAGGTTGAGCTAGTTGGCAAGTTAGCCTGTTCAGTAGAATACGAGGAAATATATGTAGGTGTGTTGTCGGTAGCGACTGCAGCAGCAAGCAGCAACTGCCGACCGCATGCAGCAGTGTCGCCGCGCTCGAAATATCATAGAGATTCATAGAAACCAGTAGTGCTGCTTGCGGTCGACAGTTGCTGCCTGCTCCTGCGGTTATTATCGAAAACACACCTTCGTTTGTTACGTTTCATGTCCTATTGAATTTGCATGTTTTACATTGAATAAATAGCCAAATTTTTACATTTTATAGATAGAGATACATTCACAACTAGTCAATTATAAATATATAGGTTACTAGCAGCGGCCCGCGGTTTCACCCGCGTTATACCTGTTCCCGCAGGAATTTCGCAATAAAAAGTAGCCTATGTCCTTTCTCAGACTCTGGACTAATTACGTACCAAATTTCATTCAAATCGGTTCAGTAGTTTCACATTTATAATATAAGTTAGGATTTGCAATTTTTGACAGGAATTATAACTCTGAAAAAAAGTACTCCAAACCATCGTACTCAGAGTAAAATGTTTTCTTAGAAAATATTAAATAGTTTCGCAATTGTAAGAAAAATTACGTCAATTGTAGGCTCTGAGTAAGACAGTTAGTTCCTACCCTATGTACATTTCTTGTAAATACTCTATTCAGTCAACCCAACAAACTCTAATTTCGAATTTCGAACAAAAAGGCGTTACCATGGCTACTGACTGTTTAGCCAATAGCGAAGCAATATTTATGAATCAAAGCATCATATTTATTTGTTATTGGTTGATTTATTGCAGTTAACAGTTTTACGAGGAAGGAGAAATTATCTTAACGATTACTATGGGACATTAAATAGTGAAATATTGGATACTTTACTTTACTGTTATCGATATAAAGTTGGTTTTAGATTGTTAGGTTTTTTTATATTACTATCCGAAGCCATTTTTTTATTTTTATTTAATATCTAGAATATTATTATAATATTGAAGCATAATTATTTTCATAGAAAAAGGTTTATTCATCATGTTTTGTTACTTCCAAGGGTGCCACGGTACAGCGTGAAACGGCGACTAGTGATTTTTTCATCACAAAAAAATTTCAAATACTTATTGCCACAATATTACATATATTATAACTAGTAGCGCCCCGCGAATTTACCCGCATTATTCTCGTTCCCCTAGGACTCATTCGGGATGAAAATCGGAGTGGTAGTTTCTGAGATGCGTTTTAAACAAACAAAGAACAAACTCCTCAGTGTTATAATATTAGTATAGATATGAATATTATAACGCGAAAACATGTTTCCTACTTTTCAAACATAACTCGGGTTTGAGATCACCAACCCGCATTTGGCAAGCGTGGTGACTATGCCTAATCCTCCTCACTGTACTGATAACTTCAGTGAGATGAGAGGCCTTTGCCCAGCAGTGGGACATTACAGGCTAATACATTTTTACATTTTACATACATGAATATTATCACATAAAATTGTTTTTATCTACACTAATGTTGTAACATTCTACTTATGTTTCCAATACTTGACATATAATTACTACTGTTATAGCGCAGATAACTAAAACGCTCAATTTAAGCAATTGCACATGATGTTATAATATCCACATCGATATCGTAAAATCTCATTATAACATCGCGCACTGCGCGGCGCGCGCCCTGCGGCCCTGCGCGCGCAGCTGCGCTCTCATTGGTTAGATTTTAATGGCGGCAAGTTCACTGTGACAATACACGTACGCGTGAATTTAATGTTTCGCAATGTGTTTTGTTTTTAAAATTTTGTTTGATTAATTGCATTAGTGAAGATAAAGTAGTGTATGCAACTGCATATAACACGGGTATTAAAACACTCGTTACTATTATGAAACTCGCTGCGCTCGTTTCATAAACTCAGACTCGTGTTTTAATACCCTTCATTATATGAAAGTTGCATAAACTACTTACTATTATCTAACCGCTACACATTGTGTAAAATATCAGGCACAGTTCACCACAAAAATTACCCACCTCTATAACTCTCCTCAACCATATTGCGAGCTCTAATTAACGGCAAGGTCCGTTACATTTTCACTGAACGTTTAAGTGAAAACTGTTCTTATCACATAGGATAGGAGTAGAGTAAGTGGCACGGTAATGTACGGTTAGAGCAAGAAAATTATGATATATTTAATGTATTTCCTGCTGTCCTGGTAAAGCGTTTGGAAATGTATGGGCTTTGGTGTTTGTATTTGGTCAATGTTTTTGTTTTAATTGAGAAGAGTGGCGGGAGTGGGGAAGAGGCCCAACAGTGGAACGAAGCTCCTTCTGAAGAGGAAAAGGTTTTCTGGTTTACGTCTGTTCGCACCCCATCACTGAACGCTTTTGTTTTAATAATAGATTTTGTCTTTGGTTGAATCAGTTATGATGGTTTGAATTTAGAATATAGGTAGTAGATTGGATTCAGTAACGGATTAAAAACGACACAATAATGAGACAAAACATAAATTAGAAAGAATGAGACGAAATACAGAGACTTTAAGGAACCAATAACTTTATCCAAACTTCATTCGCATATTCCCAGTCTTAAATTTAAAATCTCTTGCAATAGCGTTTACTTCACCAAAGACATATTTGCATATATTATGTTGTTTCTTCGGGAATATGTCCTCGCAGTTGTAACTGCATGAATTACATTAAATATCTCCGAAACCAGAGTAGCAAAACTAAATATATTCTAATATTCTCAACACACGTTTTAACGCCTATTATATTATACATGGACCAAACATTCAGTCACATAAGATCACATAATTACTCAAGCCATAAAACATCCTATATGCACACAAACCAGTTATCAATCACCAAGAAAACATTATGCAAATAACAAAAACTACAATGATACACAACAAATGGATAATTAAAATCAATGCAGTTGTAATGAGTTTCTTTCTAAGAAAATTGTGAAGAACGGTCAATGGGCATATCCAGTATCCAACTTTCATTGTTTTTTTAATAGCAATGTTGCTGTAGTAATTGTTAGAAAACATGCTTCGAGAGAAAATAGTAACACATACTCGTAGTAGGGGACGATTATACAATTATTTTATGATTGTATGTAGTTTTTATTACGGACAGTAAATTGGTTATGTAGTAAAATAGATGATCGAGATAACAGGATTCGTGAATAAGATTAGTCGCTTGGAAATAAGAGTGTTCGATTTTTCATTCGTTTGTAATGTTAAGTAAAAGTAAAACAGATTAGCCTGTAATGTCCCACTGCTGGGAAAAGGCCTCTCATCTCACCAAGCAATTAGCAAGTGGAAATGGATTGATATAATATTTTTTTTATTTCGAAATCTCACTTACTAACATCGAAAGGGGCAATACTAATCAGAAAATCGATGACTAAAAATGAATAGGAAAATCGTATTGACAAATCGATATACATAATCTAAATAACCGACTTTCAAACATAACTCCTGTATAATATACTCGTAAGTATAACACAAAATATATTGAGCAAGTATACTAGGTATGTGTACTCTCAATCAGTGAGTAAAATAAACATTTCTTCCATAAAGGTGCGCGGGCGCAGCGTCGATCACAATCGTCCGCATTCAAATGAGTCCCGTGGATTTATGAGCTCGCCCTACGAGTGAGATGTTGTGTAGACTGAGGGAAGGATAGAATGGGAATTTATAAATAATTTAATTACATTTTAGGGAAAGAATAAAAAAACATCTATGCACGAATAATCTGCTTAAAGGCGAAAATGGAACCTAAAAACTATGACTTTTTTAGCTTTTTTGTGTTACGCATGCGTGGTTCGGGAAAGGACCGGGCCGGGCTATGTGGTCTAAACTAACTAAAGGTAAACTGGTTCTGTTTTCAAAAATGTTGTGAATGGGTGGTACGATCAAAAGAGCCTCTTTGGGGCCAAAAGTGAATAAAAATATTTGATATTGACTTTATTACGGAGAAAGTTTGACAATTTAAATGCTCCACTTCAATGGAGATGCACCCTAAGGGTATAGCCGCTGCCGCTGTGGTTTAAGACGAAGATAAAAGTTATTATTATTTATCCAAAAGCCACCTCTTTACTTCTTAAACTCTACATCAATATAAAACTCAACCAAACTCCGGTACTTAACAGGTAGCCGTACAAAGTTGCTGATAACACGCGCCCATACTTATATATTTCGTTTTCTCGCTGGCCATGACTAATTCTTTAAGATTTTTTTAGGAAATTATCACAGAAATATTAAAATCTTTAGTGTTAAGTTAACATTGGGTAAAAAATTTAATCAGTATAACCTTACCCAGGTTAATGAAATACAATTAAAAGAACATTTGGATATTTAAGAAATAGTCTTCTAGAAATAGTTTTGGAGAACTTTGGACACTCTTTGGACACAGCTTTGCACTTCAGTTTTGATTTTCTTGCGACGAATTTCACCGAAACTAGCTCACTACATTATCTCTATAGACTTCTACTACAAGCAAGGCAGGTTGTATAGTTATTTAATTTATTAATCCTAACCTAACCTCACCTAATATAAATAATATCCAATTGGAACCAAAAGTTCGATAATCAAATCGAACCTTTTTAATGGTTCACCCAAAGCATGTAGTTAAAAAGAAAATGAAGATTTAAAATAAGAAGTGGAAGTCTCACGACTTGTGACAAAACGTTTTTACGCCTCTCGTTTACAGTTGTTCACCTTTTGTATTGTTTTGTTAATTTTATTTTGTATCCAACTCGTTATGGACTTTTAATTAAGTTTTAATTTTATCTGGCAACTCCCGTTTGTTTAATTGAGAGCATTTTTAAACTTTAAATCTTGATTTTGGTTAAGAATTATTGGTTGTTCGATTGTGTAGGTTTTTGTGGAATTGATTACGTAGTTTAGCAACGTGCAGCTTGACCCCTACTTGAATGGTTGGCCGATACTGGCATTTCTATATAAGCGCTACCGTGCTTCGGAAGGCAAGTTAAATTGTCGGTCCAGGCACAGATTACTAAATAGTTACTAAAGTCCAGGTTACTTCAATCGTTAGACGTCGGAGTGCCATGTCGCCTTTCAGCGGTCTAAAAACTCCGACAGCAGTGTTAACCACTAATCTACTTAAACTTACGACTTACAAAGATTTTGATAATGTCGATGCGTTGTTGGACAGTTACAATGAGTTGGAAAATGACGTTAAAATAATAGACAACAAAACAAAATCACAACTTTTACAAAAAAATGCTAAATTCCTACCAAACTAGTGATGTGAAATTACATACGAACAATCCAATTATATCGATATAATTGCCGACTCAAATAGATATCGATTGCAATTATTCGAGTTATTCGTTTAAAAAATAATGATAGGAACATTAAACAGAAGAATGTTTTAACGTATCAATTAAAATGGATCGGCTAAATAAATGTGTACAATTAGGTGAATCAGACACAAAGTTGGAAAGTGAAAATTCTTTGCAGTCAGAACATATTTTCTAGACTTAATTTTGTATTAAAATTGGTTGTTTAGTTTTAAATCGATTACGGATTTATTTTTTACCGTACCTGTTTTTATTTGCTAACCTATCGTATCCCACGGCTGGGCAAATGTCTTCCCTATTGACCTCCAGTCGTCTTTGTTTTGAATCGAAATTTAGTTTACGGGTACACTTCGCTTTTATTTTACACTAGCAGCGCCCCGCGGTTTTACCCGCGTTGTGTCCATTCCTGTGGGAATTTCGGGATGAAAAATACCCTATGTTACTCGTGGATAATGTAGCTTTCGAATCGTTTTCGAAATCGTTTTTGAGCCTATTCATTACAACCAAACAAACAAAGTTTTCCTCTTTATAATATTAGTGTAGATTTTACCCTGACGTTTCAGCGCCTTTATAGGAACCGTGCTCACAGAATACAGTACTAGCAAGAAACAATTATCATTATGTATTACAAAATTCTTGTTTTATACGAGTTTGTCAGTATCCTGTACTAAATGTTATTTCATGTTTTTAATCAACGTTTAAACATGGCTGGGGTTTTGAGATCACCAACCGCAGCAAGGGCGTGTAGTGACTACGACATCCTCTTCACTGTACTGATATTTTCAGTGTCAAATGTTTAGACCGCCTAAATTTTAAGTATTAACGTTTGAAACAATTTAAAACCAACAATGATTGCAACAAAAAACATATTATTTCATTGAACATGGCAGGTACGGCTTAAAACATATTTTTTAATTATATATATATTTTTTAAATATGAAAGAGGTAAAAATATAATGATTCTATTACAATTTCCTTTACAGACATTAATAAACGTAATCATTAATACTCAGACAGATGTAAAACGTTTCCTATTAATTATTAAAAACAATTGTTTTTCTTGAAATAAAAAAACTAACCGAGTTATTCATAAGTACGGCAAACAATCGATTATCGATATTTTATGCAAATATCACATCTCTATAAAAAATGATCGGTTGGTGAATCGGATTCAAATAAGAAGGGTTCCGTGCAATACTTTTAATAATTTAATAGAAACGCTTTTTTCTAATATAACTTACTAGTGCGCGGTGTTACTCGCTTTGTACCCGTTCCCGCGGGAATTTCGGGATAAAATGTATTTCATGTGTTATTCTGATTTATAACCTACTAGCAGCGCCCCGCGGTTTTACCCGCGTTGTGCCCGTTCCCGTGGGAATTTCGGGAATTTTTTTACATAAAAACCTTCCTCTTGAATCACTCTACCTATTACAAAAAACCGCATCAAAATCCGTTGCGTAATTTTAAAGATTTAAGCATACAGACAGACAAACAGACAGACACGAAAAAGAGACGACTTTATTTTATAATGTAGTGATATTACTTTAAAGTTTCAACCAAATCCATCCAGTAGTTTTTTCGCGAAAGACTAACAAACATAGATAGAAACATCCTCACAAACTTTCGCATTTATAATATTAGTAGGACTTTGGATTATCTCGTGAAGCTAAAAAAATAAGGGTATTAAGCATATCTTTCACTAATCTAATTTTGGCTTATTACGATTTTTTAAACAGTCCCTTCTCACTCTAGCATTTTATTTGTTTGGTCTTAACTCACCTTTATACTAATCTGATTATTTAGGGATGTAAGGAACCCTAAGAACAACATCATTACAACACTAATAAAATCGAATGACGTTTAATTATAATCGATAACAGTTCGATCATAATCGATACAACAACACATTAAGTTATTGTTATTGAAATATTATTCGATTATTATAATCGATTCTAATTTATAAATATGTATCGATTCCTTATTAGTAAAGTTATTTGTAATTCTGAATAGTTAATGTTGCATACGCATAAGTTTTATTAAAAAGCTTGGCAAAAGCATGATCAACCGTCAATCAAAAAAGTCTAGTGTTTCTGTTCAAAGGACAATCGGCCGTTTAATGGAAGATATAATTGTTTGATTTTTTTTACTATACTCGCAGCTCGCAGCTTGTAAACTTTCTTAATTCAACGACACTTGACCTCAGAACAAGTTAAATAAAAAGACAAAAAAAAGCATATATATGCTTTTTTGCGGCCGAATTGAAAATCTCCTTATTTTTTGAAGTTGGTAAAAAAACTCCTGTGCACAATTTTTACTAAACATAACTAAGAACCACCGCATGGAAACTGACTTTCAAATGAACAAAACCGTAACGAAATCGGTCCATCCGTTACAGAGACAAGTACACACACATCGACGTCAAACTTATAAAACCTCTTGCGTGTGGGGTTAAAATGGCTGACAGACCTCTTAAAATAACAAGAAAAAAGGTGATGACTAAGAAAAGTTTTAATAATATTCTGATTAATCACGATTAACTTGCAAAAGTATAATTTATGCCTTATTATTATTTCAATGTACAGTTCAGTGAAAAGAGTTTATCACCTGCTGCAAAATTACTCGTATTTTTTTTATAATTACACTATAATTACTAATTAGGATTTACACCGGGCTTCGTTTTGATAACAAGGAAGAATTACTGAAATAAAATATCGTTAAATTGTCCCTTCCGGTTCCGAGAATGTTTATTAATATTGTAACTGACTTTTTAAAAGAAAAGAAAAAAAGAGGGGTTTTCGTTTGTTGAAATATTTAACATATTCTTAACCGATTTAAAAAAGGTCATTCGTCAGAATTTCACAAAAATATAGTGAACTAGGAATACTATTTTTTTAAACTTTGTGAGTTATTTCACTAAATGAGAATATTAAGTCACCAACTGCCGCAAAACTGTCGTCCAATCGACTCATCACTCATCTACGTTACATGTCAAAATCACTCATTAAATCTCTACTAAGGAAATATTTGAAGTCTCTGAGTACGGACTCTCTGAGTAATCAACGAATATGAATCTTAATTGAATACCAATTTTACGAGCTAATATTCACTTCTTTACTGACTCTCATGTTTCCTACTTTACAAACATGGCTCGGGTTTGAGATCTCCAACCCACAGTAGAACAAGCGTGGTGATCACGCCTAATCCTCCTCACTGTACTGATATCTTCAGTGAGATGAGAAGTTTTTGCCCAGCCGTGGGACATTACAGGCTAATACTTTACTTTTCTTATTCAACATTATTATAGTCATCGCTATCGTTTACCGTGGAACCGCTATAAGAATTAATGGACTCTTGTCGATGGAGTTCTTTCCATTTTTCTCTATCTTCTGCCATCCTCTTCAGCTGTTCGTATGACACAACCTTTGCTCTTTCTTTCAGTTGGTCTGCCCTTTTTGGCCTTCCTCTTGTTTTTGGTTAGTCGGCCATATTTGTTTACATTATAAATCTCATAAGAAAACTCTATAGTCGTTGATATAGTGCGGTAATTTAGCGCTGATGCCATTGCAATGTTTACGACTCTGAGTGCCATTGGTGAGTCTCAGTGTTTACATTATACCTGTGTTTTGAGCTAGTGCTTTTAACAAGTTTGACGAGTAACCAAACCCACATACTCTCGCCTTGTTTTATTGTTTTATGTACGGAGTAAGGGCTACTACCCTTTAATGCAAGAGAGATTGATAATTTATATGTAAGGTTTGTTAATTTTTTGGGTAATGTAAAAGTTTATGGCAATTTCAATTGTATCAACCCAGTAAGATGTTACACCAGGGTTGGCCACTAACCCAACTGAATGATTGAATTAATAAATGGAGGAGTTAAATAATTAATAAACAAATTAATTAATTAATGGTTTAGGTTATGTTAACTTTATGGTATTCGGCCAGAAGAGTGAAAATAGAACAAAAGTTTCAAGAGCTTCAAAGCTTGTGATTATAATTGTTAATACTTAAATCCCAAGTAAGTGCTAGCCCTCCCAAGGCCTATATTTCCTTCACATCCAACTTCCCCGTAAGCGAGCAAAAGAGCGATTTACGATTTTCTCCTTGCAATCAATGATCGGATATTTTGACGTTTCATTTAAACACATGACATCTTCATACCCGGTCGGGTATTATTTATGTACCTGACTGTACCCCGAGGCGGATTCGATAAACAAACACGAGTATGTACAGTTAAGGAGTTAATGCTTTATATCATTTTTATGGGTTTGTGATTTAGCTAGGTGGTGCGAATTGGATGGTGTAGTCAAAGAGATTATAAGTACAAGTGTAGTTTATGGAATGATTAATCATTAGGTGTTATTTTATTATTATGATTAGGTTGATAAAAGAGCGAAGTGGAGAAGAAAGACAAGGAAGGCTGACCCTACCACCATGTGGGACACATAGCCAGAGAGACAGAGAGAGAGAGAGATAGAATCATAGGGAATTGTTTAGATTGAAAGAGTGTAAAATTGAACTCGCCGACTCGCAGCTTGTAAATTTGCTCAATGGCCGACGCTTTAGCTTAGTATACAAGTATACAAAATATTACTCTTTGCATTTTTTTACATGGCCAACTAAAGTGATTTTTTATTTTACTTTACATTTTCTTTATATACTGTTTCGCTGACAGTTACACCTAACTAACCGTAATAAATCACCAATTTCTCTTACACATTAAAAAGTAACAGTTACCGTATCAAATAAATCGAATCACCGGTCGAACTCATCTAGATATACGAATAAAATTCACAGCTTGCATTCACATGCATCATTATCGATTACAATCGATTAAAAACGATTCGGATCGTAATTGTGCGCACGCGCATGATACCGCTCGATCGAAATAGTTGACGATAATGGCCGAAAGTTGCAATTGTTTTAACCGTATCCGATTTTAATTGATGCTGTAGGTTCTGATGCTATGGATTTAAATGAGGGCAACTTTTATGATCTATTTTCAAAGAGTAAAACTCTTCTTAAATATGACCGTTTTTTTAATCACAGTCTTACCCTTAAACGGAGAAAAAAGTTTAAGTAATTCGCCTCAAAAATTGTCAAAAAACTAAGTGAATTTCAATACGTAGTTTTATTCAACTACCCGTGAATGTGTGTGTGCGTGAGTGTTTAAATGTGAAGGGTCACTTATGAAATTCAACGTTCCTACGCTGAACTGTGACATGTTTTTACCCAACTGCGGTATAACCCAAAAAGAGGTTCAGTATTATTATAAAGCAAACCGCAATATATAAAGCAAAGCAAAGCGCTAACAAAAGCTTTAAAAAATCTCGTCTTAACGAAATAATATAAAAAACAGTAATGTTTTTATTAAATCAGTGTATAACCTCTCAATCGAGCTCCTCTTAAACCTATACCATAAAATGATATCAAGACCCATTATTAACTTTAATGATGTATAAGAGTACCATAAAATACAAACGGTTGACAAAATAAAAGATGTTGGAAGGGGCATCAGATCGATGGAGCTTTTAATTGAAGTACACTGGTCTTTCTGATTTATGACTTGACCACGCCAAAACTCATTTTCATTTCGCGCCTTACGTGTCTGTCTCACGGTAGCCGAGATGAGATAACAATTAGGGATGGGAATAAGAATGAGGTAAGCTCTGGTTTAGTTAGAGTTGGTTTTTAATTAGTGATGTTAAAAAACGAATGTTTATTTTTTTTTCTTGTGGTAGTGTTCTGTTTTTGAAGTTATACGCTTTACATCTCTAACGCTTACTTAGAGACGTCAAATGCTTTTTTAGTAGAGACTTATGAGTGATTTTAATTTATAATGTTCCCCCGTTCCCGCGGGAATTTCGGGATAAAATGTATTCCATGTGTTATTCAAATCAGTTCAATGGTTTTTGCGTGAAAGAGCAACAAACATATATCCATACATCCATCCATACATACATACATACATACATCCATCCTCACAAACTTTCGCATTTATAATATTAGTAGGTTAAGTTAGTTTAATGGACTAACTGCCTAGTAACAGAAAAAGTTAATATTTATTCAAATAATCCTATAAGTTGCTCTACAGTTTCACCGTCCGTGTGTGAAACAAAAGATCTCCTCAGCTGATAGCACGTACTGGCACTTCAGGCTCTTTAAACTTTGTTTTATGTTTGTTCTGAGTTAAAATAAAATATTATTCAATTTAGATTGAATCCCCATCACCCGGGGCCCAGACCTCATCAAATATAGTATTTTGCTTAACACAGACATGTTTACGAGGTACAGGCTCGTCTTAGTTTTAATTTATTTTAATATGTTACGATACGATGCTTTTATGAAGATAAGCTGTGTTAATTTGCGTAGAACACTGCTTTTTACTATCACCTCCTGATGACAGTCATCAGACGTGACTGAGACGTGTTGAGGAGCGCTTAACAATAACCTCCGTTGTACGTAAGTGTTAACGTATAATAATAGCGCTCTGCAGTTTTACGTTGATTGAATCTGGTACTTGATAGTTTTGCCATTAAAAGCTATCAACTATTCTATTTTTCATACGAGAATGAAAGTAAAGTATTAGCCTGTAAAGTCTCACTGCTGGGCAAAGACCTCTCGTCTAACCGAAGTATAGAGAGGAGGATTAGGCGTAATCACCAAGCCTGCCTGGGTCTAGTGGTATATGCACTCGCCTTTCAAAACTGATGTCCCGGGTTAACTTCTCGGTTCGGACGAAAACGTGTTTCCTACTTTTCTAATAGGCTCGAGTTTGAGATTACCAACCCGCATTAGGCAAGCATGGTGATTACGCGTAATAATTTTCACTGAGGCCTTTGCCCAGCAGTGGGATATTACAAGACTCGAATGTCCACAAACATTTGCCCTGTACTGAGATTTTACTCCACTCATTTAAGTTTCACTGTACTAAAGTTACTTAGACATTTTTCTCAATACTTTTTCTTGAAAATTACTCAATTTTACGTCCTAAAACCGAGTAAATATAAAATTTTAATAAAGCGTGATGTAAAACAGTAACCTGACTAAAATCTTGTAGCGCTGTGTCTTCGTTTTGTAAGCCGGGCGTGACCGGGCGCGCGTGTTGTCACTAAAGAGGCGTTTACATGACGCGGACAAGTGAGTGACCTTCGGTTTTGAGTTGAAAGGGTTTTAGTGCCATTCAGAGTGAGGAAAATGGGAAAATTGTTCAATAAAAATATCGGTTCAATATAGGAATGATAGGAATGAAAATAAATTCTCTCTCTATTCGTTTCATTTCACACATAAATCGACGCATAGATTTTAACCAGTTTCAGTATACAGATAGATATAAAATGTGACTCTAAAATATGTAGGAAAAACAGTAATAATTACAATGAAATAAAAGCGAAGTGTATCCGTAAACTTTACAAAATTTAGTACAGGAGCCATACCAAAAAAATACCAAAAAAAATCCGACCCCATATAACCCGACTACAAATAAAACGGTGTGAAATCAGTACAGTGATAACCGAGTCAGTCGAATTCCTCGGCACACCGTATCAATTAAACCGCGCTCGGATCTCGAACCGTTTGAATTGGACAAACACACACACTGCTCTAATTAATTGTATGGATCTTTGACTTTTGACATCGATTTCTGGAGATTTTAGCGGCCTGTTAGTGGTTTTTTTTTTGTGGTGAATGAAGACTGTAATTTTCTAATTTAGAACAGAGCTTACTGAATAAAAACATTTGAGTTTTTATAACTGGTTCCAAACAAGTATTAGCCAGTAATGTCCCACTGCTGGGCAAAGGCCTCTCATCCCATTGAAGTTATCAGTACAGTGAGGAGGATTAGGCATAATCACCACGCTTGCCAAATGCGGGTTGGTGATCTCAAACTCGAGCCATGTTTGAAAAGGAAACATGTTTTCGCTCGACCCAGGAATTGACCCGGGACCTCAGTCTTGGCAGGCGAGCGCACATACCACTAGACCACCGAGGCGTTGGTTCCAAAAAAAAAGATTTTATGAAATTCAACTTCTTATGGCTATTTTTCATAATATAAAAACTTTGTTTATTCTGATTGTGAAATTAAATATTTTGGTTTACATTAGAACAATCCAGTTTTTATATAATTAGTTACTTTCCGCCGTACTCAGGGTTATAAAATGATTTCTTAGTAGATTTATGAATGATTTTAACATATACATACATATAAAGCACGAAAATTACGTGTGTAATGAGCGTCTTTAACACGTTTGCTGCGGGGGCTAAAAACTTGTTCTTAATTCAAGTGCGTTACGGGAAATAATGTGCCCCGTAGACCTATGTTGCTTTAAACCTCTATAACTTACTGAAATTTAACTTTTTAAATTATTTTTTTTTTTCAATCGAAAGATTACAAAATTTACTATCCAGCACTCTTTTCGCCTGTAGATTGAGCAAAAACTCAAGAAATTATAAAGAAATTAAATTTTCGGGGTGATCTTGTCCCCGTAACGCACTACAAATGATGAAATACGGGGTTTTAAGTTCCCCGTAGCGCCCACAATTAGTTTTTGTCGATGAAATGATAGTGATGGGAATGAAATAAAACGATAATTTTAATGAAAATATTGTTTATTTCGATTGGTTTCACATAGGTGTTACACAATCTTATAATTGAATGAAAAGTATTTTAATTAAATATAAGCATATAAAAAGGATAAGAAACAATCTTTGACAAATCCACTTATGATAAAGAAACTATTTAAAAATTGCCACATAAAAACTAAAAAAAATGAAACTCTATGTCCTATTATTAAATTTAAAAAATTAAACAAAGTTTTACTTGGTAAAATTACAAAAACTTTTTGAAAGATAAG
Source organism: Cyclophora albipunctata (assembly GCA_963082685.1). Classification (NCBI taxonomy): domain Eukaryota; kingdom Metazoa; phylum Arthropoda; class Insecta; order Lepidoptera; family Geometridae; genus Cyclophora; species Cyclophora albipunctata. The sequence goes on along the minus strand of OY720131.1, from coordinate 1,384,234 downwards.
GCCAACATACGTCGCGAACGCTTCATTTTCAATAAAATATCGATACGTCGTTTGTTACTGACATCTCCAATGTAAATGAGGTCAAAACCCCGTACGGGCAAGTAATTATTTCTACGGGGTTTTTTGAACCCCGTATCGCACTTAAATAGATTTTTTACTATCTGGTCGGAGCGGGGTTCATAAAACCCCGTATATTTTTTTAACAAATATGAATTATATATTCGACAAAACACACAAATATATAGTTATCTCAGTCATGCAGTCATAAATGCCTGAGATAGAGCTCCCGCACCAGCGGATAGACAGCACTTTTTTGCCCCGCACTGAATGAAAGTAACGCACGGGGTTGAAAAGTCCCCGTAACGCAGTGAACGTGTTAAGGGCAGGTTTCAATTTACAAAAATCTTTTGTTCTGGGCTAAACATCTAAATTTCAAGGCAGTATTTCACGTTACTTTTATATTTCTAATAATTTATAAAAACAATTAATCAAACTGAAATAATAAACAATATAATTGCGACGTCTGCACTCCGTGACATATGGATATCTAATGAGCCAATCTACGATTAGTACGTTTCGTTTCACGCAACTGACGCTATGACAGTTGGCATGTATGGATGATGTCGCTTGTAGAACGGAACGGTTTTAATTATACTTCATATGAATATTAATTGTTTTTATTTTATTTTTATGAAGATAGATTAGTCTTTTTATAGAGAAGTGTTTAGTTTTAAAATTGCTGGAGGTAAATCGAAGTTAAAGTCAATAATTGTTACTTAGTTTTGACCACTAAGAGGCTCTTTTGAACGTAAGTTTAGTACCTAAGTCCTCTAACTTTCATACTCAGACACATCAATTAAAATGAATATTCTCAAACCTTTCATCTCATAAAAATGCCTGTTCACAATGAAACTAATATTACAGCGAAGTAAACAATACTTTTCCAAAATCGTAAAGCTTTATTAAAGAAAATGAGAAAATATTTATTGAGAAAATATTTATTCCACTATATGTCCAGCTGTCAATTAAACGTCAGAAGTATTAATTACCCCATTTAACTTATCAATGAATTTGACACTTGAATGACAGTTGGAAGCAAATGTCATGACGTCGTAGACATGTCAAAGTTTATGTTTATGTTTTATACAAATGTCTTTCGCTGCCGTGTTATGTAAGTCAAATATTGAAATTCAAAAATTAGAGGGCTATGATATGCTTTGCTGAGATTGGCATCCACTAATCGCATCATAATTATACATAACATAATATAACAATACCTAATATCAAAGGAATAACCATAGTATGTTTGTTTCATACCGCCTTTTGAGGTGTTTGTTCAACTAAAAACAAATAAATTACAAAATGCAACATTCGAACCCAATTTCTAATTTGGTATAAATAATTCGAATATCAAAACTCACAGGAGACTAATAACAACGCATTGAAATTATTCGAAACATTTACAAAATTGTAATTTTAAATATAGAATTATAACTCTTCGGGGTTCCCAGGGCGAGCGTTGACAGCCAATGATTTAAAACCTCATTGCTCCTTAATTAATGCAACTCAAGGAACTAGCATCATCTCTTTCTAACCCATCTATTGGTACCACAAAGTATATATCTATCTCTTTCTTGCAGTCCGTAAAATTGCCTTGTTATTGAGACATCTTCCTTTGGGAGTGATTTATTTGACGTGTTCGAGAAATTTTATCGATTTGTTTACTTACGTATTTAGAGGTAAGTTTGGTTTACCGATTTATGTCGATATGGTAATTTTGTCGGTATCGCACTTTACTCTTAAGGGCTATAAATATAATTTAAACTTTTTGGGATGGCTTCCTTTTAAATATTGATAAGTCGGTGCCGACACTAGTTTTAAGAGGGATGACTTCGTGTTGGTTTTGGGTTGTTTTATTTGGTAGGTATAATTCATTCCTTTATAGAGCTTAGAAGGAACATTGGTCGTTCATGAATAAATAATCTTTAAAGTCCATAGTGGATCACCAAAAATAGTTTCAATAGATTTGCAATATGGCGCTGGGGGTTAATTTAGACAATTGAGTCTCAGTTGAATTATGATGGAAAAGATCGACTATATTTTGTCTTTCTCATTGTCAATGTCAATGAGCAAGACAAAAAACATCTACGTCTATTGAAGATATCAGTACTTATTATCAGTGCATAGAAGCTTATTAGAAGATATAAGCCTAATTACCACACTTTCTCATTGCGAGTTGTTGATCTTAAACCCATACTCTATTTAAAAGTAAACAGAAATATAAGTAATAATTACAAACCATATTTCAAAATGTTGCTAACCTAACAAATACATCCCACATAATAAAGGTTATTAATCCCAAATCCTACACACAACTAACTCTTATACACAACTAACTTCAATATCAAACTCAACAATACGAATATTACGACCCAAGAATTAAGTTCACAAAATGACCCCAAGGGGTAAGTCACAGATGAGCGGTTACAATACCGGCGCCTGCGCAGGCGCGTGGCATATTGTAAAACCGTTTGGGGCCAGGTGCCGTATCACCGTTATTAGGTGAAATGTTATGTTTACGGGTGTTTACGATGTGGCGTATGGTTTTGGCTGTCGGCTCTTTGACTATAATGGGGAAGATTTACATTTTTTGTTAAATGGATGTCTTTTTTATTTTAGCGGTTTATTAATTCTTTATGAGTTTTTTAAAAGTAAGCTCTTAAAAGATTCCATCAAATACTATATTTACTGCAATCAGAGTAGTCAATTAGATAAGCAATTAACTAATTGATGTCATTTTTTCATACATTACAGTACTGTAAGAATCACTCATCAAAATATCTTAAAGAATAGTTTTTCGTCTCTGTATGGCTGAGTAGGTTTCTATATGTCTCAAGGAAAATATCGTTATGTCTTACTCATAATATTTGTTAACTTATCAAGAAAGAAAAGAAATTTTGATTAAAGGTGGGTTTTCGGTAACAACCGCAAGAGCAGGCAGCAACTGTCGATCGCAAGCACCACTACTGGTTTCTATGAATCTCTATGATATTCCGAGCGCGGCGACACTGCTGCTTGCGGACGGCAGTTGCTGCCTGATACTGCGGTCGCTACCGAAATAGTAGTTTATGCAACGTCATATAAAGAAGGGTATTAAAACACGAGTGTGAGTTTATGAAACGAGCGCAGCGAGTTTCATAATAGTAACGAGTGTTTGAATACCCGTGTTATATGCAGTTGCATACACTACTTTATCTTCACTATTTAATGCAGTTAATCAAACAAAATTTTAAAAACAAAACACATTGCGAAACATTAAATTCACGCGTAGGTACGTGTATTGTCACAGTGAACTTGCCGCCATTAAAATCTAACCAATGAGAGCGCAGCTGCGCGTAGGGCCAATCAGGAGCGAGCGAGATCTTACCAAAGAGTTTTGTGTATGTAGTTTCGACGAAGTTTTCACGTATAACCCAACTGTTTTCAAAAGCCAGCCTAATATCAAAATTTTATGCAACTAGTATGAGGATTTTGACATAAGGCTCGCCAGGTTAATTGGTCGCGTTATAATGATGTTATAATGTTATATTATAATGATAATAAAACATCATGTGCAATTGCTTAAATTGAGTGTTTTAGTTGTCTGTGCAATAACAGTACTAATTATAAGTCAAGTATTGGAATCATAAGTAGAATGTTACAACATTAGTGTAGATAAACACACCTTAACTTACTATTCCATTAGGAGAGGAAAAATAGACCAAAGAAATTACGTACTAATTAAAAATGGCTATTAAAAAGGTGACCTAAATACTAATAATTTAGCAATTTCTAATAAATGGACGTTATATTTTCAACGTATTAATAATTAGGTTTAATTTTAAGCAGTAAGTTCGCCGTTTAACCTTACCTCTGCTGGTTAAAGCTGTTAGCACTACTTTATAGACGTTCATCACGAACGGTAACTATGTTGTTTGATGTTTGAATAATAATTACGATACTTTATAGGCATTGTTTTAAACTTAATCGATTGGGGCTTTAAAGGAATAACAATGTTGGTAGGCAAATACATTTATAGTCACTATTCTCTATGACAATGTAATAAATATGAGTTGTTTTTTGTCTTTTTGTTCAAATAAACACAACTACCAAACGCTAATCGCAACAAATGCAATATCTTTTCTCTTTAATCTATTGAGTAATTAAATATGTTTATGAAACAAAATATGTTTGTTAAAAATAGTACTTTAAGCAAGAAATAAAACACTACCCATATAAAACTAGAACACAACTGAAAGTGTCTTCTGGAAGACACACACTTCTGAACATGTCCTAAGGGTTAGAAAGTAATGAAATCAGCTATCCATTAAAATTCTCATAATATTTGATGTAACGATGGAAGCAGCGGGAAAGACAAATCAACTTGTTTTCCCAAGCACAATATATGTCCTGAAAATACCCGTGTAACGACTTCGTTCGGTGACCGAAAACATTATAACAAGTTCGGTGACCGCACTAGGCGAACTCAGTAATATATTTACGCCTTTTAGATCAATAAAGGTGTTGATAGGTACCCAATAAACAGTCCGTTTTAAAGGAATAAATATCGAAATGTATTTACATATATTTTTGAATTTATAAAGTGTAACAACAGTATGAACTTAATGTAAAACGTGAGCTGCATCTAGAGAGCCCATTTTACATTACAAATTAACACAAATTTACAATGTAATGTAATTTACATTAATTTCTGGTTGTAAACTTTATTAGTCTTATTAACTAACAAAAGCGAAAATTTTAATATGAATGCATGGATGTAATGTTTGATGCTTTTCTACTTCAGTATTACAATATGAGTTTTAAAGATCTAAGCATACATATGGACAGACAGACAGACAGCAGAACGCGACTTTGTTTTATACTATGTAGTGATAGATATAAATTGGTCTAGATTATAGATATAGATATCTCAAGTGTAAACCGCATTCAAATATCATAATATGAAGTATCGCATACAAATTAATTTTGTGAATTCTCAAGACAAAGTTGACGATTAAACTATCTATTTATACGTGGGTCACGCTCGCTACTCGCTGGTTCGCAGCTTATAAGCTCGCTCAACTTAACGCATTAATAAAAAAACAAAATTACCAATGCAACACTTCAATATGTTTACTTTTCAATTTAGCACAAATGAGTAAAAACTATCGCCATAGAGAGTGCCCACAACCTCGATCATAAAGCTTGATAACCAGCGCGTTCGATTAGTGACTCGCCGACCGACGTTATCGATAAACCGAATCGATCCCAGCACTATCTTGATCATACCGAGTAAAACAATAACTCGTATATAATCATTTTTTTGGAAAAAAGTGTAAAGTTCAGCTTGGGAAAGTGTTAAATAATTATAATTCTTTGATTTTAATCAGCTCATTGAAATCGATGAGTGGAAATATTTTTATGTGTTACCAGGAATTATGTTAACGGTCGTATGGAGCTATGGTGTAATAATCTGAATGGATTATATCTTGGAATAATTATTATGTAATAATAAACACTGTTTCTTTGTTTGTCTAGTCATACATTTTCCGTTTAGTTAAACTAGGTTTTTATTAAAGTAAGTCTAACTGCCACTCTCAGAAACGTTCATTAAATAAACCCTTAACTAACTGACGTAATTTTTCATTCTTTATATGTCAAAATTACTCATTAAGTAAATAAATACTAAGGAAGCATTTGACGTTTCTGAGTACGAGCGTAAAAGGGATTAAATGACAGATGACATAAATTAGCCTAGTGTTAGAAAAGTATGACTTAGATGAAGTAGGACTTATGAGGAAAGTAATTAACTTTTTTTTATATTTTACCTAAATTTACAAAGCTAGGACCTATAATAGTTAATTTTACTTTATTTAAAAAAATAACGAGTTGCACTCCGGGAGTGCCGGCAGAAGTGAAAACTTGAATATTAACGTCAAAACTTCTTACGAATTTTCGATCAGGTCACGTGTCCTGCTCCTGACGCGAGTTTAACATTTTATACCCATCACAAAACACAACGCCTAAAACAGTTTTCACTACAAACATCAAAGACTCATTATCGATATTTCTCACTATTTTATATTCCACATCCAAAATATATCGACAACATATCCGCTAATTTCTTCCACTAAGCACACCCCTATCCGTCCATATGTCGAGTCTCACGGTCGTAATTGGCTGCCTCTAAATGACCATAAACCAGCCCCAGTGTGCGATGAACAAAATAATATTATTTTTTATATCATTCATTACCCTTTGTTGAAATTGGACTTTGCATTTTTAACAATAACAGCGCCTTAGAGCCTGGGCAGTGAGTACACTATAGTAACTAATGTTAGTTAGACAATATCTAGTTGGAAACTTTTGAAGAAGTACATACTAGAGACAATGATATGTTAACAATATATTTGAATTTAAATAATAATGACATTATCGTACGTTTCAATTAATAGTAAAATATATTTAAAGTGAAAACTTCTTTAGCGACGTTGTGTATATAGTAACTGTAAGCGTTACATCAAAATATGTACAGCTTTTTAAGCGAGAGCAGAAAATAATATAAAAAGAAAAATTATTCTTGAACGATTCCAGTTGGTACACTCTTCTAAACTTACTATTATGACAAAGAACGTACCTTTATAATGATATACATAGATACCTATTGTAATAAAAAATGTTTACAATAGAACATTATAACAGAGGGTTGATAAAACCCTCCCTCTCGTGTTTTGCAAATAAACTGATTCTTTTTTCCAAGTCCATAAAGTTGAATTTGCTTTCCAACATCGTCGCAGCATCCCTGATTTTATGGTGACATTCTATTTGTCGGATATTTCACGCCCCTTATCGTGATATTGTGGGCATATAATCTGTATTTACTTTTTAAAGATAATGTATGGTCTTGGTAGGAAAAACTTTACACTTTTCAAATTCATTCCTCTATTAAATCTTAATTGGTATTCTAATGCTGGTACTTTTAGACTATCTAAAGTCTAGTATTATTAAAAAAAAATAGACTGTCTAAGAATTCTAGAGTCCCAAAAAAGACTTAACGATTTCTATTATAATAGTAGAAAAAGACATTGCGAGCTTTATCATACAAAATACGACGTCAGAGGTTTTAATGCCCTTCAAAATAGCGCTCATACGAAAAAGAAAGATTAGTATAACAATAGTAGGAAATGACAATTAATGCTCTATTCCCGCATTTTATAATACAAAATAAAACGTCATAAATTAAATTATAAATAAGGAATACATAAGAAACAAGGAGTAATATATAAATAGCCGCGCCCCGCAGTTTCACCCGCGTTGTGCCCGTTCCCGCCGGAATTTCGCAATAAAAAGTAGCCTATGTCCTTTCTCAGGCTCTGGATTAACTGTGTACCAAATTTCATTCAAATCGGTTCAGTAGTTTTGTCGTGAAAGCGTAACAGACATACAGACAGACAGTTAGGATAATCGCTTAAGCTACTAAATTTAATAACGACATGTGTATTGTTCCAGTGGTGATGCACAAGGAGAAGGACGACATCCACGGCCACCGGAGAGAGCACTCGCCGTACGACCACGTCATGCCGGACGGAGAGCTGTTCTTACAGGTAACGAGCTTCACATAGTCTCCTCTAGCGCTACCGTGCTTCGGGCACTTAAAATATAGCTAGGGTAAACTGGCTTTCAAAAAAAGAAAACCGCATCAAAAACGGATCGGTTTGAGAACACAGTCACACACAAATAAACATACACACAGGCATCGACATCAAACTTAAACACCCTTCTTTTACGTAGAGGGTTAACAACTACGGAAACATTGATTACAAAATAATATTGATTTACTTAACATAAAAATTGGCCTAGAACTAATTTTCGCCTCCACTTAGGGTGCCTATCCATTGACGCGGAGCGAGCTAGCGGAGCGGAGAAACGGACAAATATAATCCAATAGGATTGCATGAAATCTGCGGTCAGATATTTTACGCAATGCTATTGGTTAACCTAAGCGTGATCTACAAAATACACTAGCGCCATCTATTGGATTTCGGATGGAATTATGTGGAACCAGTTTAATTAAATTATGTTTTTATTAATTTCAGGCGCTGAACGGTTTCCTGATGATCTTGACGTGTGAAGGAGAGGTGTTCTTTGCAACGCACAGTATTGAGAGTTACTTAGGCTTCCATCAAGTGAGTACTAACTACAAAAATATATTTTGTCTGAAGAATTATTGCAATTGTGTCATTTATACTAACTGTACAACAGCGACGTGAAATTCATGAAAAAATAACCAGTTTAATTTTTGTTTCTTGGAACGCGCTAATCTCAGAATCAATCCGATTTGAATAATTATTTTTGTAATGAATAGCTACATTCAACAGAAAGGCTATAGATTATTTTTCATCCCAAAACTCCAACAGGAACGGTCACAACGCGGGTAAAACCGCAGGGCGGTGCTAGTTTTAATAATAATTTTGCTTAGCGCCTAAATATGTTAAATAAACAAAAGACGTTCGTTTTAAATTGTGTTCTATTTCGTGCTATATAAAATACAATTTTGAACAAAGAGCTTTTGTTTCATAAACTTATTTAGGTACTAAATAGATTTCAAAGTGAGAAGTAAAGAAGCATTCTTGTGCTCTTTGCTCGCTATTTATGTTACATTACGCTTCGTAACTTTGGTCAGCAACTACCTTTAGGACACACGTGTCTGAAACCTCTTTCAAACTAGCTAACTCGCAGCTTCTATACCCGCCCAATCGAAACGAAGTCGCAAATAACTTTACTAACTTTTCCAAATGCTGCTAAACTTTAATGGCATTTCATTAAAAAAGCAATTAACGAGTAATTAAAAGGTTAACAAACCATACAGCTGAAATGCCTAGCTTTACAGCACTTCGTTCATTTAATTAGTCAGATAAAATAAATACCACATTTAAGTTATTAGCAGTTAAATTATTGTTATTTATCGTCCAAAAGTTAGATAAGAATTGTACTATAATTCAAAATAGTAATGGTGAAACAAAAAATATTAATTAATTTCGAGTAGAAAAAGAGCTTATAAATGGATTATAAACTTTTCTTATCGGCCCTGATAAGGTTAGGTGGGGTCGTTCGGGTTGGCGAGCTAAGTTTTTGTGACTTTGTATACATGGTTATAGGGAGGGCTTTTAATGACTATTTTATGTAGTTATAAGCACCGCCCCGCGGTTTTACCCGCGTTGTGCCTGTTTCCCCGTATGAATGCTGAAATGAAAATTAGCCTATAACCTTCCTGTTGAATGTGGCTATCCATTGCAAAAAGAATTATTCAAATCGGACTGGTAATTCCCAAGATTAGCTCGAACATACAAACAAACAAACAAACAAACTTACTAATTTTACCTCTTTATAATATATAAACTAGTATTGCTTCTTTTCGATCGAACGATCAAACAACCTAGATGTCTCATCTTGAAAAACCTTTGATAATCTATCTAACAATAATATTCGAAAATATTGTTAGTCTCTAACCTTAAGATGATTTTGAACTTATTAATTCAAAGCAACAATTTGTCCTCACGAAAGTACCTTGACAAATAAGGTAATTAAATTGTTCCATTTCTTTAGGTGTTCAAATTTTGTAGACAGACACAAAATCATACTGATACTTATACATCCAACTTGATAACACTCTTTTTACGTCAATATCAATAAATAGTATAAAACAAAGTCGCTTTCCGCTGTCTGTCTGTCCCTATGTATGCTTAACAACGCAACGGATTTTGATGCAGTTTTTTAAATAGATAAAGTGATTCAAGATGAAGGTTTATTAGTATAAAAATTCCCGAAATTCCCACGGGATCGAACTCAGGGCGGGTAAAATCGCGGCGAGCTGCTGTTTGAAAGCTGCTTACATGGAAAAAAATGGCTCGAAATTTACGGTTAAATAGAATAAAATATAAATAAATATAGGCTCCATAGATAAAGCCAATCGCCCCCACTATGATATTATTACATTCAAAAACAGAAATACACCAAAAATAAATCTTTTCCGATCCGACCCACCCTCCATAAAGCAACTAATAAACTTTGAAATGATATACAGCTGTCACAGGTAAAAGCACTAATTTTTCCTTCAAACCATTTCCCTTTAAGTTGCAACTACCCTCCGTATGATTCTACTTTGTTTATGGGCTGAATAACTTTTAATGTTGATTTATGAATGAGTTTTGGAATTGTGGTGGTTGGAGGTTGGAGTTTGGTGAACGATAAAGTTTTTACTTTACTGTTGCTGAGTTTTTGGATGATAATTATTGCATTGTTTGAATTTGTTGCTTCTAATGTGATAAGGAAAGTTAGTGAGTTTTAATTTTAAAATGAATTAAGGTTTAACTTTTTGAAGTTGAATAAAGTAATTTAATATTAACTTTTTCGAGGCCGTTTTGGAAATTATACCTACAGCAATATCTACACTAGAAATGAGAATATAATCAAGAATTAAATAAATATTTTTTTTACCTAACCGATTTTCCAGAAACATCACCTTCTGTAAACTCATTCATTTGAACATTTCTGTAATAATGTGCTCTCTAGGTTATGATTGGTCTTGTCAAATCACAATCAATGCACACATATAAGGTAATTTTCACAAAAAAATTGATACAGTTTTAAATATGTATCAGAAATGTGTGTGTAAAGGGGACTCGCTTACAAACATACGAGTACTTATCCCATTCTTAAGGTTCTTGAGTTTCATTTGTTTCCGCATCGCTGAAACAAAAGAGTGAGAATTATTTATTCAGATACAAAAATATAACTCATTCATCGAGTAAATTTATATATAGACAACGTAAAAAAATAATGCAAAATACATAGACAAAAACAAAATATCATAAAGACAAAAAACGAACGATTACAAATCCACCGCGCATATTTTTTGTTAAATCACGTGATTACCGAAAAAGTTCCGAATCCATTGTAATTGTCAATAAAGTAGCGTATCTAAATAATCATAATTCACTGCTACTTCCCCTAGGGGTGGTTTGGCTATTAAACCAAATCGATTTAGTAAATCATTAAATCGGCCGACCACTTGCTACTTTCGAGGCACGTGTCTACGCACCATTGCTTCCAAAATGTTTGGAGAATTTGATGGTTCGAATAGGACGTTTAATGGGAGAATTAAAGGTGGTTTTTATGGTAGATATATTTAATGGGTTTGTTGGTACAATACTTAATTACTGAACAAATCTGAAGCGCGAAGTTGGTAAGATTTCGATTGACAATATTTACTGTCTTCGACCGCTCGCTCGCTCGCGTTAGCTCACTCAATATTAATAAAGCATCAGAGAATATTAAAGGAAACTAAGCCAAGCCCGTTGGCACAGTGGCAGTGAGAGCGCTTACTGTGTCGGGGGTTGCGGGTTCGATTCCCGCCCGGAGTCAACAATATGTGCAGACATTAGTTGTTGGCGACGAAGTCTGGGTGTCAATTATATATTTTTATGTATTTGTGTATGTATAAGTAGTAGTATCAGTGAATTAGATTCCATAACACAAGCTTAGAGCTTACTTTGGGTCTAATTAACCGTGTGTGAATTTGTCTGGGTATATATTTATATATTTTAAACTACATAAAATGTCGCTAACCGAATTTATAAAGAATATAAACAAAATACATTTATTGCCAAAAATAAATTTACAACATTTGAAACGCACAGCTTTCAAACAAAAAGTTTGCTACACTACCACAGATAGACAAACTTATCTATACTAATAATATAATGAGGTAAAATTTTTAATTTTGTTTGTATGTTCGGGCTAATTCATTTCGTATTGGTTAACTATATTCAAGAAGGGTATATGCTTAATTTAGCTATAGGGTATAGGTTATGGGAACGGGCACAACCCAGGTAAAACTGCGGGATGCGGTTAGTGTATTGTAGCATAACACCCTTTTTGCATCGGAGGTTAAAAACCTCCATTGATCATTGTAATAACTCCCCGACATCAGTATCATTTTAATGAAGCTAACAAACCCCGGGTAAATGAAATTACAATGTTACCCTCTCACCAGGTGGCTAGCAGACTGACTAATGCTTAAAATTTTACATTTTGGGGTATTATGGACGAAGGGGAACGCAATGTTGATGATAAAAATGAAATTTAAAAATTATCTTTCAACATAAATCACTTGGAGGGACAGTGGTATATTAAAACTGTAATATTTTGTTAAAAGATTATAATTTGTTTTTGTAAAAAAATATACTTATTTGGTTAGCTATAGTAATAAAATAAATTACCATTTTTTCAGCAATTTACGGACAAATATTTGTATTGTATTAGAATTAAGTTGAAAATAATTATTATTGAACTAACAAAGTCCGTTTATGGAACAAAAATTGTCATCGGAATAAGTATATTTAATAATCAAAAGACAATAATTATTCAAGAAGAATGAAAATACAAGACTAGAGTCTCAAAAACTAGATTTAACACGCAAATACACCATCAATAAGTGTTCTGCCAATATATTTAGAATTGTTTGTCTCCGAATAAACTTCAGCAAACAAACAAAATAATAAAAATTTCAACGAAAAACGCAACAACACCGGTTCTATGGATTCGTTTTACAACCCGCGATGTACTTGCACCGTCATAAAAAACAAAATATTTTTATAGCATAAACAATACGCATATGTATCATCGCTAATAACTAAACATTACAATTGGAACAAACAAAACGATAAAAAAATCGTAAAAAGGGGAACATCAATCACAAACGAAGAATTCCCGAAAAACGAATTTGTATGTATCATAGCAACAACTACCCTCTTAGAACAAAAACCAATTACCCAACAAATCATCTAGTGACGGTATATGCCATCGCAATATGTTAGTTCACGTTACAGTCCCCATACAATCGTGCACACCTTTTATTTGGGGCATATTTTTGTTATGAATCATTTACATGTCGACAGTATAGTAGGGGGCCCAGAGTCGTACCTTTAGGAACCCCATTGATTATCAATTAGACTTATTCTCGCATCATGTGTTATTGCCGCATTATCCACACTATTACACGGTCTTTCATTATTATGTCATGGTTAAAATGAATGGAATTACATTGCAAACTAATTCTAACTCTATTCCCATGTAGTAAAGTAGTAAAAAGGTTTGATAAAACTCGGAATTGACACGTCTATCTTCGTTACAGATGATCTTTTAATGATCGAGCTTCAATTAATTTGAGGGTTCGATATGGTTATATTGATTTACGATTTGTTTATGACTTTGCTTTTTAGAATGATAAGCAGTTAAATTATCTTGTAAAAATATTAGTACCTATGTTAGATTTTGGTTTTGATTCGTATTTCTATTTGATACGGAAACAACAATGCTACTTATTTTAATATAGGTATGCTTCAGGGTGCGTTTCCGTTGAACCGGAGCGGAGCTGAGCGATACTCAGTCAATCAATCACAACGCATTGAAATTGTCAAACAACGCATTTCGTTCATATGCTCCGCTTTTCGTAATACATTGTTATATGTTAATTTTACATATAAATATTTTACTTATAACCCTTCAAATAATATAATCTACCATTAAACCGTACTTTTTACACACGATATTCTTGTGTAATCAGGCCATTCTATAGTCAGTCTATGAAAATGTTAATTACTTTAGTACCTTGTCACATTATAACATTTAAAAGTAAATTATGTATTACTAGATATCAGTAAACTTTAAATATGATAAGGTTCTAAATATGATTTAATGTTCTTAAATATGATCTAACAAAACAACTAATCGATGATGTTTTATTTCCAATTCTTCCAGTCAGACATAGTCCACCAATCAGTGTACGAGCTGGTCCACTCAGAAGACCGCGAGGAACTCCAGCGTCAGTTGCTGTGGAACTCCTTCCTACCCCCTGAGGTCAGCAACCTCAGTCTCCAAGATGTGCTGCGGCCGGATCGAGCGCATCTACTCGAGAGGAGCTTTACTGTTAGATTTAGATGCTTGTTGGATAACACGTCGGGGTTTTTGGTGAGTTGGTTAAGCTTTAATAGTCTTTAAGTTTTATTAACTGTGTAGTGTTTAGACTTATTTAAAAGCTTTATGTGAGTAGTGACTGTGTGTAGGATTGTTTTGATTTGGAATTCACATTTTAATAAATGTATGTTTATCGCATAGTACCTTGGAAATAGTTATTTATTATTTCATTTATTATATTGCTTTGACATTTAAACACTACCTCAATTTTTGTTATACTTTTAGCTTTACATTCAGTTATATCACAATAGAGTTAAATACTTAAGATATCATTTAAATGTTATTTAACAAAATTTCAGTCTGATATTTCATAAGAAAGCATTCAAAAATAAAAAGATGTGACTTCTTTCTCATTTCACTCAATTATTTCACATTTCTCATATTGTAACTTCTAATATTACAGAGGCTAGACATCCGAGGGAGGATCAAAGTGCTCCACGGTCAGAACAAGAAGACGGAGGAGCCCCCTTTGGCCCTGTTCGCGATCTGCGCCCCCTTCGGGCCACCCAGCCTGCTGGAGATACCGCAGAAGGAAGTCATGTTTAAGAGCAAGCACAAACTGGACCTCTCACTAGTCTCTATGGATCAGAGGTGAGGAAAGACAGAGTTTATCTGACGTATAGTTTAATGCTCGTACTCAGAGACGTCAAATGCTGCCTTAGTAAAGATGTAATGTGAGATTTTGATATGTAATGACTGAAAATAACATCAATTAGAGAAGTGTAAATTTAATGGACATCATACTTTTTAAACTCACACGATTTGCACTCATTATACTAAATGAAACGGGTCTGTATGTCCAGCCAGTTATCCCGTGACCACGAGCGGTATAATTCGCTCGAAACGTCGCGTACACATTTTAGTAAAATACGTTTAATTATCTAACGCGATACAGACCCGTTTCATTTAGCTTAATGGACATCTCTGAGAAATTGCATTATTTGAATCGACGGTGAACGCATGGTGTGTTTGAGATATGTTATATATATATATATATACATTAGACGGGTTATTGGCTATCGTTTCTTCGTTAAACTTCTGACGAGGGCGCCACGGTGCAACGACGGTAACGACCATGGTCGATGGATTTTTTGCTAGTTACCGTCGCTGTAATGGAGCCGTGGCACCCACTGACGATTTCCTTGACATACGCTTGCTTGGTACCCATGGTGTTTTCAAAGTTGAATATTTTTGTTAGTCTCAGTTTACACATTTTAATGCTATTAACTATCAACAAAATTTCAAACTCAAACTCACCCAGCCACGTGGTATTCCCAATATTATTATAATAAAACCTGACCGGCTCGTAAAAACTACAATAAAGGAAATACTTCAAGCCTTAGAACCCACGTGAAATTGTTAATTGACAAACGAATTGTCCGTAACGAATAACTTTGTTGTTAAATAGAATGCTACGGTCTACGAAGAGAAAAAAACGAACAAGCGAACTCAAACGATACAGGAAAACAAGATCTTAATTGTAGAGGCTGTAAAAATTCGCGCATTTTACAGTTGATCACTGTTGTTCTTTACGATATTGTGATGAGCATAACGTGTGATGCTGTAAGAAATAATAAGCCGAGCGTTACTGGTGCAAAGAATGTTGCTAGGGTTTTACTATAGGAGCTTGGTATAGAAGAGAACCCATATTTGAAATGTTAAATAAAATTAATTGTTAATTCAATTTTAATGGAGGGAGGTTAATCATTTTAAAATTGATTAAAAATGCCATTACATATGCCTTTGCACCGGTTTTCCAGGACAATATGTTTTAACAATATTTTTACGTTTTATATCGCAATTAAAACTTGAAATACAGTCTATAAAAATAACTGTAACTAGAGCTATTTTTTATAGACTGTATTTCAAGTTTTAATTGCGTCGCCATCGCTAGTCACCTTTTAAACCATAGCAACCCCCAAATGCTCACGTCCATCTCCTTTATTCAGTAGTCTAAAGTTAATAAACCTATTGCTTCTTCCTCAGAGGTAAAATGTTGCTCGGCTACACGGACGCGGAGCTCGGCAATATGGGCGGGTACGACCTGGTGCATTACGACGACTTGGCGTACGTAGCGAGTGCTCATCAAGAATGTGAGTATTTACTAATTTCCTGGAGCGCTCGTGGCGTACTTTGACGAGTGTTCATTGCGATTGTTAACCAACGTGCAGCTCGATCCCTACATGGATTAGACATTAGATTTTATTGTGTTATCTGATTATTGTTGTATCTGAATATGTAACTATAGCCATTACATTATGTTTTTTTTTCAGTATTAAAAACTGGTGCTTCCGGCATGATAGCTTACCGCTTCCAAGCCAAGAACGGCCAGTGGCAGTGGCTGCAGACCTCCTCTAGGCTCGTTTATAAGAATTCCAAACCAGACTTTGTTATCAGCACGCATCGACCTCTCATGTAAGTATTTTATACTTATTAATCAAGTCAAAGTCAACAATATTTTTATTGTTTTGGCCCTTGGCTTTGACTTTATGTACCCTCAGAAGAACGATGATAACAGTTGAGTGCTTACAATAATCATTTCACATTTGACATAATTCCACTCATCTTCTTTGTTAGATTATTTTAGAACTATTCTTGAGTCGTAGTGATTTTTTGAACTTAAAGTGAATCAATATTGTTTCCTATTTCAGGGAAGAAGAAGGTCGAGACCTGCTAGGTAAAAGAACAATGGATTTCAAAGTGAGCTACCTCGACACAGGCCTGACGAGCTTGTACTTCTCCGAGAACGAGAATCTCTCGGGCTGCGAGACCACCGTCACCACGCCGCCGAGATCAGCTCGAAGATACAAAACACAGCTGAGAGACTTCCTGTCCACGTGTAGGAATAAGCGGAGGGCCCCCGCCACCCCGGCCGCGCCACCTCCAGTAGATTACCTAGCAGCCGACGCGGTAGCAGCAGCCTATACCAACCTAAACGGAGCCTACACCGCTCCTTACGGAGAATACCCTCCCGCCCCAGCCCTCCACTACCCCCCACCTCCCCTAGACGACAGATTCCTCACAGCAGACAACCTCTTCCATCAATACAAGCCCCTCTCCTACCACTACACTCCCTACCCTCCCAACGGGTTCCTAGAGCCGGCACCTCCGGGTTACGAGGTGGCCCCGACGTACCACCGGCCGCCGTCTCGGGAGTACACGTACGTAGACAGCTCGGGGCGGTACATGAGCCCGGTGACGGGGGAGCGGCGCTCGCCGGGCGCGGTGGCGGGGCCGAGCCCGGGCGGGTCCAGCGGGTCGGCGGAGCAGGAGCGCCTGGCGCAGGGCGCGGAGGCGCCGCGCCAGACCGTGCTCATGTGGGGTGCGGGCGGCGCCGCGCAGGAAGTCCCCGTCGAATACTCTCCGCCCCAGGTTTGGAGATACCACCCCTCACACTACCACACCGCTGAAGCGACTCAATAGGCCTCTGCTTTTGTGCAATTTTGTTTTGTGCTTGTTATTATGTTTTAGTCCAATTAGGTATTTTTTTTATTTTGGTGTCACCTGAAACTATTTTATAGCAATACTCCGTAGAACGTTGTAAAATATTTGATGCTTTCTATGCTATTTTTTACGGAATCACCATGTTATCAAACCATTTAATCAATGCTACGCCAAGTGTATTACAATTGATATACATATTGCCTATTTTACCCGACTCCAAGGGAGGGTTATACATGGTGTTAAAAGGTGACCAATACCAATTATAATTTATATGAATATTAGTTTTTAATTCCAATTGACTTGTTACCATTTATTTCCCTCGATGCCTCGCTCATTGGTTCGTTAGTTAGGCCTTTAGATCGTTATCTCTTGTCAGACTTAACAGGGTCCTTCCATTTGTAGATAATTATGTAATTACGAGAGTTATATCCAAATATTAAGAGAATATAGTCGATTTTTATAGTTATTGTAATAATGTAGCGAGTTACGTCAGTTTAGTAAATGTTTGTAAATATTTAGTTTAATTTCGTTTGTGTGTGAAGCAGTTTTTTTAAAAACAATTTTTAGTTATAACCTGTTTTTAACTTTCATACTATGAAAAACCAATAATTTGGTTAGGTACAAGTCGAATGACTGCAGACGGCAAGTTACAGCTGCAGACTGCAGTCAATATGTCAATTGTCTAAGAATCTACATAAATTTGGTACCGCAGTCTGCAGTCACTGCACACCGCGGCTCTCAATCGAAGTGTCCCCACCTTTGGATTTCCAAAGGTGGGGTTTTAAATATTTATTTAAAACTAAACTTTTTCATAGAGATTCTTAAAAACTAGTCCAGTGCAGCTGATTTTTGCTGACTGCGGTCAGTTCTCGATTTGAACCTTTAATTGTGGCACATATACAAAATACTTCAACTTATATTCAGTGAGTGTTAAATACTGCAATAATCACACTCAAGCTTATCACCAAATTGTAATGTGATTTTTTGCTTCTTTACTTTTTAGTTTTTACTGTCAAAGCTTTTTCAAAAGTGCTTTAAGTCGAGGAAAAATAGTAAACAAAAAACTCAGTCAGTTTGTCAGACAATATGTATAATTATTGTCATATGTATTATTTTATAACAGACACAATATCACCCAAAAATATATTTATTAAATTAAGCACGCAATTTTGTAATTACATTAAGTCTCTATTTAAATATTATATCAGTTCACTTTTTGTTCTAAAAATTGAATAAAAGCTAAATTAATTTCATTGATAATTTCAGAACGTGTATGAAAATCTTCAATGATCCAGAATCGATAATTATACGGATAAAATATTTTGAACCAAATTACTTATAATTGTAATTATAATTTTCCAATAAAAATAAAATATAAAGTGAAATTAATTTACTAAAATAATTTAATTATTTTATTTTGTCACATTATTATTATTGTTCGCTCAAACTGAAGAATAAATCATATTAAATTTTAAAAATTAATGAAAAAAAATGTAACTTAACGATATGAAAACTATGATACTTAAATAGAGACTGTAAATAATGTAAATAGCACAGCCAAGCCAACGCCAAAACACAATGTAAATACACATATCGTGCCTTCAGACATATCTCATATACTTCCATGAATATCTCATATTTAATGAATTAAATTAATGAAATACATATATTTTTCATTTGAACAGTGATCGGCGTTGGCAAGGCATCACTCAAGTGGCTATAAGAAACCATTTCTTCCGACTTTACTAGTATTAAGATAAAAAATAAGCAATAAAATAATATGAAAACATTTTTACCGAATTTAATGAAAATCAATAGGTGTATTTTACTTCAATTTTAGTTTACAACTTCCAATTTTATAACACAACTTTATTTTTTGTACAATTAACTACATGTAAAAATATGATTATTTGTTCATATAATTTTTTACATATAAAACTGTACAATCGAATAACATAAATATAATGAAATGTTTGATTTATCCATCCCTTTGTTGTATAAAGTTTAACTTCATATCAGTCGAAAATGTGTGTTCAGATGAATTTTATATAAATTAATGAATTATCACATTATTTAAGGATAAAACTTGCTCTAATTTATTATTAAAGTGTAAATATAAGTAAGACGCTTGTATTATTGAATTAAAATTATTTATATTGAAAATATTAAATGATAGGTTAGTCAACATTTAAATTACTCCAATTAATGTATTTATTTTAGCATATCATAATTATAATTATGTAATTAAATGAAAATTAAATAAATTTTTCATGCCACTGATTTTATGTTTTATTTTCGTTAACCGATTGGACATAAAACTATTCATTCATTAATTCATTGATTTGAGGTTAGTGGCCAACCCGGAGTTTTTAGACCACCTAAAGGCTTCCGAAAAGGTCTTGAAACAACTGGGACCGACTGCTTAGCGTACCCTTCGAAGCACGGTAGCGCTCAGATAGAAATGTCACTATCAGCCACCCAAGTAGTGGCCGAGCTGCACGTTCCAATGAACTTACATCGCTTAGTAAAACTGCGTCACGAGCGCTACCTCTTTTAGAGTATTCTACCGTTCTTACATAAATGGACCAAAAAATATGGTCAAATTAAAGCACTACGACCTAGGACTCTACCCTAGGTCTCCAAAGAGGGAAAAAGTATTTTTTCATATACATGTATTTATTAATCTACTAGCAGCGCCCCGCGGGTTTGCCCGCGTTGTACCCGTTTCCGTGGGAAATTTGGGATGAAAAATAGCCTATAACCTTCGCGTTGAATGTGGCTATCTATTACAAAAAGAATTATTCAAATCGGACTGATAATTCCTGAGATTACCTCGAACGTACAAACAAACAAACTTTCAAATTTTTACCTCTTTATAATATTAGTATAGATTAAAATTTAAGCTAGCGCCATCTAGCGGCATCGAGAAAAAACTGGTTCATGTGTAAAGCTTTCTCTATCAAACTCCGTTAGCGAATACATAAAAGGTTGTGGAAATAAGTTCGAGACAAATGTAGATGGCGCTTATTGAAAGTAGAATATCTGAGTATATCAGTACTTATATCAGTACTATAAACTTAATTTTAAGCTGACGATTATAAATGATTGTAATGATCTGATGTAATAAAGACATTTTGAATTTGAATTTGAATTGAATATTTTAACCGGCGTAAAAAAAAAAAGAAGTTTGGGTGTTTAGTTTTTCAAGTATTTTTGGGCATAATTGCATGGTTTCGATTTGGTTTTAGCGATTTTCTATAGCTCCGTAGTTTGTGATCGCATTTTGATAATTGGGTATTTGAATGTTTTTTTTTTAATTCTTCCTATTAACTTATCTTGTTATCACTTGTAAGAGACTAAAATCCGTTTTTTTATATCGTTATTATTTCGAGAGTTACAGACGGTCAAAGTTGCTGATTAGACAGAGACAGCACTACTTGCTCTGTGACGTCACAATGTTAGAGCGCCATAGACGTAGCATACAAAAAATCGTTTTGCAAGAAAGGGACAGCATCAGACAGGAGAGAATATTTCAGAGTTTATAATTTCTTTATTTATTAAACGATTTTGATTCTGATTTCAGTTTTGATCATAATTTTAGTCGTGATAACAAGATAAGTTAATAGGAAGAATAAAAAAAAAACATTCAAATACCCAATTCTAATTCGAAAGAGGATAGTCCCGAAAATTCCCCTTCCATTTTTAATTCATCTGTACTGTATCTATATCTATAGTAGTATAATTTATCGCGTTCAAACAAACACACAAACAACTTCAGAGTATGTTTGGTTGACGCGCTAATCTCAGAACCAACCGACCCGATTGGATTTTTTAAATAACAAAAAATATTTTTACTTCAGATATCCACATTCAACGGGAAGGTTATAAGGCTACTTTCATCCCGAAATTCCCATGGGAACAACGCGGGAATACACCACAGGCTAGTCCTACTAATTATACTAAATGAAACGGATCTGTATCGCGTTAGATAATTAAACGTATTTACTAAAATACGTACCCGACGTTTCGAGCGGATTACACCGCTCGTGGTCACGGGATAACACCGTTATCCCTTATCGTTTAATTATCTAACGCGATACAGACCCGTTTCATTTAGTATAATGAGTGCAAATCGTGTGAGTTTAAAAAGTATGTTAGTCCTACTAATATTATAAATGCGAAATTTGTGAAGATGTATGTACGTTTGTGTACGTATGTATGTACGCAACGCCTCGGTGGTCTAGTGGTATGTGCACTCGCCTGCCAAGACTGAGGTCCCGGGTTCAATTCCCAGGTCGAGCGAAAACATGTTTCCTACTTTTCAAACATGGCTCGGGTTTGAGATCACCAACCCGCATTAGGCAAGCGTGGTGATTACGCCTGAAACCTCCTCACTGTACTGATATCTTCAGTGAGAAGAGAGGCCTTTGCCCAACAGTGGGACATTACAGGCTAATACTTTACTATGTACGTTTGTTACTCTTTCACGAAAAAACTACTGGACTGATTTGGATACAACTTTACAGTAATATAGATAGTAGTTTATAGTAATATACATCAGAATAACACATGAGATACATTTTATCCGAAAATTACCACGGAAAGGGAAGCAACGCAAGAAAAACCGCAGCACGCCGCTACTAAACTACTTAAACTGCATAATATTATGCGATGAGATGCAAACGAGATGAATCATTAAGGTATTATGGAAAAGAAGCTGTAAGATTTCCTATTCAGATTTAGTCGCCAACATAAAAAGAGTGATTTAAAAAGGTCATTTTCAATCATATTATCATAATAAATTCAAAATTTTGATTTCTCTTTACGAAAATCGTTCGGCTTTCTTATACTTTCCATGTGTCACGGCATCACGGGTCAAAAGTTACGTCACAGTGAACTATCTAATTACTTACAATTGAAAAGATTTGAGACAAAACAATTTTAGTAATATACTGGCAGCGCCCCGCGGTTTTACCCACGTTATACCCGTTCCCGTAGGAATTTCGGGAATATTTATACATATAAATCTTTCTCTTGAATCATTCTATCTATTTAAAAAAAACTGCGTCAAAATCCGTGCAGTAGAATTTGAGTTTATCGCGAACAGACAGACGCGGCCGGGGACTTATTTTATAATATACTAGCTGCACCCCGCGGTTTTACCCGCATTGTACCCGTTCCCGTGGGAATTACGGCATGAAAAATAGCCTATATACTTCCTGTTGAATGTGGCTATCTATCACAAAAAGAATTATTCAAATCGGACTGACAATTTCTGAGATTACCTCGAACATACAAACAAACAAACAAATAAACAAACTTACAAATTTTACCTCTTTAAAATATACTCGTAAGTACTTATAGATAGTGATGTGATGTGATCATGAAGATAAATGCACCATTATAGTACTAGTTCCTCACGGTTTAACCCGCACTATGCCTGTAAATGTTTTGTTCGTGCTTATCTCAAAAACTACCACTCTATGAATAATTATTTTTGTAATGAATAACCAGATTCGATGGGGTTGGTTATTATTCATTCTAAAATTCTTCACGGGACGCTGCTTTTAGGTATCATCACTACATAGTATAAAATAAAGTCGTCTCTGTTTCGTGTCTGTTTGTCTGTTTATCTGTATGCTTAAATCTTTAAAATTACGCAACGGATTTTGATGCGGTTTTTTGTAATAGGTAGAGTGATTCAAGAGGAAGGTTTTTATGTAAAAAAATCCCGAAATTCCCACGGGAACGGGCACAACATGGGTAAAACCGCGGGACTCTGCTAGTGTACATATAAAATACCTGTACATTAATAGATATTGTATACGCATATTATAACATATACACACAATACTATAAGTACTAGTCAATATGTGTCATATCATAAGCCGAGAATGTATTGTCTTCAGAAATAATAATATGTAGTACATATACTGATATTCCCACGGAAACGACTACAGCGCGGGTAGAGTCGCAAGCCACTGTTAGTCACTGATATAAATGTATTTTAATAAAAAACAAAAATAATTAAACGCACTGATAAACGTTTGGGTGATGTTTTGTTTTTTATTTTTTTGTTTGACTTTTCGTTTGTTTGTCTTGTAATTTTGACAGATCAATTTTCGTTATATGTACATCCTATCCTACTAATATTATAAACTAGCAGCGCCCCGCGGTTTTACCCGCGTTGTGCCCGTTCCCGTGGGAATTTCGGGATTTTTTTTACATAAAAACCTTCCTCTTGAATCACTATTACAAAACCTATTAACCTATTACAAATTTTATTAATTATTAATTATTAATTTTTATTATTTATTAACCTATTACAAAAAACCGCATCAAAATCCGTTGCGTAATTTTAAAGATTTAAGCATACAGACAAACAGACAAACAGACACGAAAAAGAGACGACTTTATTTTATACTATGTAGTGATGCCAAAGTTTGTGAGGATGTATGTATGAATGTATGTTTGTTGCTCTTTCACGAAAAAACTACAGAACGGATTTGGATGAAACTTTACAGTAATATACAGTATACATCAGAATAACACATGGGATACATTTTATCCCGAAATTCCCGCGGGAACGGTTACAACGTAGGTGAAACCGTGGGGTGCGGCTAGTAATATATAACTTTTTAATATATTTTTTTAAAGCTGCAGAGTTTGTTTGTTTTAACGCGCTAATCTCAGAAACTACCAATCTGATTCAAATAATTCGTTTTGTAACGGATAGCCACGTTCAACGGGAAGGTTATAGGCTATTTTGCATCCCGAAATTCTTACGGGAACGGGTACAACGCGGGTAAAACCGCGGGGCGCTGCTAGTATTAATATATAATAACTTTCTATTCACACCACTCGTGGTCACGGGGATGACTGCATCCTGTGACCACGAGTGGTGTAATACGCTCGAAACGTCGGGTTAATTTTAAGAAATACGTAATATATTTTAACGCGATACAGACCCGTTTCATTGAGTATAATGAGTGCAAAACGTGATTTTAAAAAATATTTTCGATTAAGATTTCGATTACTCGTAATATTAAAGTTTTGATTAATTTATTAATAAATAAATAATAGACAACAATGCATTTTTTTTTCAAAGAACATAAACAAACAAATGTGAGAGTTAGTATCTAGAGCCGTATTCTTTGAATATATTTATAGAGCTGATTTACAACCGGTCGAAATCGATCTTTATCGGTAACTAGCTTTGCCTCGCAGTTTCACCCTCAGCGAACCCGTTTCCTTGGGAATTTCGGGAATTTTATTATTTATTATTCTATTCCTGAACAAGATGAATAAAATTAAAAAGGAATCATTAAAATCGTTCCAGCCGTTCTTGAGTTATAAGTGGTGTAACTAACACTACTTTTTATATACATAGATATCAGATTAAGCTTTTACATATTATATAGTTTCTATATAAATAAATATCTTATATTGATGGTCGGAAACAGATTTGAATTTGAAATTCTTGAGTTCTTAGATGGCGGAAGAGACTAAATTATTGTTACGACAGGTTGGGTACCATGACCTATTTTTAAACTAGCCTTAAAAAAACTATATTTACTAAACTATATAACTATATTTGTCACAAATTTCTTTTGTTTATGAATATGACAAGCGTGGTGATTACGCTTATCCTCCTTACTGTACTGATATCTTCAGTGAGATGAGAGGCCTTTGGCCAGCTGTGGGACATTACAGCCAAATATTATGAATATGAACCTTCGAATTTCGAAAATTCTTTCAATTAATGAAAGGGCGTACAAAATGGAAATTCTTTAAAGCTATCAATAAAGTTATAGTTCTCATAGAAACCTTAGTTTTTAAAAGTATTCTTTCACTTCGAAAAGTATCATAGTTCTTATATAAAAATAATTTGGATCTAAATTTCAAATTTTAAAAACGCTTGGTTCGATTTTTGCCAAACACAAAGTACAATGCAAGTACCACAGATAAAAACAGACACATACAGACATTGGCCACAAACATTGACGTCAAAATTTACACCCCATTTTACGTCGGGTAGAAAATGGCACGCTTAAAAAACCCATATTTATTACTTATTCATATTGAATCTTTATAATAAGCTGTTAACTAGTCTACTAAAGAAATAAAAACGCCCTTATTATCCCAATTATATGATCATTGAACTTCAAAGCTGCGAAGAAAGATGTAATCAAAATAAAACATAGACCAAATTCTTTGAAGTTCAACAAAACACGAGTAATTTTGAGAAAGGAATTCCTTCTACCTGCTACGGCCTATTATTATAGAAAAAGACAGCCATTGTGGCGGATGAGTCAAACGAATGTTAACATTCAAACTTGTTAGTAACAGTTAGACGCTTACTTTTAATTTGGAGTAAATGACTCAAACAGTTTCAATCAATTTTTAAATTTTACTCGAATTCAAAAATGAGATTTAAATTTTGAATTCAAATTGTAGTGGTTTATAATAATTTTGAAGCCGAAAATAAAATGTTGAAGGCAAATTTAGAAATATTACTTTGGAATGCCAAACATCGTAATTTTTGTAAATTCAAAATTGGTAATGTTTACACTAATGAAACTAGTATTAAAAAGTTAACAACTTAGTTTTTTTTTGCGTCGGAGGCTCTTACAAGACAATAATTATTGATGTTTTAAAAACACTGTTTTCTAGATCTACTATTTTATATTTTTCACTAGCTGTGCCCCGCGGTTTCACCCGCAGCGCCCCCGTTCCCGTGGGAATTTTGAGATTTTTATTCCTTATTTTTCTTATATAAAAACCTTGTCCTGACAATAAGGAACACATTAAAAAAATAATCATCCAATTTGGTGCAGTGGTTCTGAAGTTATGCGCTTAGCAACAGATTCAGCGATTCATTTTTTTATTATAGATTACGTGTTCCAAAATTAAATAATTAACCGATTAAACTCGAAATCAATGAAATTCATAGCATAGAAAACCAATTTGTTTTAAACAATAGCTGTAAGTCCATTCATACATTTCGGGAAAGGTAAATACCTGGAAGACAGTTCAGAAATTCGGTTTTAACATCTCTGTATAATTACTTCACAGGTGGCTAAGTTTGAGCAATCTCGGTTAACTCACGCACTCCTCTGCGTGCTTTCGAGAGGAGTAGACGTACTCATGTGTTCGAATAAAGTATAAATTAATTAATAGTGTTGTGAAAATGAAGTCGACAGATGTTTTTTGTTGTACAATTTTGACGGTGAGTTAGATTTTTAATAATAAAATTATTTCTAGGATCTATGGAGAACTTGGTAGATTTTAACTATTTTTAGACCCTGTTGGAGGCCATAGGGCGGTCTAAAGACTACACTAGGGTTGGCCATTAACCTACTCGAAATTAATGAATGAATGAACTCTTTTTAACACAGACTTTTAGAATTATAGGTTTGTACATTCGTGTAACTTTAAATAATTAGTAGGTTATTAAGTTTTTTATATTCGACTCTTACTCTCTCTCTCTCTCTCTCTCTCTCTATCTAAACTAATATGTAAAGGTGAAGAGTTTTTTGAAGGAATTAGTAATCCGATTCGAATTATTTTTGACCACGATGGTGATAGGGTTATGAATGAAAGTTTTATTTACAACTAGCGACCGCACTCGCTTCTTTTCGGGTGAAAAGGCCACCCCCAATTAGGGGTTGAATTTCGCGAAATCAGGAAAGGTATGCAAAAAAAGGTATAGGTACCAAATCAAGTTACTAGATACAGTAGTTTCGGCTTTGCGTTGATATATGTCACTGAGTTAGTCATTTTTGCTTTATAGGTATGTAGGTATATTCATATAAAGTTTTAGTGTACTCGTATTCAGAAGATCAGTTAGTTAGATTCCAAATTACAAGCTTAGAGCTTAATTTGGGTCTAATTAACCGTGAGTGAATTTGTCCGGGTATATTTATTTATTTAAATAAATTAATTCATTTAATAATACTGAAGAATAGCTTCAATTATCAATATCTATACTAATATTATAAAGCTGAAGAGTTTGTTTTGTTTGTTTGTTTGTTTAAACGCGCTAATCTCAGAAACTACTGAACCGATTTGAATAATTCTTTCACTTTTAGATAGTCTATTTATCGAGGAAGGCTATAGGCTATTTTATCCCGGATTTCCTACGGGAACGGGCACAACGCGGGTAAAACCGCGGGGCGCTGCTAGTACCTCTATAAAATTCAAAGTCCTGACTGACTGACTGATAATCAACGCACAGCCTCAACCACTACAGATAGAAACATAAAATTTCACAGGAAGGTTCTTCAAGTGACGTAAGTTTACACTAAGAAAGGATTTTAGAAAATTCCTACGGGAACGGGCTCCACGCGGGCAAAGCCGTGGGACGCTGCTAGTTCACTGATATATGAGGGACTGATCAGTCACGGATTACCATCTATACATATCGTAGATACGAAAGCAAGTCTGTTTGTCTGCTACGCTTTCACGGGTAAACCGCTAAACTGATTGTTATAAGATTAGTGATTATAGCCATTTAGATAAAACATGAATATTAACATAGGTGCATGGAATCTAGGCTATCCAATCCTTAAACTATTTTTTGCTTGCGAGATTACAAATGTGGACCATGTGGTCGATTTAACAAAAAAACGATTCCTTCTGAAGAGGAAAAAGGTATCATTCCATTCTTAACCCATCGCTATCACTGAACCCTTTTCCTCAATGGAAGAAGTTGTCTTTAGTTTATAACGAGCCGCGCCTCGCGGTTTCCCCCGCGTTGTACCCGTTCTCGCGGTTCCCCGTGTCTATGCCGTATCTAAGCCTATGTCCTTTCTTAGGCTCTGGACTAACTGTGTACCAAATTTCATTCAATTCGGTTCAGTAGTTTTGGCGTGAAAGCGTAACAAACAAACTTACATTCACATTTATAATATTACTAGCTGTACCCCGCGGTTTCACCCGCAGCGCCCCCGTTCCCGTTGGAATTTTGAGATTTTTATTCCTTATTTTTCCTATATAAAAATCTTGTCCTGACAATAAGGAACACATTAAAAAAACAATCATCCAATTTGGTGCAGTCGTTCTGAAGTTATGCGCTTAGCAACAGATTCAGCGATTCATTTTATATTATAGATTGGTTGCTTCCATTTAAGGGAACAAGCTTACATTTTAATTATATTTAATTTTACTTCGGAATTGCCTCGAGTTCGAGTTCAACGCGGGTAAACTCTGAATGCTAGAATCTAAATTAAGGTGAAAGAGTTCCTCTTAGGATAATGTTAGCGGGTTTAAACGTTGTAATAAGAGCGAAAGGGACAAAACACTTTAAAACACTGTTCAGGTTAAATATGAATAAGGCGGTACCTACACTACGTCATATTTTATTGATTGTCTTCGTTGTAAACAAACAACAATTTCACATGATTACAATTTGTACAATAACGATACAAAATATCCAATTATTCCGCCTAGATTATTAGGAAGTCAAGAATAAATTGAATAGTCTAACATAAGTTATAATATAAAATTCTTATGTAAACTCACGGAATTGAGAAGTAAACAGCATTCGTTTATAGCGGAGCTAATATTTATTTATTTAATCTTCTTCATCGAGTGGATGGTCAAGCTGACCAATCCTGGTGTCAGAGTTATTGAGCCGCCAAAGGTCTCTGACATGGCTCATGTAACGACTACCATCCGTAGAAAGTAACCGGGACCGACGGCTTAACGTGCCCTCCAAAGCACGGAATCATCTTACTTTTCGGGCAATCAGGTGATTCAGCCTGTAATGCCCTAGCCAAACTGAGGACAGTCTCACAAAGAGATTTTTGTGAGATATCCCCACCGGGAATAGAACCCGGAACCTCCGGATCGTGAGCCGAGCGCTCAAACCACAAGACCACGGAGGCTGTTAATAATTATTTAATGACACATCAACAGTGTTGCATACTATACATTTAATTCTAGAGCTACAAAGTACATTTTTGATATGAACACCAATAACAGATGTGTACAGCATTCATAAAAGAACAATTTCATAGGAAAACATTTAACAAGAATAGTAAGTCGTGAATAAAGCCAGTATGCCCTAACTTTATCGTTTCAAAAATGGTCAATGGTCAGGTTGGCCATCCACTCGATGAAGAAGAAGATCGTTTCAAAATATCTATTCTACTACAATCCCTGGATCCGATTAACTAGCCGCGCCCCGCAGTGTTACCCATGTTGTACCGGTTCCCGCGGGAATTTGGAGATAATATGTATTCCATATATTATTATGATTAAAACCTATATTACTGTAAAGTTTTATCCAAATCCGTTCTGTACTTTTTTCGTGAAAGAGTAACAAACATACATACATACATCCATCCTTTAAAACTTTCGCATTTATAATAATTAGTAGGATCTATACCGGCGAAACCCCAATAAATAACAGGTTGGGTAATTTGGACCGATTCCAAATATATCAATCTGAATCAATCAAATGATTTGTTATTATACAGGGTGATTTCGGGGTCGTGATCCCAACCATTTTTTTCTGACTCAGTAAATAAATGATTGCGATGCTACCTGTATTTATTTTGATTTAAACAAAGATGATTCGTTGTTTACGTATTTTTATTTAAAAATTATTATTGACTCAAAATGCGTGGTCACCCTACTTTTAATATTACATACTTGACATAAGGCGGCCCCTAAACGATCAATTATATTGCGCAATATTGAATATTGTGCAATATAATTGATCGTCTAGGGCTAATATTGAAGACTGCGCAATGATTGAACGAAAGTTTGAGCGAGTTTAATTTTTATTGTACAATATTTAATATTGAACAATATTGCTTCGTGTAGGGTCAGTATTGCGCAATATTTGACATGTTGCTCGGGATCAAACTATTCTCCGACTGAACAAGAAAACATTGCACAATTTTCTTATTGTGCAATATAATTGACCGTTTGGATCCAAACGCAATTCAATCTTATTGCACAATTAAATATATTGTACAATGTTATTGTAGGTCTAGGGGCCTCCTAAGTTTTCTTGGGAAATAGTAGTGTGACCATGATCTCGAATTATCGCAGTTTTTTTGCTGACTAAAATAAGTCACTGGTGTACTGTTAGTCCTAACCTATCGTGATGCTTAGGAGAAAGTAAGTTAAATGCTTCTTTCTTGCTCCACGACCCCGTAATCACCCTGTATTATGACAAATTTTAAACAACGAACAGAGTCGAACAATGACTTATTCAAAAACTCTAAAGAACTAGGTATATGTGGCCCTCCCATTATTTTAGTACGTGATACATAATAATAGACATACCGTATACGATGCTTATTTGTCTTCCGTTATACCCATTTGGGAACTCGCATTTATTTATACTTATTACTTCATAATACATAACAGAGTGCAGTACATAGCTAATACCACAATTTTGAATTGAACATTTCGATTCGGTCCCTTTACAGCAAGCGCGACTTACTTTTTTGACAAGCCCGTTGGCCCAGTGGCAGTGAGAGCGCTTACTGTGTCGGGTACTGTGTCGGGGGTTGTGGGTTCGATTCCCGCCCGGAGTTAACAATATGTGAAGACTAGTTCTTGGCGACGACGTTTGGGTCAATTACATATTCTTATAAAGTATTTGTGTATGTATATGTAGTAGCTTACTTTGGGTCTAATTAACCGTGAGTGAATTTGTCCGGGTATATTTATTTACATATTTATTTTATTTACAGGAGCCGTGGTCATAGCATACAAACTCTTCTGTGACCACGGTTCCTGTAAAAGGGCCAACACGTCAGATAAAAATGTAAAATAAAAGCAAAGTGTAACCTCTCCAGATCACCTCTCTCACACTCTCTCACCACTGTAGTTCACCCGCGACCATGAGACGTGCAATCCCCTCGAAACGTCGTGAAATTAAAAGTAAGTTATTACTTGCTTTATTAACTTTCTAACGCGAAAAAACCCGTGTGAGTAACCCGTTTAAACAAACAAACAGTCACATATCTTTGTGACGACGCAAGAGTGTGTTTCATTGTAAAAATATAATTATGTTTGTTCGAGATAAAGGTGTGTTTATGATTTATGTATAGGTATATTATAAAGGGCGGATTGCAGAAGTTTTCGTAATTTTATGCAGCGCCTAAATATGTTTGAAAAACAAATGATGTTAGTTTTAGGTAGTGTTTTGTTTCGTGCAAAATTCAATTCAATTCACTTCGATATAAATTACAATTTGAAAGGAATAGCTTTTGTTTCTTTAACATGCCATGCTCCTCTTTTGAAGTTGGGTAAACATCTGCGAAACCGTTTTACGTTCGGATATTACCGGACAAAGAGAGGTTCTTAATTTGTATAGTAACTAGCAGCGCCCCGCGGTTTTACCCGCGTTGTACCCGTTCCCGTGGGAATTTCGGGAATTTTTATACATATAAACCTTCCTCTTGAATCACTCACGTTGCGTAATCTTAAAGATTTAAGCATACAGACAAACAAACAGACAAAAGTAGCGACTTTGTTTTATACTATGTAGTGATCAAACAAATTTCTTTGTTCAATCGACTAATGCCTCATTGTGTTAGTAAAACTTATTCTAACATTAGTAAGACACATAACGAATTACATGTATAGCGCTCGCTTAGTTATCTAAGCGATGTTGGCTAATTGCGATTGTCAAGCAACGTACACCTCGGCCTCTACT
Organism: Cyclophora albipunctata; assembly: GCA_963082685.1. Classification (NCBI taxonomy): domain Eukaryota; kingdom Metazoa; phylum Arthropoda; class Insecta; order Lepidoptera; family Geometridae; genus Cyclophora; species Cyclophora albipunctata. The sequence goes on along the minus strand of OY720131.1, from coordinate 1,352,034 downwards.
TAGATAGGTAGTGGCATTTGTATCTGAGAACTACCGTATTTAGGAGTGTACGTAAAATAGTCGGTCCCGTTTATATCCATCGATAGACTTCGGAGGCCTTTAGGCGGTCTAAAAATTTCAATGCCAGGGTTGGCTACTGACCTACACGATCTTACTACCTACTTACTTTCATTTAGGGTAATTTTTAAAAAGAGATAAAATGTTTGCCCGCCATGTCTTGGTTCCTGCCGAAATTTTGGCATAAAAAAAGCGGCCAAGTGCGAGTCGGACTCGCCCATGAAGGGTTCCGTAGCAGCGAGTAACATAATAAAGAAGTTCTTGAAGTTCGTTGTACTTGTTTTTTTATTTACATTTGAGTTATTGAATGAATAATCAGTATTTTTTTGCGGTTTACGATTTATGTCGTAAAAAAAAAACTACTAACTAGACCTCGTTCAAACCAATTTTCGGTGTTAGATTACATTGTTATGTACATCATATATTTTTTTTAGTTTTATCATTCTCTTATTTTAGAAGTTACAGGGGGGGGGACACACATTTTACCACTTTGGAAGAGTCTCTCGCGCAAACTATTCAGTTTAGAAAAAAATGATATTAGAAACCTCAATACCATTTTTGAAGACCTATCCATAGATACCCCACACGTATGGGTTTGATGAAAAAAAAAAATATTTTTTTCATTTCTAAGTATGGGAGACCCCCTAAAATTTTTTTTTTTTCTATTTTAGTGTGAAAATATTAATGCGGTTCACAGAATACATCTACACACTAAGTTTCAACAACATAGCTCTTATAGTTTCGGAGAAAAAAGGCTGTGACATACGGACAGACGGACGGACAGACAGACAGACAGACATGACGAATCTATAAGGGTTCCGTTTTTGCCATTTGGCTACGGAACCCTAAAAATGGTCACAAACCTTCCTCTTAAATCAATCTGTATATTCGTGAAACCGCATAAAAATGCGTTGAGTATTTTAGAGAAAATCAATAACAAACAAAATGTCAGCTTTTCGGGACTATGTTTGATAATATTATGTAGGATGAACACTTTAACGTGATTTACGTAGTAATTTACGCATACCTGTACTCCATAACAAGTTAAAAATTCACACGATTTGCACACATTATAAACAAAATTACTTTACGTAGGTACACTTGTTTTTTACGTATGTAGTACGTATTTGTGACTACACAACTAAAACGCCACTAAAACTATGCCCCAAAAAGCGATGCTAGTTCATTGTGATTGTTAAGCGACGTGCAGCACGTGCCCCTGCTTGGATGGGTGGGCGATGGTGACTGATCTATCTGAGCGCTACGGTGCTTTAGAGGGCGCGGTATGCAATCGATGCCGGTTATTTCAATCGATGGACTATTTCGGAGGAGAAAGAGACAGTATTAAAATTCTGACCAGGGTTGGCCATTTACCTATTCAATATGAATGAATTAATGAATGAATGATTACCCGTGCGACTATGTAAATATCTCAATCTATTTCGTTCTTTTCTCCGCGAAAATTAGACACTTACTTCAATAAAAAAATAAAAAACTTATGATATAACTTGATTTGTTGCCCGAGATAGCCAGAAAATACTATAATACGCATGATGACATTAATCAAGTATCGCCAAAATATTTATATGATGTAATGAAATAGGATTCAAAGATTTTGAAAAATGTATTTATTCTCATATTAATGTCGACAATAATAATTTATTTGTTAAAATAAATCTACAAAATACAACAATCCGCAATGATAGCTTAAACAAACACCAACCAGAGAAATTACGTCACGTCTCAGTAAACGTCATTTTGTTTCGATAAAGCGTATACGCGATCTCTGCATTGTTGCTGAACCGTGACGTTATGAAGACGCCATGACAACGGCGAGCGTTTTGGCGTGGTTTTGAAACTTAAAATTTTAATGTACTTTGCACAAAAATTTTCTATTGAAATATGATATATTTTAGACGAATATCATAGAAAATATTTTGAAAATTAGTCATCATGCCTATTGGGCGGTTAGTAACGGCCACATACAAACCACTTCACATGAACGAAGTTTTCTCTAAATATTGCATTTCTCCGTAAACCTTGTATACACAAGCGGTGTCAAATGTCATGTCCAGTGTGAGTGTGAACATGCCCTAGTTCTTATTGACTTTCACAGTAAGGTTAATTACATGTCTACTAGAAAACAACGGGCTTGAAAGAGGAATTAGCCGATTTTGGATTTTGGAAAATTGTTTACGATACTCATTCATTTCCAGTAGGTTAGTGGCCAACCCTGGTGTCGGAGTTTTTAGACCGCCTAAAGGCCTCCGACAAGGTCTATCTATTGAAACCACCGGGACCTGCTGCGAAGCACGGTAGCGCTTAGATAGAATTGCCAATATCGGCCACCCATCCAAGTAGGTACGTTGCGCGTTGCTTAACAATCGCAATGAGCTAACATCGATTAGTCAAACTACACCACTAGCGTTAAAGTAGTAATATTAGCTCTTGAATTAAAAAAATCTTGTTTGCTACTTTATAGTAGAATTGGGGGACCAACATTGAGAAAAGTGGCGGGAATGGGTGGAGGGGAGGCTTTTGCCCAACAGTGGGGCAATACGGGCTAACAGTAACAGTAACAGTAACTGTAAAATTCATCAATGAGATAAGTTTTTCCTACAGTGGGATCGAATCATAACATAATTAGTTTCAATTAAAATTACTTCCTCGTATGCATTCACCAAGTAATTTAATTCATTCATCGGAATTTCTTACAAGTTAAACTTTCGCATTTCATTTTAATACGTATTTGCATATTGATTGCAATTCGATGTAAATAAAATCAAGACGAAAACACTAAACATAGTTAAAAATACGTTTTTTTATTTATTGCTCCATAAAATTTGGAACGGATTACTAAATGACTAATTTAATTCGGAAACGAGCATCCGAAAGTTCTTATCATTATTGGAAATGAAAGTTCTGTATTTGTTTTTTTCCTGTTTAATAAATATTAAGTTACTAGCCGCGCCCCGCGGTTTCACCCGCGTTGTACCCGTTCCCGCGGGAATTTCGTGATAAAATGTATTCCATGTGTTATTTTGATGTATAACCTATATTACTGTAAAGTTTCATCCAAATCCGTTCAGTAGTTTTTGCGTGAAAGAACAACAAACATACATCCATACATCCATCCTCACAAACTTTCGCATTTATAATATTAGTAGGAAGGAAGTAGGATGAGTCACTTGAATAAAACAAAAATAATTAATTAATATTTTTTTACTATATAATAATTTATTATTATTATGAATCAACATAAAATATAACGATCATCTTGTGTTATCCAAAAAAAAAATATTTTCGGAAAACTAATCAAAATTCCATTTCATCGATATTTTGGTCTAGAAACAAATAGTTACACCACACTAAAGAAATGTGAAATATTCGAATAGAATTATAAAACATTAGAAACACAACAATCAATAAAAGAGAACATTGAAATTTCACAACAATGAACTTTCATAACAACGGAACATTCAATGAGAATATTTAAACAAACAAACACAAAAGAACTTGTTAGTTTAAAAACAATCTTCGCTATCACATCAATAGAGTTGGGATACAACCGGTTTTAAAATGTTTTAAAAAATTGTTCAAAATTTTGTAGTTTTTAAATATTTAATTACCACTTTTCAAACATGGCTCGGGTTTGAGATCACCAACCCGCTCTAAGGCCTCTGATATGGTCTAACGAATGAAACATCTGGGACCGAGTGGCCTCCGAAGCACGGTAGCGCTTGGATAAATATATCACTATCGGCCACCCATCCAAGTAGGGGTCGAGCTGCACGTTGCTTAACATTCGCAATGAACTAACATCACTTCGTTAAACTGGGCCACGAGCGCTAAGTATGTATTATGTCCTAGATAGACCCAACAAATCAAATAAATTAAATATGTATTATCATGGTACACCCACGCAGCCCACTTAATAACCTACAAAATAAGCCTACTTACTAAAAGTAATCGGTTTTTTACCAGATTCCGTAACTCCTACATAAAAACTCGTATAAAACAATGTCAAAGAATAATCTTAATAAATTAGGTATCATTATGCGCCATCTATTTCATTTGAAGTCATTTTTGTAGAACGAAATGAAAGTGATTCTTTAGAGTTTCACTGTGGTATGAACCGCCTATTATAGGCACTACCACTACCACTACCATTGACGAACCCCTTTTTTATGGATGGGGAATGCATTTGCGCATCCCCGGCTATTCGGGGAAACAACCGGGGTATGTGGGACTCAACCCCGGCACAATCATGCTGTTGAGGGGATCATGTCGTGTACGTAACGCCACTTAACCCCATCCGTGTTCTTAGCCAGCGGCGGAGTTACCTTTCGGCATACCAACCATTGACAAACCCTAGGTAAATAAGCTCATTAAACAATCCATAAAATAAATAATATTTTGTAGTCATTTGTATTTGTTTGTTCATAGTTTCAGAAGGTAAAATTTTAATTGTTAGTCAATGCTATGCATCCACACTTTCACGTACCGATACCCGAATAGAAAATGTTTACGACCAGCTAAATGAAGCTCTTCAGGAACATAAAAGCACTTGGAATATGTTATTAGGCGATAACACATGGGATACATTTTATCCCGAAATTCCCGCGGGAACGGGTACAATGCATGTGAAACCGCGGGCCGTGGCTTGTCTATACTAATATTATAAAGAGGTAAAATTTGTAAGTTTGTTTGTTTCTTTGTATGTTCGAGCTAATCTCGGGAATTACCTGTCCGATTTGAATAATTCTTTTTGTAATAGATAGTTACATTCAACGGGAAGGTCATAGGCTATTTTTCATCCCGATACTCCTGCGGGAACGGGTACAACGCGGGTGAAGCCGCAACGCGTGGCTAGTGTAAAATATAAGCGAAAAATGTGTCCGTAAACGGAGTTTCATTTCAATATGATTGAGGGTTGAAGTCTCAAACTAATTAATAATCCGAACGCATTCGTTTATCCACTGCGAACAATTATTACACTTTCAATGAGTGAAACTGTGGAGTCGTGAGCGGTTAATAGCTTTAATAACACTCTAATCATGCGTTCATTACGGTCGGTACCAATAGTTATCTAATAACATAGGAAGATGAACCGAAAATGTTGTTAATTTATACTTTTTATTATAATTTGTTGCGTTTTATCGGACAGGAAAGGGGTAATTTAATTATGAATTATGAAGGACTGAAGACGGTTATGTATAGTACGGAAACAACTGGGATAGATTATGAATATGGACAAGCCCGTTGGCACAGTGGCAGTGAGAGCGCTTACTGTGTCGGGGGTTGCGGGTTCGATTCACGCCCGGAGTCAACAATATTTGAAGGCATAGTTGTTGGCGACGATGTCTGGGTGTTCTTATAAATTATATTTGTATATGTATATGTAGTAGTATCAGTGAGTTAGATCAATAGATATTAAATCGAGATCTAGGCTAGATCATATCTCATAGGTCATAGATAAGAATAAGCTACTATCTAATTGGAAATAGGAAAAGCAGCGACCGATTAACACTACAGTATTCAGTATACCAGTTAATGCTATACACCTCTACAGATTAGATTCTGTGGTTGGCAGTCTTATAAGTCAATGACCTCAACTTAGTTAACTTAATGTTAGGTTGATCTCTTCCTAATATACTATTTCCTGCTCATAATCTTACTAGCAGCGTCTCGCGATTTTACCCGCATTGTGCCTGTTCTGGTGGGAATTTTGGGATGAAACTTAGCCCATAACCTTCCTATAGAATGTGGCTATCTAATAAAAAAAGAATTATTGAAATTGAACTGGTAGTTTTTGAGATTAGCGCGTTTAAACAAACAAAATTAATTTTTTTAGCTTTATATATTAAGCCGGTATAGTAAGTATGGATAAGTTTTTTTTATACAAAGAAGTATATTTTGTATAACTGTTCAATAAATAGAACTATAACTGGTATAATTTGATATGTTTTATTATTTTTTGTGTTATCTTCGAACGGTATAAACTAATTGGATTATAATTAAGTTTTTATAAGTAGGTCGATATTTTTTAGACGTTTGCAAAAACCATATCAAATACTAGCAGCGCCCTGTGGTTTTACCCGCGTTGTACCTGATTCCGAGGGAATTTCGGAATAAAATGTATCCCATGTGTTATTCTGATGTATAACCTATATTACTGTTAAGTTTCATCCAAATCCGTTCAGAAGTTTTTGCGTGAAAGAGCAACAAACATACATCCATACATACATCCATCCTCACAAACGTTCGCATTTATAATATTAGTAGGAAAGGATGTATTGTTCTGTGTTTCGTTTAAAAGTTAAACAAACTAATGACATAAACAGCAACACAAAAGGCGTTTCGTTACTAAACTTTATATATAAACTAGCAGCGCCCCACGGTGTTACCCGCGTTGTACCCGTTCCCGCGGGAATTTCGGGATAAAATGTATTCCATGTGTTATTCTGATATATAACCTACATTACTGTAAAATTTCATCCAAATCCGTTCAGTAGTTTTTGCGTGAAAGAGCAACAAATATACATCCATACATCCATCCATACATACGAGTACATCCATCCTCACAAACTTTCGCATTTATAATATTAGTAGGACTAGCCGCGCCCTATGGGATTACTCGCGTTGTGCCCGTCTCTATGGGAATTTAGGGATGAAAAATAGCCTATTATATTTCCGTTGAATGTGGCTATCTATTACAAGTAGAATATTTAAACCTTAGAGATAGACACAGGCTAATTTTATCCCGAAATTCTTACAGGAACGAGTACAATACCGGTTATATGTATACTAGTATCTATGTTTATGTACATATACATATGTGCATAAAAAGTCAACTTTGCGAAATGAACAAACATCCATCCATCCATATTCTTAAACAAGTTAATTACCAATAACTTTCTTACTAACATTCACACCCACTTCAAAATGAATAATTCAGTTATTGTCCAACTCCATAATAACGATATGACGTCTGTAGTATGTCAAATGACCCCGGAGACTAGAATTAGCATAACGGTGAAAGTATCACGTGTTTTGGTTCAGCAATAAACAGTCTCAAATATACATTGTTTATTTTTTAATTTAAAAATTCTCATTGATTTGTTAGTTAGTGTTATTGAAGTTGAGTATGATAAAGATTCTATGCTTATATTATAAGCCTGTAATGTCCCACTGCTGGTCATAGGCCTCATCAATGACTTACTATAACTATAAGCTACCAGCGCCCCGCGGTTTTGCCTACATTGTGCTCGTTTCCGTGAGAAAATCAAAATGAAAAATAACCTTAAATCTTCCCGTTGAATGTAGCTATTCAATACATAAAGAATTATTCGAATAGATTTAGTAGTTCCAGAGATAAGTGCGTTCAAACAAACAGAAAAACAAACTCTTCAGTGTAATTATAATATTAAATTAATAGAATCCAACTAATATTATAAATGCATAAGTTTTGTGAGAATGGATATATGTATGTATGTTTGTTACTCTTTCACGAAAAAACTACTGGATGAATTTGGATGAAACTTTACAGTAATATAGATTATACATCAGAATAACACATGGGATACATTTTATCCCGAAATTCCCGCGGGAACCGATACAAAGCGGGTAACACCGCGGGGCGCGGCTAGTATTATAAATGCATAAGTTTTGTGAGGATGGATATATGTATGTATGTTTGTTACTCTTTCACGAAAAAACTACAGGATGGATTTGGATGAAACTTTACAGTAATATAGGTCATATATAAGAATAACACATGGAATACATTTTATCCCTTAATCCCGCGGAAACCGATACAACGCGGGTAACACCGCGGGGCGCGGCTAGTATTATAAATGCGCAAGTTTTGTGAGAATGAATAATGTATGTGTTTGTTACTCTGTCACGAAAAAACGACTGGACGGATTTGGATGAAACTTTACAGTAATATAGGTTTTACATTAGAATAACACATGAAATATATTTTATCCCGAAATTCCCGCGGGAACGGGTACAGCGCGGGTAATTCCGCGGGGCACGGCTAGTAGATTATAATAGTATGGTAATTAATGAAATATGGTTTTAATATCTACCTTTTATGGTGTGTGTCAAATCTAGATTAGAGGTACTTTCTAAAGTTTCTATATCGGCAAAATTGTAACACTGTGAAATGTTTTAATGAATAAATTATGCATTTATTTGGGACTTATTGCCAATTGGTCAGCTGTTAAACGAAGAAAGTATTACATTGTCATATAAAAAAACTAGCAGCGCCCCGCGGTTCTACCCGCGTTATGCCCGTTCCCGTGGGTATTTCGGGATGAAAAATAGCCTATGACCTTCCCATTAAATGTAGCTATCTATTATAAAAATAATTATTCAAATCGGACAGGTAATTCCCGGGATTAGCTAGAACATACAAGCAAACAAACAAACATAAACATTTTACCTCTTTATAATATTATCTAGTATAGAAGTATAGATTGGTCAGCTGTCAAACGCAGAAGGTATTACATTGTCATAGGTACGAGTATATTCAAATTCAAATTCAAATTATTATATCAGATCATTATTAATACGCGACACAAAAACAAAGATATCTAGACGCAAATACTAATTATTTATTATTATATTAAATATACCAAGTTAAGTCGGTTAATCATTAATGAATAGAATTTCATGTAAAGTATTGTCATATGGCCGAGAAGGCTTTTCAAAGTACTTTTGGGAAGTTGTCTTTTAGTTTGGAATCTAAAACTAAAAAAAACCTGGTTTCAGCTCAATATTAGTTGTAGTAATTCTGTATGTTTTCCTCCGGTTCTGATATTTTCAGAGAGATAAAAGGTCTTTTCCCAGCAACTGCAGGATATTACGTACTTTTAGAGATGCCCACGAGTGAAACATAAGGGTGCGTCCACATCTGGCGAATGCGCCGCGAATGTGCAGCTCGCCAGCCATGTGCGAGCTGCCCGCAAGCCGCGCGCGTGCAGTCACGGCAATGGTTTGGTGCGCCTCTTTAGTGCAACTCATGCAAGGCTCGTAAAAGGCGCGCGCCCAGCGCGCGCGCGGCCCGCGATCTGCGCGCGCTCAATTATCGCGCTTACAATTGCGCTTATTGGCTCAGTACTTGCAGACGCGAGCCGCTAGCGCGCCGCCCGCGCGCTGATCGCATACGGCGCTTAGGTTGCGAGCGAACTGCGCGCGAGCGGCGCAAGAGCGGCGCACGAACAAAAATGAACGCGCGCAGCTCGCGGGCAGCTCACAAACGGTTCGCGACCTGCGCATTCGCGGCATATTCGTCAGATGTGGACGCACCCTTACAGACTAATACATATCATTTTTTAAGTTAATTTAATATAATATATTAAATCCGGTTTATTATTGTTTTCAGATAACAGTGACAGCAGTGTGCGCGAGCCCTTCCCCCAGCCACGCCCTCTTCGATGGAACACCAAATAGGAACATGAGGAGACGCGAAACCATCTTATTTGTCAACAACTTTGAAATGCCAAGCGCACAAAAGACCATATACAGAAGACTATCAAAACACAGATTCGTCCAACCAAAGTACCCTTTCCGTGGAAAATTTTATTTGACCAAACCCACGCTGAAACCAGTCAAGGGCACTAAGGGAAGAATAACTTCTAAATATAACACTTTGCATAAGAAGCGTGCCCCGTTCCAGAGGTATGCAGCTACGGTTCCCACCCGGGTACACATGCCGAACCAACCTTTTAGACCGCCTAAGAAAGTTTACGCGCATTCCAAAATCAAACCCATGAGCTTCGGTGAGCCCCCGAGAAAATACAATAAAGAACCTCAAGGATTAGGACTTACTGATTTCCAATTGGGTGACTTTGAAGCCCTATCTGAACCACTAGTTGATTCCTACGGCGCACCGATCAAGCAGAGTCTCCACGATCTCCACGACCTCACAGCTCACGGAACCGACGACCGAATCAAATTCCATGACACACAAATCAAAACCAACAAAGGTAAATGGACGAACCATAAGGATGTCGACCATGAAGTCGTGAATATAAAACCGATGCATATGGACGAGGTATTTGTGACTCCGGTACCGGTACAAGTGCCTGTACAAAAAGAAGAGCCAATCATGGATATAAATCACGATATGAATGTGTACAAGGACATGAAGAAGAAGTCGAAGAAGAAGTCGCATTACATGAATCCCATTAAGGTGCAGCATACGAAGCAATTGAAAAGACATGGCGACTTTGTCGTAGGAGGGCAATACGCGGAGCCACCGCTGCGATATCGCCGCGACCCCACCGGAGACGCGGATCTTAACGATGACATGGAAACGGCAGACCCACAATCTTCATATGTTAACTACAAGAACAGCAACATGGCATTCAGCCCACAGAACTTAAATGACGCCTTTAGTATAGTTTAAGTTTTATCAAAATAGTGACAGCAGCTTTTTGATTTTCAAAATTTAAAGCTGAACAATGGTGGACTGATTTATGATTTTTCAAAATCCACTAAAATTGTAAGCTTTTAAAAGCATGATGGCGATAGCAAAAATATATTTAATTAAATATATTTTCTTAGTAGTATTCTAAATTTTGATTAAGTCCTGAATCTGTCAGTATTGGCTTAAATTGGCATTTAACTGTATTGTATGAATGTTCACCGAAAACTTGTTACAGGTTCGCCATTGTTCGTTTGTGAATATTTCAGCGTGATTTTTAAATTATCATAAAAATAGATTGTAACTCGTGACTTCCCCTCGATACCACCACCGGTGGTGTCACTCCAGTGGTGTCGAGTGGAATGCTCCGAAATTCTAGCCTAGATAATAATTGCATAAAGAATGATGTTGAGCGTAAGGACCATAACAAAATAGGCTCATATAAAAAAGCACTTGCTCAAGACGTAGCCAACCATTTTGAGCTTAATTAAGTACCTAGATTAATTTATTAAAATAATTTATCAATTGTTGGTTGTTTACTTTCAATAAAACTCATAAATTATGATTTATACTATATTCAAAGGCAGCTTAAACCCATAACATATATCAAAACCTGCGATAAGTCTTACCACATCGACACTATACGACTATATAAAACTAAAGTAAACCCAATTAATCTAAAAGCACTTTATGTTCATTTATCCACACGTTCTAATGTTTCAATAATTGCAATCCAAATGACAAGCCATGCGGCGGCACGTTATAAAACACTTCACAAATAAAAACACAATCAAATTCAAAACTTTACAAATTGTCAGAAGGCAAAACGGAACAAGCAAACTGGTTTGAATCGGAATCATAGAATATCACAAGTTTAGATTTGCATACTTATTTGGGCCAAAGAAAGTTAAACAATACCATCTCTCGACATTTAACTATTGGACATATACAAGAAACCCTGATCTAAACGGTAAGGCATGCGTTTCAATACAGGTACAACTAGTTTCTAACCGAAGCCCGAAATCGGTATCCCACAGCTTCGAGACAAAAACACTGAAGATGCTTACATCTCAAAAGTAATCAACGCTTAGTTGATGAATAAATTAACCGAGTTCTATACAATAGTTACGATACTTGTCTATCTCAGACTTCGTAAGTCTATTTTGGGCCCTAATGTGATTTTATTTGTGATGTGTTTCTTCCTCCGAGCGTTACCGCACGCGGCCCGAGCTGCCTCGCACGCGCAGTGCGCAGCCTGTTTGGTAGCGGCGCATTCTGCGCATGCGCATTGCAGCTTGTGCTGTAGGTGTGCCAGCCGAGCTCGCGCCTCCGCCAAGTTGTGGCACTTCTCCTGAAGTCCAAATTTGGTCTTGTCCAGCACTGAATGTGACGCCCGTTCCAGTTGGCCTGATAGCTGAGCAGCCTGCACCATCAGCTTGTGCTGTGGGGGAAAATTGAGGATCTCAGTTACAAAACTAGCCATTTGCGATTTTTCTTCAATGCTGTCATAGGTAAAAAGTCAAAGGTACACAAAATCTCATGTTTGTTGATCTCCCATTGAATGACTAATGTGACATGACGATAGTACGAAAATAGAAAAAGTATTTTTTTATTGAAGGTGAAGGTGAAAGGACCTATAGTCACTTCTTCTGACTTTTGACGGCAATTCATTGGCTGGTTCAGCTCTATAATTACTCAACAAGAGAATGTCGCGGTAATAGATGATGAAATATAATGACCATTGCAGTAGCTTGTTGCGCAGCTTGGATGGCAGCGTTGACAGTTCCCTGTTGTTGGTGGACTGCCGCTGTGTTCTCCGCCACCACTGCTTCAGCCTCCTTCACCTCTTGCTGCAGCTGTTCCACCACCGCTTGTTTTCCAGCCAGAGCCGCCTCAGCCGCTTTAGCAGCTTGAAGCGCTTTCTCAGCTAATTGTGTCTTAACCTGAAAATAAACGGTACATTTAATATAGCTTTACCATGGCTAGTCATAGTCACACTGTTTTAGGTAGGTAATGTATTACTTAAAGTGAGGTGAGTGCGAGAATTTTTTGAATTAACTATAACAATTTCTAGTCATATCTCCTTCCTTTTCCTTCTCTTCACGAATTGATGTTTTCTCTTAATTGCGTTCTTGCCAAAATTTTGCTTGTTGTGAAATCTAACTACAAACACATATTTTTTTCCTGGTATGAATAAAGATATCGGAAAGTAGGCTAGCAAAGCGTGCCAAAAGTCAAAAATCAACAGACATAATGTAGCCCCGATCAGCAGTTGTCCAAATTCAGGCCGATTCGAACATCCAACGAAAACAAATATCTTATTACACTGATTGACCGTTTTACACGTTGGCCCGAAGCAATACCTGTTAAGGAGATATCAGCGCGCACCGTAGCAGCTAAGGTTCTCTACGAACAATGGATTACACGATTTGGATGTCCGCTCAAGATCACAACTGACCATTTGATCAAGGTAGACAGTTTGAGTCGCAGTTATTTCAAGATTTAGCCAAAATTATGGGTATCAATAAAATCAAGACTGCTTATCACCCTATGTCCAATGGCATTGTTGAAAGGCGGCACAGATGCATGAAAATAGCCTTGGTAGCAAGGGGAAACTCCGCAAATTGGTCACAGGAATTATCAACGGTATGTATGGGATTGCGAACTGCGTTACGCACTGATGACAACATAAGCCCCGCGCAGATGTTATACAGCAGTGGTATTCAATTGCCCGGCGATTTTTTTATACCTGCATCGCAATCACCTGAGGCATTTCTGAGAGAATTACAGGACGACATAGAAAAGAAGAAAGCAAAGTAACGAGTAACAAACTCAATACAACATTGTATCTCATCCTGTGCAGTACGCATTCCAAAACTATTAGCACAATAGGTCGCAGAGTACGTCAGTCACGCACCTATACATGGTATTTGGCCATATTGACCGTGATACTGTTGTCGGCCATCGCATATCTCTGTTACTATCGCTGCAGACATCAATTGCTCAAGTTTGTGGAGAGACAAGGGAACCAGCCACCAAACAACAGCATCTTCATTCCGTAAAATATAGTGATATCTAGTGAAGTCAAAAAGTGCCAGTGAAAAGGATATACCTATATAAAAAGTGTAATCATTCAATTATTAAACCATTACTTTAATCAAATATGTGATCCCACTATACAATCAATTCTTTAACTGTATGTGTTTCAACGTTTGACAAATTTATTTTATTTTTAAAAGGGAGGAATATTATGGCGGTCCTTGCCTGCACCGCAGTTTGATGATCGGATGAGTAAATTGTAACGTGCATAGAAATAATTAAGAATAAATTCGTTCAATTACCGAGCTTCAACCTGTGATCATTATTTATCTCCTCGCCACGCCACACACGTATAAGTAAATACCAGTTAACCCAACTATAATGATCGAAGTATTGGAAATGTATACGAACCATATGCGCCGCCTGCGCACCGGCAGCGTTTTGGGCTTGCTGGGCAGCCTTCGCCTCCGCAGCAGCCTTCTGGGCTATACTTGTGGCACATTTCCCTTTACAGTCCCTTGGGGAAAGTCCGAGTTTCTCGAGCTGTCCCAACTGGTTGCTGGCCTCCCTCGACACTTTGTTCCTTTTCTCAGGGAAGCAATTCACTGACACCACCGTCAGAACGACGAACAGCAATAGCTTCATTTACCTACACTTTTCTTGTATATTAATCTTAAATAACGGCAAAACCTATATTGCCAATTGCGATATATATTTTAAAACATAAATAACTATTTTGCAACGAACGGTGGATAACTTTTCCATTGATGTTTGCAACAAACAAACCACAATCGGCGATTGACAGATGATACGTGAAATGAAAATGACTTAAAATTTTAGAAGATTATGTATATTATTCAAGGAGATGGCACGTTTTCTGAAATAGTTTGGATACAGTATCTATGATAGTTTGCAATGTGAAAAAAAATTCTAGAGGGTAGACAATTAATTAGTTAATATTTATTGTTGGTAACCCGAATAGGACTGACGTGTTTGATGCTACTGTTATGGCCGGTTGCACCAAGACTTTCATTTTAAGAATTCGTAAAAAATAACGTAAAAAGTAAACGTATAATGTAAAACATTGTTGTACCTGAGACTCGGGGAACCGTGACAGTAAAATATAATTTTCATAATAAATGCAATAGTTCAGTTTTAGTTTTGGCGTTCCCGCGCAAGATCCGTGACGGAGTTTACGTCAGGTATGGCTGGATCTTCAGCACATAACCATGGTTGAATATCAACAAAAGTGTTAGTGGTTAAGGAGGCCCCTAGACCTACAATAACATTGTACAATATATTTAATTGTGCAATAAGATTGAATTGCGTTTGGATCCAAACGGTCAATTATATTGCACAATAAGAAAATTGTGCAATGTTTTCTTGTTCAGTCGAAGAATAGTTTGATCCCGAGCAACATGTCAAATATTGCGCAATACTGACCCTACACGAAGCAATATTGTTCAATATTTACGCTCAAACTTTCGTTCAATCATTGCGCAGTCTTCAATATTAGCCCTAGACGGTTAATTATATTGCACAATATTCAATATTGCGCAATATAATTGATCGTCTAGGGGCCGCCTAAAATAGAGTAATTTTATTCCTTGATCATAGAGTTATCGTATCATAGAGCGTCCAATGCATGTTCGTTTCAACGGCTTTATATTCAAAATTCTTTTATGGTATACTAGCTGTGCCCCGCGGTCTCACCCGCAGCGCCCCCGTTCCCGTGGGAATGTTGAGATTTTTATTCCAAGTTTTCATTTTTTTTAAATGTACTCTGCTATTCAGGGCGGAGACAAATCCAACGAAACAAAAACCATGAAAATTGATCCAGCCGATCTCGAGTTATAAGTGTTGTAACAAACCCGTCTTTGTTTTATATATATAGATTAAATCCATCTAAACTTCTTCTAAACTTAAGAGCTGGGCTCTTGTCGATTAAATCCATAACTGATTAAAAATCTTAAGTTTAAGTTACATCAAACTGGCGTTCACTTCACCCAGATAAAGTACAATACCTAAGAATATCCTTCCTACTTATATTATAAATGCGAAAGTTTGTGAGGATAGATATTTATGTATGTTTGTTACTCTTTCACATAAACGCAACAGAACGGATTTGGATGCAACTTTACAGTAATATTAGGTCATATTAGAATAACACATGGGATATATTTTATCTCGAAATTCCGAAACGGGTACTCCATATAAAAGCCGCTTCACATTCACGCGAGATCCTCACGATAATCTCGGCAATAAACTCAGCGAAATTGTCGGCGAGCTTCTTTGTAGATAACGCTCGATGTCGAAGAACTTAACTAATGCGACTAGCTTAATGCTATGCACATTTGCAAAAAGATATTATATTAGATTTTATATTATATTTGCGTGTTCATCCAAATTTGGCTCATATTGATGACCAGTAAAATACTATGCAAAGACATGCAAGTAATAGAGTAATTACAAGTTTTAGGCTGTTAGCTCATTTGTGACAAAAATCAGAAAACGAAGTAACAACCTGTAAATATTATGCGAATGGTTCCACTTTCATGTTTCTCTTGTTTTTGTGGCTTCCTCTTCAGATACTCGCCTAAGTGTGGAGTGGCCTTTACGCAGTAAGTACTTCGTTCTCACGTGACCAAACCACAACATAAAAGGAAAAAGTCCAGCTTCTGTTTTATATTCAAACTTTTTAGCTACAAACAACAAACTGTCCATTATGAAAATTTCTGAAGTTTGACTAGAAGAATTGTAATTTTCGTGCATGATTGATATGGAGTAAATTTTATGTAACAAAACAGTGTAAAATATAATAAAACGTTTTTTCTTCAAATTATGTATGATTACTGGTCATATTAACAGCAACTTTAAAAGCAAAGAGTTGCATGTATGGTCGGATTTTTCAGATTGCAAGGTTAGTGAAATAATATTATGTTTCCTGATGATTTTTTTAAACAATTCTCAACAATCACAGTTGCTGTAGATACTCTTTTTTAAATAGTAAAAGGTTACTCTATTCCGAATGACATTTAGCCGAAGGTTATCAGATCGAATGACCAAATTGGAGACGTTGAATCGATATCTTCTCGTATGAATGTATTTCGGGTCAAAGATAACTATGCCGTAATGGCGGGTACGTCAGTTTAATCCAATTTTTCCAAATATACATTATTGATATAGTAGTTTCGGCCAAAGGGTTGTTCGAACTAATAGCCAGACGATAGTTGGTAATTCGGATGTACAAGATTTCATTTCACATTCGAAATAAAGTAGTAAACCCAAGTGTATAACACTTGGGTTAACTTATCTGTATCTGACCTTACATCGATCATAACATGCTCGATCTGCACTAGTAAGGCCAAGAGTGAGGGTGCATTGACTGTTCTATACAGACTGACTGCATACTGCAAAGATATAGTCGTTGTCTTACCTCTTCTACCTTTCATCTCTTCTCTTTATATAGAAAGTGTTTTCTTCAGAGAAGACAAAAATTGTGACAAAACCTTTGTCTTGGCGAATATCTTGGCTCGGCTTCCGGTAATTCTGAGGCCAAGATGTAATTCCTACCAAGATGTCTTCTCTTGGCTATGCCGCTTAAAAGATATTTAAACCGTACTTTCTTTCAATTCCTATATTCCTTATTAACCATAGCTCCACTAGCTTCAAAGCTTTACCAAGTGAATTCCGAAATTATCGAGTGCGACTTGAATTTTATCCAATATGTCCCCTCAGTCGCAACTCTGAGACCAACGTCCCATTCGGTCCTTCTGGTCCTTCTGGTCCTGCCGATATGGACAAATTGCTTCAATCGCTCCGCCTGACTGACGTGACCAGAAATTATCCTTACGCGATCCAGATTTACATCCGGTCAGTTAGAACAGAAGGCAAAACTGTCCGTATATGGTCCCTTTTGGTTTGTTTCAGGAACTCCAACGACCATTTGCTACCACCTATTGCCAAAGTTTCAAAAACGCTGTCAAAGATTTTTAATAAACAATGATTTGCGTGACTATGACAACCCTCATTGCTTGTGCCACGCTGTTTGCTTGCATTCCAGTGTGCAGGAGAAAGTTACTATGTTGTTAGTAGAAGATAAGCTCTAAATTGTTTGTTTCAGAAACAGCAGTTACTGCCAAGCTATTTAATCATCAAGCTGGCGTAATCTGCCTTTAAATAAAACATGATTTGCCTGTCTCTGTACGCCCTCGTTGCTTCAGCTACGATACTTGCTTGCGTCCCAGTTTGCTACCGACAACTTGAATTTAACAAATTCGTTAAGTGCCTTCGTAAATAGTGAACCGATAATGCTGATATGTATGACTTGTATGACGGCGTTAGTTGGTGCCGGCTTTGTTATATGTGGTCCGATTATGTTGGATGCCATCTGGCCTGATCCCACCCGCCGAACTACTAGATGTCGTAATCCATGCTGCAAAAAAAAAGGTGGTTGAATTAATAATTAAATAAATCACATTTTACAGTATTTTTTTATTTTTATATTCTGCTTGTTATTTTACATAAAAACTGGCCAAGTCAAATCTAACCTACTTTAAGATCTCACATTTTTAAATAACAGCATTTGTTATAGGTATCCAATAAAGCAAAGAAATATAGTTTA
This sequence comes from Cyclophora albipunctata, assembly GCA_963082685.1. Lineage (NCBI taxonomy): Eukaryota > Metazoa > Arthropoda > Insecta > Lepidoptera > Geometridae > Cyclophora > Cyclophora albipunctata. Next base: position 1,333,879 of record OY720131.1, on the reverse strand, counting down.
ATACGTGTTCATAATGTTATTTTGTTCCTATAAATACATATTTGGATTTCGCATAGAACTTGCCACTCATTTAGATCTGCATTCTTTTTGCAGCGAAGCCCACAGACAAGCATAAGTTTTGTGTTGAACTTGGCTCTCCTTTTTTACATTTATGTTTTTGGTGGGATATCATTACTTTTTGTAAAGAAAACTAGGCAGGTATTGACATTTAAACTTGCTACTTTCAAATGTCAGTATAGCGTTATCTCACTGGAACTAGAATCTCAGGAATTATCAGTCCGATTTGAATAATTCTTTTTTTAATAGATAGCTACATTTAACGGGAAGGTTATAGGCTATTTTTCATCCCGAAATTCCCACAGAAACGGGTACAACGCGGGTAAAACCGCGGGGCACTGCTAGTCTTAATCTATTATATAGTAAACGGGTTGTATATAGTATTTTATTCATAGATAGGTGATAATAGCAAGATAAAAATGATTCCTTAGAATAACTTCTAAGGGTGGATATATAAGTACTTTGATTAAAACCTGGCAACAAGTATACAAAAAAAATCTACTCTAAACAGAACTCTCTTATGCTGAGGACACACGGTGACACTGACACTCATCACAAATGTCGACACTAGTGTAGATTGCGTCCTCACGGTAAGCAATTTTTTGTGTCGACATCGGTGTAAACATTTTAATGTCCCGGTAATGTGTGGTTAGCTGTCTACACGGAGACACTGCAATTCAGTGTGGTACATTTCCTCGCCATGAACATTTGGTCGGTTATTGGTCTAGCTAAAAATTTCGCGCAAGTTCGAAATTCGCGACACTTGTGTCGGACACTGCGCACGACCTGTCTCCACGGCTGCAACACAGACACCGACCGGCATTGCCACAACAACTGCAACTAAGTGTCGCGGCAGTGGACACACACAGACATTCGATGTATACATTGAGTGTCTAATGTCAAGTGTCGCCGTGTGTCCTCAGCATTACGATTTAGCATTCAAAAGTGCACCCTATTTCCTCTAGTTTCAGTAGTTGAGTTGTGTCGTCTAACCGAACTATTGTGACGACCTTCCCCTGCAGTTCGGTTAATAATGTGGGCGAACAAACTTTTATTTACTTTTATTACTAACTTTGCCCACGGTTTCACCCCCATTTATTCCGTCTCTGCTTACCGAAACCAGAAACAATAAATCGGCCCAGCCGTTCTCGAGTTTTAGAGAGACTAACGAACCACGATTGATTTTGATATATTATACGATGTGTCAGGTCACCGGTAGACGAAAAATGTCTCGTTTAAAAGCTAATAATGTAGACATTCAAATCATGATACATTTTATTCAATATCTTTTTCGTAAACGAACAAAAAAGGGATCGTAAAAAATAACAATAAATTTTTATTGCATTTTTTTTTTGTTTTTTATCATTTTGATGAAAACTAACGTTTTTATTAACGTAAAAAGTTTAAAAGTTATGATGATAAAAACAAGGTTGTGTTTCTAAACCTAGATTTAGCAAAGTAAATAAAACAAAGTGAAACTATTAAGTATCGTTTATTATATTCTAATATTACTAAAACTGTTACAGCCATGCTTTGAAATGTCTTCCATTATGCTGTAGACAAGCTGTTGCCCTAATAGACACACGTTGTGTCGCTCTTCTTATCATGGCTTTGTCCGCCCTTATTTCATATCCGGATTTAAAACATGTTTCTATTCCGGGTTTTTTAAACTCGGCTGACGCTTAAGCATAAACACATGCAATAGGGATTCAATCATGACGGTAATGAGTAAGCTCTTGAGCTTAATGAGTAAACTGGGCTATGTGGATCTTAAGGGTGCCTGTCCATTGATACGGAGCGAGGCTGCGGAGCAGAGCACCGCACGCGCCGGGCGCACGCTACGGTTCACTTTTGTATGAAGCCACACGCGGCGTGCCCGCGGGCGCCCGCGACGGTTCACTTTTGTATGGAACCGCGGCGTGCGCACGCTTTAAGGGTGAAGACATAAAGCGGCGGGTTCCCGGTGCAGACAAACCGATCCGTACAGGTAAAATATTCTAATGTTATCTTATGCGCTCAAACATAAAGAAACAGGTTGGGACTTGTCGGTACCGATTACGCGGACAGGGTCATACGGGCTTGAACCATGATGGTCATTGAAGACAGGTTTGCCTGTTTCCTTTATGTAAGGTATTCTGTACCGACCCGTACCGACCAGTACCGGCATGTCCGTACCGGAAAACCTGCTTCTTTATGTCCTCACCCCGGCCCTAAGGGTGCGTTTACATTGAAGCGGAGCGGAGCCAATTACAATACACGAAAATATTTTGACAATTCAAACGCGTTTTTAATGCATAATGATTCGTCAATTGCGCTTTGCACCGCTGCGTTCCACTTCATTGGAAACGCATCCTTAAGCGCAAGACTCTCACCAACTTATCTTCCTTATCCCAGGCGGTGTCGTAGTTTTGCGCTGCAATACTGAGGTGCTGTTTGAGGCGCTCCGCTTCTCCCGTTTCCTTTTAGATGCTGCATCTTTTGAGCCTTATTTTTTATATTTCTTTATAGATAGTAAGATAACGAGTAAGCTGACTTACTTTAAGTGGCCAGTTACTGTTGAAACGTGATTGTTTTTTATTTTATTAAAATGTTATATAAAATAATGCTTTATTTTACATTTAAAACCCTGAATAACATTACACAGTATTATATAGTGTGCCAATAAATTAAATAAAATAACTTTGTGAAAGTGCTTATGTGACTAGTTACTGGTCATTTTACCCTACTTATTATAATGATCCTTAAAAATATCAACGCTAGATGTTTTTGGTGAAAATCCTACTTTCTACTAATATTATAAATGCGAAAGTTTGTGAAGATGGATGTATCTATGTACATAATATGCATGTTTTTTGCATATTACGTACATAGATACATATTATGTACATAGATACATTTTTGCATACTCCTCCACGCAAAAACTACTGAACGAATTTGGATGAAACTTTACAGTTATATAGATTACTAGCAGCGACCCGCAGTTTTACCCGCGTTGTGCCCATTCCCGTGACAATTTTGGGAATTTTCATACGTATAACCTGCCTCTTGAATTACTCTATCCATTTAAAAAAACCGCATCAAAATCCGTTGCGTAGTTTTAAAGATCTAAGCATACATAGGCACAGACAGACAGACAGACAGACAGCGGAAAGCGACTTTGTATTATACTTCTTCTTCTTCTTCTTCATCGAGTGGATGGTCAACCTGACCAATCCTGGTGTCAGAGTTATAGAACCGCCAAAGGCCTCTGTCGTGGCTCAAGTAACGACTACTATCCGTAGAAAGTAACCGGGACCGACGGCTTAACGTGCCCTCCGAAGCACAGAATCATCTTACTTTTCGGGCAATCAGGTGATTCAGCCTGCAATGCCCTAACCAAACTGAGGACAGTCTCACAAAGTGATTTTTGTGAGGTATCCCCACCGGGAATCGAACAAGGAACCTTCGGATCGTGAGGCGGGTGCTCAAACCACAAGACCACGGAGGCTGTTAACTACTTAGCTGTTAACTGTATTATACTATGTAGTGATACATCAGAATAACACATGGGGACAAAACATTCATTTTATCCTGAAATACTCGCGGGAACGGGTACAACGCGGGTAATACCGCGTGGTCAGTGATATTATAAACGTTACTATGAGTTTTTTCACAGGACAGAAGGTAGTTTTAGTAAATAAAAACATTTAATTACATTTTAATTACACACTCACTCACTCACTTACCCATAGTAATCTATCTATCTATATATATAAAACAAAGACGGGTTATAAGTTATAACTCGAGATCGGCTGGATCAATTTTCATGGTTTTTGTTTCGTTGGATTTGTCTCCGCCCTGAATAGCAGAATACATTTAGATAGCTGAATAGCAAAAACAATGAAAACTTGGAATAAAAATCTCAAAATTCCCACGGGAACGGGGGCGCTGCGGGTGAGACCGCGGGGCACAGCTAGTACGTTAATAATGTGTAAAAATCGCGAAAGTTTGAAAAATAACATGATATTTTCTTCAACAATTTTTCTGTATCTGTTTTGTGCTATCTGTATTGGGTTGTATTACTCTTTCATTTTGGTATATTAAAAGTATGGAACATCGAAATATGCTGTGTTTTGATGAATTCCTTTTATTTTTAAAACTTTCATTGGTATTTGATATAGTTCCCGAAGCACTTCGACGATCAGTATTCTGCTCAATATCTTGTATACTTAGTTTAGGAATAATTTAGCGAGATTACTTATCGTTTCCTCCCTGTATACTTCTCGAAACAATATAAATAAACTGTTTTAGCTTAGTTCTTTAGCTATTTTTGTTTTGTATTTGTTTGACTCTGTGGTTTCACTATTTGGGAGTGGTAGCGTAGCACGACTTGTCAGACAGCGTACGATTTCATGTTGCGTCCACACCATCGGCCGGCCGCGCAAAATTTATTTACCCAAAAAAATAAAGATTGGCGGTTGGCTGAGCTTCTGTGTGATTTTTTTACGGCAACTCTGGATTGCTAAGAGATCCCGTAGGCATAAAATAACCAAAATTCTTCCTCCTATATCACTAATTGTGGCGATAAATATTGACTTTATATCATGTATTTAGTTATAGATTTCCACTGCCCAGTAATGTCGTGTGTATAGATATTATAGACTGTGACAAATTCAACAACAATACTCTTATGTACCAAACTTTTCCTAATCAATTTATTTTATTCCTCTACCAGCATCAATCAAAAAGTAAATAATTTTAAATTTGGAAATGTCTCACGATTTGGTTTGTGTCAATCTGAAATAACAGTGTAAATTTTGAAATGTGGAAAAATATTTAAATATGAGTGTAAAATTATTGTGGAGCATCGGTAGGATAATCTTACTCTCGGGATTATCCTTTGGAGTTTGATGTGATACCGAATTTATCGGCAAATGTGCCACATTTCGTCTGACATTTAATGTAAGTACTAATTCCATATGACAAACGATATTATAACATGGTTCTTGGGCGAAGGCCAAGACTTTTTGTCACTGAGAATTGACTGTTGAAGCACAGGAGTAACCTTGGGCCTCCTCAATTTGCTGGTATTTTTTTTTTATATTAACGACTATTGATAGGCGGTTAAGTGGTATTGAACGTAATGAAGCATAATGATTTGATTTATCAGTCTTATTTTATAGTTTCGGGAATAGGGAATGGGAGGGAAAATTGATTATGTCCATTGAAGATGCTAGCTCAAATCGTAATCTTTAATATTTCAACATTTTGTACCCACCATCCTGATCCAAGCAAATGACTTCGGACAAATAGGTAACTAATGAAGTTCGTATACGGTTCATATCCTTGATTTCTTGTTTTTCTACACTGAATGTACGAAGAACGTTCCTAATGTCGTGAAACCGATTGTTTTTTTATTACCTGGTTTTTACACAACTGCATGGCTTTGCTCTGCCTGCAGTGCTTGTGTTAAATTTACCAAAATATTTGTATGGAAAAAGGTAAACTTTATTTCGCCCCCTGATATTATTTCTTTAAGTTTTCCCAATGTACTTCAATTTTTGTTTCAGATCTTATACCTGTGAACATTTGGTGTTGTCTGGTTTGTCTTCATCAAAGTCTTCTTTGTGATTGGGACACAGTCGAGATGTGCATGTTCTAGTAAAAACTATCTGCGATATTGGTGATATTAAATATTGTCTTATTAATATCCGGTGCTATCTATCTATGTATACAGTCTGTTAGCGCTCAAAATGCTTTGCCTCAACTATTGTACGTTACTTGTTGCTCTAACGGCAATTTGCTTAGCGCCCCTGTTGTGCGAGAGATTGTTGAAATGTCATAATAAAAAAAAGAAATGATTTGTTAATGTTTTTTTTAGTTTCATAGTTAATGTTATTGGATGAATAAACTTTAGTTGAATTCAAAATTTAGTTTCATTTATGTCTGACATGATTTGGTTTTACGATTTTGGATCATGATTGTTTTTTTAACAAAATTTTTATATTAAATACATTTTGTTCTGAATTATTTTAGCTATCTTATTATCTAAAAATATTTTTTTTTGTTTCAGATTTCGAGGTAGTGCGGTGTCTATCGTAAAGAGTAAAATTCCTTGTGGTGGCAGGAGCTTGAGTTTGTTACCTCTAAATGCGTCTGTTGATTTCCCAATTCATCTAAAATGATTTGTATGTGTATAACTACTGCTTTAATAAGTGGTATGTGCATTGCATGTGGGCCAATATTTTTCTCAAAAGCTTTAAAATGTTGCTCCGCCAAGAAAAAATAATGTAAATGTATTTAAGTCGTCATTCTAATATTCTATTTAACCTACCTCTCTATATCTCTGAGCAGTTGTTTTGAATTGTTACAATACAATTATGATTTTCCTGGCAATAGTTTGTGCCTTAGTAAGTCTTAATATGCGCACTGTTACAGCTTTGTTATCAGATTCAAAGATATTAAAACTTATAATGACATTTGTTAACTTGGGTACAAAATCGTATTCTTTTCGGCCCCTTACGGCGCACGTAAGTGAATTTAATTATTTTGCGAGTTGTTTTTTTCCAAAATTCTATTCACTAACAATTTATTGTATGTTTCAGACTGAACTCTCAATCTGACTGGTGGATGTGCACACACACACATCTTTACCAGGTAGTGTAATATTTAACTCTAATGCAATGAAAATTTAGTAGGTACAGTCACGTGCAATGAAATGTATACACGGGCAGATTTTCAAATAAATGTCCACTCTGAAAATTTCAAAAACATATAGCCACTTAACAATTCATACTATATTACCACCCGAGTTTCTCACAATAATGTATACATTTTTGGCAAACATATGGACACAGGTTGTTTTCAGATATTTGTATACACGATCACATGCAGAAATATGTTTTCATTATGAATTACAGTAATATGTAAACGATATTATTTCACAAAAATGTAAACAATACTATTTCATTATAATGTATACAATAATAATGCCTGTGATTTTTTTCTTAAATATGTATACACTTTAGAAACTGTAGCAGTTTTCACTATTTTGACAAATGGGTATTAATTTCAGTAACATGTACACAAAGTAATTTTCCATTTAATGTTAACAATATTCATTTTCGTCTTTTAAATATTGTTATGAAGGTAGCCAGGATGCGGAAGAAAAGCCTCTTTGGGGCAACAACCGAAAAAAAGACTTGACTTTGATAGGTAATAACCATAGAGATATAGAGATGCTGAGTACGAAACCTAGTGTCCCCAATAGTCCCCATTATACATTTATACACACAAAGTAATCAAAATAAAAACAATACTTCGCGTTAAGTGTGTGTCACGCACACATAATTTTTTTGTGAAATATTATCGTTTCATATTTATTATTGTAATTCATAATGGATACATATTTCTGCATGTGATCGTGTATACAAATATCTGAAAACAACCTGTGTCCATATTTTTGCCACAAATGTATATTATGTACATTATTGTGAGAAACTTGGGTGGTTATATAGTATGAATTGTTAAGTGGCTATATGTTTTTTAAATTTTCAGGGTGGACATTTATTTGAAAATCTGCCCCTGTATACATTTCATTGCACGTGACTGTACTTATAATTTCTTTTTGGATAACATATCTGAAACTAATTTCACGTGTGCGTCTACTGGGTCAAAATTGTACGATTTTGTGTAGCATTTGTTCCTGCCTTCCTTTTTTCGACCCTCGAAATAATAATAATTTATTTTTTTAAATAAAGATTTCACCCTTCCGGAACTCCTAATTGCTTACAGCTTACAACGGCTTTAAGGTGTTATAGTGCGGTATATAATTGGTGCCTTTCTTTTCAGATTAAAGTGTGACAAGTTAAATGATTTGCAAATTCGTCCCGATTTTGGTTGGAGCTACTGCCTGATTGCGCCATTTCTATTTGTGAGAGTTCGGTGTGGCCATCTCAAAAGTCTGATCTGTCCCGACTGTGGCACACTATACTAACGTGAGATCCTCTAATCCTCTTAGCCACTCAACGAACTTTCGATATAAAATATTTACCATCATTTTGTGATATTGCTCTGAGAGTATTGGATGTTTCGACAAACGTGCCGATATTATATTTTGTATATATTTTAAGTAACTATAATAGCATTCTATTTTTTCTACATTTGTCGTTAAGTTTTTTGAAACTAAACAATCATTAGAAAAACATTAAAACATGATTTGTATGACCATAATCGGGGCGACAGCTGGAGCAATGTGTATCATGTTTGGCCCGATTTGTTTCGATAAATGTCTCAAATGTGTCAGAAAATCGGCCAGGAAAAAAGTTTGAAAAAAACTGTAAAGAAATGAGCTTTCGTTGTGATATTGTTTATTGTTTTACTGTTTTTATTATGACCGAACCAAATATATTGTTCTGTGACGATATCAGAGTCTTATTTTATTAGATAGCTTATGCACTAATAAGTACGAGGTTAGATTATGTTATTCACCAGTTTTAAATTATTGGACAGTTTAGTTTTCTTTTTGATTTTGCAATATTTTTGCACTTTACATTAGACATATTTTTGTAAACTCCTGGATTATAATTAAATTTAAGATTTTTTTAATTAGTATTAATAATTTCGTTTTGCGTACTTCACGTGTCATCAGGTTTAACTGGTGCAATATTTTCTATAACATTCAAATATTCAAGGATATGGACATAGAGTACTTATACTCCAACTTAAACTCGTATTGACAATGGGTACAAAATGTTGAAATCGTTGAGAAAAGTATTAATCAACCGCTTTCACACCAATATTTTAGCAAGTAAGTGAATTTGAAACATGTTAGTCGGTAGGTGATGGATGGAATTCCCCATAATAAGTTATATTCCATAAAGCTTGATATTCTCAGAACTATATACAAAGATATCATACAGTCAAAACTATGATGTTCTCAGTACACGATTTTCCAAATATCACAACTTTCTCGTGTTTTACTTATAATACACTTCTGAACTTTGGGACATGTCTTATGTATAATGCAAGTCAACAAAATTCTCTTGTTGTTTTCAGGCTACACGTTTGGATGGTTTGCATATCCCTGCTTAGTTTGTTTGGAGCCACCGCATTGTGTCTTGTCGCCCCGTTAATATACGCGAAGGCGCGGTGCAATTGTCCCAAGTTTCCAATTTGCCCCGACTGTGGCCAAAGATACTGATGTAAGATTTTTGATCAAAAATTTTTATCACAAAAACTTAAGCAACCACTATTTGTTCTGGTTTAGTATGCTACACTCATAATTAGACATTTTTGTCCATCATGATTTGTATGACCCTTGCTTGTGCGGGCACCGCTGCTTTGTGCATTACCATTTGTCCAATTGTCTTTGAGAGAATTGTATTATGTCTGGGACCACGGAAAAAATGTTACAACCCCTGTAACTGCTCTGTATTATAACATTTTTGTATTTAATCAAATATATCCTGATATTCATTGTAGCCTTACTTTTATTTATCTTCTTGTACTACTAGCCTAAATGAGATAACAAGTAGGGTTTGCGTCCTACGTTTTTAAAGGGATTTGGAAAGTGTAAAGGTGCATTTAAACTAAACGAACAAAGAGCTAGAGCTAGAACAAGAGCATTCTTTCTTGATCTTTTAGTGTAAACGACTGCTCGTTTTCAGTATTTACACCAAAATATCAACGAGCAAGAATGAGAACTCATTCAAATCGTTAGAACACTAGAACGCTTTGAAGAGGCGGCTCCTAAGAGCGAGTACGTCAGAACACACAAGAACGCTCAAAGCAACTGTTCGCACGCTCTAGTACCGTTTACATCAAGGTAGCAAGCAGAATAGAATATTCCAAGAATGCAACAGAAAAACAAAAAAGAATGATAATCGATTTACATCAAACGAACATAGAGCTAGAGCTAGAACAGGAGCATTATTTCGTAATCTTTTAGTGTAAACGAAAGCTAGAGGTATCGATTTACATCAAACGAACACAGAGCTTTGATGAGACCGCTCAGTGGCGCGAGCACGTCCGAACACGCAAGAACGCTCTAAGCAACTGTCCGCGCGCTCTTGCGCCGTTTTGAGCGAGCGAGCATTCTTAGAATATTCTATAGAATCTTTGCGAACGCACTAAGAACAACGAAATAATGCTCTACGCCTGTTTACACTAGAAGAATTTGATGTAGTGGGGATAGAATGAGCATTCGCTCGGTTGATGTAAATCGACCTTGACAAGAATTTTATAGAGTGGGGATAGAATGAGTATTCGCTCGCCTGGTGTAAATCGGCCTTTACAAAAACGGATCAGCAAAAAATGACACGAAGACACAACCTAAGGTTTTATTATTTATTTTATTAGATTTTATATAAATAGGTTCATATCAAAATAACAAAGATTGTCTACGTCTTATCAGTAAAATACTCGTACATCTAATAACAAATCCATTGTTCTATACATTTAAAGCCCATACAGATTTTGTTCATCGACTCTGCAATCTAAAATGTAGAAAAATTGTATAGAAATTAATTAATTATTAGGAAGTCCATTCGCCTATACTAAAACATACACCGTAATATCACTTGACTGCACTAAACTAGGCTACTTGAGCATACGACACTCGAAGAAATAAATAAATTGAGCCATTATGACACACTTAAAGAATAATTTGACTAACAAAGTTTATTGACTACGTTTTTTCAGTAAACCTTTGTGACGTCACTATTGTGATTGCTTCCTTTTTCGCCCTTTTACCTAAAACAGCTTCGTCTAGCTTAGCTATAGCTCCAATGGGCGTAGGATGTCCTACATGTCTAGCTATTGGCGTAGGTCTAACTATTTGAACTTTCTCATTGTTAACCACAGTCATTTCTTTCTCTAGTTTTTCAGCGCTAGATCTGTAAAATCTTTTGACTTCAGGCAAATTTGTATTGAAATCTGGTTTATATTCTTCAAGTTGATCTGTTAATTTTTCTTGCTTAACATCAACGTTCTCAATTGGTTGTATTTCTTGCTTAATCACTTCTACTAAAGGATTGTCAATTTTATTTGTAGAAGTGTAAGATTTAGAAGAAGTGTAAATTTTTTGTGTAGTGATTACATTTTTAGCAGTAGAAGTAACTACAGGTCTCGCAGTGGAAGTAACTTTACTAGGAATAGTAGAGTTGCTAGACCTGAAAGTCATTCTTCTTCTATGTTTCTTATCTCTAGCTTCAGAGGAAGAATCGGATTTATTGAAATTAAATCCTGCTTTGACAGTAATTAGTGTAACTTGTTCGTTTGAGTTGTTTTTATTGTTAACGTTGCTATTTCTTTGACCATCATTTCTGGGATTAGTTTCGTTTCTACCATCATTTGTTACATTAAGATTTCTATTGTTTCTGTATACTGGAGACGGTTCGTTATCAAAGTTTTTGTTGTTCCTCTCATCTATCAGAGGTGTTGGAGTAATTATTTGAACGGTGTTCTGAACGCTTTGCTGTGGTCTGCTGTCTTGGTTTTCTAGAATTGTTATAGCTTCTTTGATTCCTTCAACGTCTTCTGGGTTTTTGGGACGACCTGAAATGTAATAAATTTTCAATATTATTCAGGGTGAGGTTTGTAATATACAGATTTATATTGATTAACCAAGGGTAGGATTATATTAAGAATTCTTCTTCTTCATCGAGTTTAGGGTCAACCTGACCAATCCTGGTGTCAGAGTAATTAAGACTAGCAGCCCCGCAGCTTAACCCAAACGCGTTTTGCCTGTTCTCCTGGGAGTTTGAGAATAGAAATATCATATAACCTTTCTCTGTAATGTGGCTACCCAAAACAAAAATAATTATTCAAATCGGACTGTTTCTTGAGATTAGCGCGTTCTAACAAATAAAAAGTTTAGAATATAGAAAATAATTTCACTTCTTCTTAGTGGGCTCATAGCATTTACGTCATACTTAGACTGATGATACACAAATGCAAATGAGACAAAAGGCAGATAAGACATAGGAAATATGACAAATGAGAAATGGGACCAATGACTCATGCAACATGATATAGCAATAGGTCTGATATAGGAAATTGAACAGTTAAGACATGGGACAGAATAATGAAACATAGAACATTATATCGATGAGGCATGGGCACAGATGTGTTAACAAGTTTTAGTATGTGCACCATGTGCTGTTAGGCCGGCACCATAAATGCTGAATTTCGATCTGAATTCAGATTCTGATTCAGCAATCCAGAATGCTCAGAATTGCAAAATTAACGAGTGCCACACACATTCTTATTTTTTAGATTCTTCATTATTTAGAATGATCTGTAAAAACGCCTCAATGTCTTAATTAATTTTTCAGACATCTGTGAGACAAAGGTTTTGAAATTCGGAAACTAAATTAAGAACGACATTTAGCATTAAGGCACCATGCCTTACATTCCGAAAGAAGATAAACACAAAAAATCACTCACCATCTTCCATCTCCTTCTTATAAGACGAGAAGAACGTTAGAGCCTTCATCAGCTGATAGCTCTTCGACACCGGTATGTTAGTGTCGTACAGTTTGCGCGTGTTCTTACAGTCGACGTAGAACCACCAGTTGCACTTCAGTATGGTTTGATCGAAAAGAGTTGACTCCGGGCAGAGGAAGGATTTCATCACGAGCCCGTCATCGGTCAATGCGCAGACATGGAATACCTGGGTTTGGAAGTTGGTTATTAGTTTTGTGTATTTACTACCCGCGCTGTACCCGTTCCCGTTGGAATTCTGGGTTTTTTATTACTTTTATTTTATATTTTTTTTTAGCGAGACTAATGAAACATGATAGATATATACATATTGAAATACACATCTAAGTGATGGTGCAATCTCATCAAGTATCACACTGACTAAGGACACCAGTATTTTTCCTACTATTTAGTCAAATCAGTAGGAAAATGAAAAAAATCTTCTTGTTTTTCCAACGTTCGAGGAATGAAATAAAACTTGAAGCATCCTTTACCATACACCCCAAGCTTTCATCGCCGTACAGTCCCGGGAAATATTTCTGGTCTCCACAATGGAATGTAGTATCGGGCAAGTCCACTTTCGTCTGGAAGTGATCGTCGAAGTTCTTCTCGTATCCCACAGGATAGTATTCCCGAGGTGCGTTCATCACTTTACCACTCGTCGGAATTATTCTGGAAAGGGGAAAATGTTCTAGTTGTTATTCGGACTCTTTTTATTTTTCGGTGTGACAGTGGTAAAGTAAATAAAGTGGTTAAATTCATGCGTTTTGCGTCGACGCAAGAATAATGTTAACTTGTCATTAGATGACGGTGTTATAGGTTTTATCTCACGAGGCGCCTTTGAAGTAGTGACATGGTAGGTTTGAATAACAGGAGAAATTCATTTTATAGTTATTCGCAAATGGTATGGCAAATGAATATAAAGAATGTTCTTGCCGACGGTACTGATAGTTACGCACACAAAATGCACACAAAGACACCTGTACTCATGACAATTATTCAAGGATGCTCGTGAAATAGAACAAATATAGTAAAATTAGGCTCATCTGCACTGATATCTTCAGTGAGATGGTCTTTGCCCAACAGTGGAACATTACAGGCTTCTACTTTACTTTTTAAGGCTCATCTAGATGATTTATGACCTTCGCGTTGATAAATCAATTAATCAAGTCCTTATATTTTATTCAGTATTAGATTTACCTTTTCGGCTTCGACGTTTGTACTTCAGGTACCGGGTCCGGCTGGAAGACAACTGGTTTTGGCTTTTCTGTCGTCGATGTAGTTGTAGTAGTAGGAATAGGAACATTAGCGTACTTATTCAGCAACTGTTGCTGTCTCAGAGCAATAGCTGCTTCAACTGCTTCCATAGATATATTGCCGGCTTTAGCTATCTCAGCAATCTTAGTATTTATATCTTCTTTGTTAAACTTCAGTGCTGTATCATCACTATACCCAGTGATAGTGTTATAGTCGTCGACTTTTTTCGTATTGTACGCGTAAGTGTTCGCAATATCATGAACACGGTGAGGAACGGAATCTAGAATAGAAGGATTTCTTAGAGAAGGACTGGTTTGGGTGATTCTTTTGAAAGCGGGTGCAGGTATGATTGAAAGTGCTTGAGTGGGTGGAGCGGAAATGGGTGCAACTGACATGGGTAGAGGCATGAATGGGTTAACAGTTGTAGGTAAAGTGTAATACTGTTCGACAATGATAGGTGAATGTGTTATTCTGGTAGGATGGGCGTATTGTACCGCAGTCATCTGCGATACCATTTTGGATATTTGATTGTGTGATTGTGGGTAAATCTCACTTTGGTAGGCGAGTCCAGGTCCTTTTGATTCTGGTATTTGGAGCGGAGTGAATTTCGTTGTTATTGGAACGACGTGGAGGGTTTCTTCTTTGGGAGGTAACGGTTTGAAGGGAGGCACTCCCATGGGTAGAGGTTTGGCCATGGTTATGGTTGGTGCAACCCTTGGTTGGTTGGTGGGTGATTCTACTGTTGGTCCCGAAACGACAATCGGTTGCATAGTACTTGAAGCTCTTCGATGAAGGCTAGTCAGCTTGTCCATAGCAGCTTGATTTGGCCTCGTGTTTGGCGGCGCAACAGGTCTCATCATAATCCGATTCTGTTTCCCACGTTTCTGAAAATTTTAATATGTTAATCAGTATTGCTAAATCCTCATAAATAATTTTATTGCTCTACTAATGTGCTGTTTAAATAGTAATTTAAAATCAAATCTTGTTAAACCCTTGAAACTAATGTTAGAGTTAGGTTTGTGGACAATAAAGGCATTTTATGAGGCCGCAAAACAAATGAACAAAGCTGCATTAGGCATTGTGAATGTCACGCATTCACCGCAAAGGACATTATGAGTCAATTATGCATATTAAGAGTAGTCTAATATCACTTAGAAATACTCAAACGACCACATCTTGAAAATGACATTTTGCGGCATACCATTACATATGTAGAGGTCATTGATGCACTTTATATAGGTCATTCTGAGTGTAAGTTGTGTAATTTTTGACCTTGTTGGGTGGAGCCGGTATAATTATTTCGAGAGGTCAAGTGGACTGAAATGAATTTGGACATTGGCGACAGATGGCGTTGATTTACCGTGATATAGTTTGACAAGATTGTATCGTTACTTTTACAGTTATGTATAAAAATGAATGTTTGTGATCTTTATACTTCGTACCGTTATGCAAGTTCTAATAATATCTTAATTTAACGGTAACTCAAGATTAAATGCCTTATGTGGGCTTAACATGCCTAAACTTAAAAACATAATGGGTTTGCCTGTGGTCATTTGATTGGGTAGCATTTAGGAACATAATAACTATTGCACTTGTCAAATAAATTTAACATGCATAGCATAAGAAATTCTCTCAAAATAGCTACTGGTTTAACTTCGCCGGTCTCTATCTAACATATCGCCAGATTCTGGATATTCGGATTCTATTTTGATATTTAAAGAAAAACTCTCAGCCTATTATGTTCCTACAAGGCAAAGGCCTCTCTAAGAAGCTATCAGCTCAGAGGGTAGGACATTTAAATACTATGAAAAAATAAAAAAGGATAATATCCCTTACTTCTTGTTTCACATTAGTCCGCGTATTTTCTGCGATGAGGTTCGGAGCTCCATTCTTGACGCTCACCGATCTTCGTCGACTTGGGTCCAGGTTTGTCAACGATTGTTCGAATCCAAGTTCATCTCCTAGACTGAAACCTGGAATGGTTAGAAGGGAGAATAATAAGTGAGTTTACTAATATTTTTATTCTTAGCATTGCCCTGTGTTCCTGTGTTAACCGTGGATAAATTTCGATATAAAAACAGTCAGATGGACTTAAATAAACTTTATTTAATGACCCAAACCAAATAAAAAAATACAAGTAAATAAATAGTGAAGTAAATTGTTAGCCTGTAATATCTCATAGTTGGGCAAAGGCCTCTCACATCACTGAAGATATCAGTACAGTGAGGAGGATTAGGCGTAATCACCACTCTCGCCTAATGCGGGTTGGTGATCTCAAACCCGAGCCATATGTTTGAAAAGTAGGAAACAAGTTTTCGTTTGATCCGGGAATTGAATCCGAGACCTCAGTCTTAGTGCACATAGCACTCGACCACAGTTATTTACAGTTAACTACGAATTATGATGAACACATTTAATACCAGCTAACCAGCAACTCTGTTTAATGCCATTCATTTAAATAGTAGGTATATTGGTAGTGACATTTAAAGCAACTTACCCAAACTAGCGTGCGCCTTGATACCTCCAAGGTTTCTGACCCTGAACAACCCCGACTTTTTGAAAGCGCAGTTTATTTTGAACCCGAAGTCGGACTCTAACACGCATATTGGCTGTACGATTTCTGAAAAAAGTAAAATAATTTGTTAGACTTTGTTAAAAACATTAGCTGAATAAGTCTTCCTGTGACCACGAGTGGTGTAATCTGCTGGAGATGGTGAAAACGTATCTTCGTAAGTAATTCATTTACATATAACTAGAATGTGATACAGGTTAATTATACTAATGTTATAAGAGGTAAAAGTAAGTTTGTTTGTTTGTATGTTCTGGAATTACCAGTGCGATTTGAATAATTCTTTTTGTAATAGATAGCCACATTCAACGGGAAGGTTATAGGCTATTTTTTTGTCCCGAAATTCTCATGGGAACGGGCACAACGCGGGTAAAACCGCGGGGTCGCTGCTAGTTTATTTATAATGATAAGCAGTTTTTTTCTGTTACACCGTTTCCTACTTAAAGGTTGGTTTTCGTTGTTTTTTTAATTGGCGTCAGTAAGTCTACAACAAATAAGTACACGAAATAGAATTTAAGTATTATTATTAATGAATCCGTTCCGCGTGAGTCGAAAACTGGTTTCATATCTCGCTTTACCAAAACTTCAGATAATATTAATCAGTTGATAAATCTTTTGTTTTTGGCTATGTCACAATATAAATTAGATACTTATATTGTGGCTATGCTATCTATACACTCGTAGAAAAAATGAGAAAACTTTGCAAGCTGTCTTAACCGATCACGATCAATTTTTGGGACCGGCTCGATGTAATTTTTTCAATTGAAAATTTATAAATATTTACTAGACAAATAAATTAACACACGGTTAATTAGGCACAAACTAAGCTCTATGTTTGTATTTTGGAAACTAACTTACATTGACAAACATAAATACTTTATATAAATATATTATTTGCAACCAGACGTCGTCGTCAACAACTATTTTTGCACATTACATATTGCTGACTCCGAACCCGCAAACTCTGAAACAGCAAGCGCTCATCACTGTGCCAATGTGCTTGCTATTAAGTTTATGAACAAGTAGATTAACAAAAAATACATTAACGACAAGGATGCCATATACCATAAAACAACACGTCAAGCACGAAACCATTATCAAAGTACCCACGAGGCTTTTTATGTTAATCGATTATTATAACATAATTATTAAACGCAACGGACCAGTAATGTATAATACATGTATTCATAGTTAATTACATCAATTCGAGGTTGAGATTCAAGGCTTTAAGGTATACATTCTCTTTTGGGAAGTTAAACCTACTTCCTAGAATATGTTATAGATTAAACTGTCAAACTTAAGATTATCTATGTATGATTAGTATTAGTTGACTAGTAACAGCCTGAGTTTTTACCCGCGTTGCTCCCTTTCTAGTGGGAATTGGGATGAAAAATAGCTTTTAATCTTTCCGTTGAATGTATGGATAGCCATTACAAAAATAATTATTGAAATCGGATTGGTAGTTTCAGAGACGAGCACGTACAAACAAACATTTTTATTTTTTATTACATTAGTATATACTCGTACTGTTACTTTCGATTTGCTTAGGAATCATCTTCGCATCAGAATGTGCTTTCTCCACCTTTCATTTTAAATAAAAGAATAATTAGACTAATTATTCTTAAGTAAACGGGTGTCTTATACTTGTAACATCTTACATATATAATTCCCATACAATTAAAATAAAATTAAAGTTATTCATGTTTTTGATAGGCGGTTATTTCCGACTTCTTTTTCGAGCTTAGAGTTGAACTGTATGCAATAGATTTAGTAGTGTGATAAGTAAATCGAGTGTAAAGATTGATATCAGTTGTGAAGTTCGCCTATATAGTACGTTTTAGTTAGACAGTGAGGTTATGGCCACACGCACGCACGCACAAAACACACACCCAGACATCCAATTCAAACTTTTGCGTCGTGGGTTAAAAATATTATAATCAATACTTCTATCTATAACTACTAATGTAATAAAGCTGAAGAATTTGTGTTTCTGTTTGTTTGAATGCGTTAATCTTCGGATAAATCTTTTAATAATAAATAGTAACATTCAACGGAAAGGCTATAGGCTATTTGTGCTTCCAAAATTTACATGGGAACGGGCACAACGCCCAAACCCTACATATCAGGAATAGAAGCGAAGACATTACAACATTTGAAGAACGACTATATCGAGACTAAAGCGATAATTATTACCTTTGGATTCATATAACTATAAGAATAATTACTAAGTACAGGACGAAATTGATTCATTACTAAGAATACTAAGATCAAGGTACGTATTACGAAACATCTTTCAGCGAAACGGGTTAAATAGCTGGATCCAACGTAAATTATACGGGTGCGCCAAAGTTCACCTAAATTTTCAACTCCGATAATTGGAAATCCGAAAATGTTCTTCCTAACATTTTTCATCCTAACTATCACAATTCCTAACTACTTTGTCTCTAATGTTCATAATCCGAATGATCACTCTTCCTAAAATTTTTCATCCTAAAGTTTTCATTCATACTATTTGTAGTGCTACCGGCGATGTTCATAACACTCATGTTTCTTTTATACTATTATTCAAAGTCATATCTTTTTTGTTTAGATTTCTTTTTATAGGTTAGGTTAGGTTAGAACTGTGACCAACTACGCGCGAGCCGAGCGAGCGAAGCGAGCGGTGCCGCGGCAGCGGCCGGCGAGCGCTACAACAAAATTATGCCATGTTATATTATGTCTAAAGTTTTTATGCAAATGGATAGGGAACCGTTTTGTAATCACAAGAAATAGTTTAAAAACAAACCTTTTCCTTTAAAGCGTTATGATAAAAAACAGTAGGAGTTTAAATATATTTACATTAATGATATTATTAATTACAATTTTCGGAAACATGAGTGTTATGAACATCGCCGGTAGCACTACAAATAGTATGAATGAAAACTTTAGGATGAAAAATTTTAGGAAGAGTGATCATTCGGATTACAAATCGTTAGGAAGAACAATTTCGGGTAAAGAACTTTAGTTGAGCCAATATGGACCCAAATTATACATATTAATTAAACAAGGACGTGTGACGTCACCAAATTGGCGGTACAATACATTGGTTGGGTGGTATAAAAACTCCGACACCAGGGTTGGCCATTAACGAACTTACTTAATCAAAAGGTTACAAATTACATACTTTTCAACACTGATTCAACCGCAGAATGATTTGGGTACATTAAATACCTATCTAATAAAGCACTGCAAAGATTGCAATGGCGAAATGGAAATATGTTGGTAATGTGATTCGTAATAAACACTGCAATAAGACGTATTTTACACTTACATCACCTTGAACGTAACCAAACAATATTGGTCAAAGGAGATGCTGTTGGGCAATGATTTCAGTCTCCGATTTTTACAAAATGGCTCAATAGCTCTGACACCAGGATTCGTCAGGTTGAACATCCACTCGATGAAGAAGAACAAAATGTTTTTACTATCTGCTTTGCAAATGAGCAAGATAAGTGTGCTATTATAGTTCCTATGTATAAAAGCTTATAATGTTGATTATAATAACTAATTGGTATTATTAAGTTAATAATACTCCTCGGTAGTCTAGCGGTATTTGCACTTGCCTGCAAAGACTAAGGTCCTGGGTTTAATTCCCGGGTCGAGCGAAAACATGTTTTCCTACTTTTCGAACATGGCTCCCTGGAATGCCCCTTGAAGCAGGTCATCTAAAGTTAGTTTTAAGGCACTAGGGGGTTGGGTCTCGCCGCCCCCTCGTTAAGCAAAGCTAAGCTATCTTGGGCCAAGTTCTCCATAGGGACAAAAAGACATCACAAAAAGAAAAACATTTTTCTCATACATTATATGTATTTTCATAATTGAATGATTTGTTAGCTCCGGTTATTCCATTCATCAGACCTTCAGTCTAAACTCCCACACAAGAATGACTAAGCCACACATAATTACGTGTATTGAAGTAACCCCGGATCTGTGAACAATTACCCAATAGTCCAGTGATCGGCGGCATCATGCGCAAGGATATTGAACTATGCGGATGTGACCTGGATTTCACTCGTCCTATACGAGTGGTAGCACGCGCCGATGCCTCCGAGCAAAAGTGGTCACGCTTTTTTTAACCTAATTGTCTTGAGATTTATTTTTTAATTGAAGATATACTTTTGGCTACAAAATAGATAAGGTTTCATTTTTACCGGCCTCAAAAATGTAAACGTAGTATCAATTCAAAATGAGAAGTGTTTGTTTAAAACTAAGAAACCCTAGTTTTCAATTCACCGGAATCTTTTTTTTAAATAGAAACGTATTTCTTTTAAATATTTTCTGTTTATCTTCTTTAAAATACAATGCATAGGTTTATCTTTTTTTGTTAACTAGTATACTCATCAAATTATTAGTCATTCAAGAACTCGAATTCTTATATCACAAGGGTACCAATCCACCTCGGTTTAGCTGCACTAAGTATGACATGATAGTTTGATATCAAACGAAGCATAGCAACGTGAACGTAGCATAGCAAATCTGCATGACTGGTTGGAACTGCCATAACTGCACGTACAACAAATATTATATCATTACATTTCTCGCCAAATTCTTGCAAATATAAAAAGCAAATAGAAATACTGCGCACTTTCTCTAGAAATAATGCAAATGACATCATAGTGACGCCACAGTGAATCTGTTGTTTAAGTAGCCGGATGCTTAGGAGAAAGGCTCTGAGATAATAAATATATATATAATAAATCACTACATAGTATAAAATAAAGTCGTCTCTGTTTCGTGTCTGTTTGTCTGTATGCTTAAATCTTTAAAATTACGCAACGGATTTTGATGCGGTTTTTTGTAATAGGTAGAGTGATTCAAGAGGAAGGTTTTTATGTAAAAAAAATCCCGAAATTCCCACGGGAACGGGCACAACGCGGGCAAAACCGCGGGGCGCTGCTAGTAAATATATATATATAATAAACTAGACGCCCCGCGGTTTCACCCGTTTAGTGCCCGTTCCCGTGGGAATTTTGGGATGAATAATAGTCCGTTGAATGTGGCTTTCTAGTTCAAAAATATTCAAGTCGGATTGGTAGTTTCTGAGAATAGCCCTTACAGGAAAACAAAGTTAGAAACTGTATCTCTTTATAATATTAGTATTAGTATAGGTGAGTGGTTGAATTAATAAATAAATAATAATAATAAATAATAATAAATACTTGGACAAATTCACACACGGTTAATTAGACCCAAAGTAAGCTCTAAGCTTGTGTTATGGAATCTAGACACGCGGCAGCGTGTCAAGCCAAGTTCAAGCAAAGGAACGGCTAGCCAGCGCCGAGTGTAATATTACACGAACCATTTGGTGCCACTTTTGACCCTTCTATAACTCAAAACCTATTTAACGTAAACACATGAAACTTCGTGTGTTTAATTATATCCATTAGGACATCTAGAAACCCAAATTTCATGAAGCTAGCTCAAACGGTTATAAAGATATGAACGTCAGAAAGTCGTAAATTTTAGTATTGACTGACTGACTGACATATAGTACCTAAACCTAACCTACTTCCAGATGACCTAGAAGGATGAAATTTGGAATCTAGCTCGGTAATTGTGTGTAAGCGTAAGAAAAAATCTAAAAATATAAAATAGTTAAAAAATAGGGGGGGTCCCCATACAAAAAAAAAGACGTGTGGCACTCGGGGACTGCCGCGGTGAAGCTATTGCATAGCATTTTGTATCAACTTATGCAATTATATTTGATATATTTGATATCTCTTCTCTCTCACCCCACCCGCCTCCTCTCTCTCACCCCTCCCGCCTCCTCTCTCTCACCCCCTCTCTCACCCCCCTCTCTCACCCCCTCTCTCACCCCCTCTCTCACCCCCTCTCTCACCCCCCTCTCTCACCCCCCTCTCTCACCCCTCTCTCACCCCCCTCTCTCACCCCTCTCTCACCCCCCTCTCTCACCCCCTCTCTCACCCCCTCTCTCAACCCCTCTCTCACCCCCCTCTCTCACCCCCCTCTCTCACCACCCTCTCTCACCCCCCACTCTCACCACCCTCTCTCACCACCCTCTCTCACCCTCTCACCACCCTCTCTCACCCCCCTCTCTCACCCCTCTCTCACCCCTCTCTCACCCCCCTCTCTCACCACCCTCTCTCACCCCCTCTCTCACCCCCCTCTCTCACCCCCCTCTCTCACCCCCCTCTCTCACCCCCCTCTCTCACCCCCCTCTCTCACCACCCTCTCTCACCCCCCTCTCTCACCCACCTCTCACCACCCTCTCTCACCACCCTCTCTCACCCCTCTCTCACCGCCCTCTCTCACCCCCCTCTCTCACCCTCTCTCACCCCCCTCTCTCACCCCTCTCTCACCCCTCTCTCACCCCCCTCTCTCACCAGCCTCTCTCACCCCCCTATCTCACCCCTCTCTCACCCCCCTCTCTCACCACCCTCTCTCACCCCCCTCTCTCACCCCCCTCTCACCACCCTCTCTCACCCTCCTCTCTCACCCCCCTCTCTCACCCCTCTCTCACCCCCCTCTCTCACCACCCTCTCTCACCCCCCTCTCTCACCCCCCTCTCTCACCCCCCTCTCTCACCCACCTCTCTCACCCCCCTCTCACCACCCTCTCTCACCCCTCTCTCACCGCCCTCTCTCACCATTCTCTCACCCCTCTCTCACCCCCTCTCTCACCCCTCTCTCACCCCCCTCTCTCACCCCCCTCTCTCACCACCCTCTCTCACCACCCTCTCTCACCCCCCTCTCACCACCCTCTCTCACCACCCTCTCACCCCTCTCTCACCCCCCTCACTCACCCCTCTCTCACCCCCCTCTCTCACCCCTCTCTCACCCCTCTCTCAACCCCCTCTCTCACCACCCTCTCTCACCCCCTCTATCACCCCCCTCTCTCACCCCTCTCTCACACCCTCTCTCACCACCCTCTCTCACCACCCTCTCTCACCCCCCTCTCTCACCCCTCTCTCACCACCCTCTCTCACCACCCTCTCTCACCCCCCTCTCTCACCCCTCTCTCACCACCCTCTCTCACCCCCCTCTCTCACCCCCCTCTCTCACCCCCTCTCTCACCCCTCTCTCACCCCCCTCTCTCACCACCCTCTCTCACCCCCCTCTCTCACCCCTCTCTCACCCCCCTCTCTCACCACCCTCTCTCACCACCCTCTCTCACCACCCTCTCTCACCCCCCTCTCTCACCCCCCTCTCTCACCCCTCTCTCACCACCCTCTCTCACCACCCTCTCTCACCCCCCTCTCTCACCCCCTCTCTCACCCCCCTCTCTCACCACCCTCTCTCACCCCCTCTCTCACCCCCAACGCACAATCGCACACAACGCCGTGTCGAAGACTGCCGAACTGAAACGACGTTAGACGATGCACGGCCTTCAAGCCACACCTCCTTCCCGTCGGATCGGGTAAGCGTGAGGTTTTTTCGTTACGGAATTTTTGGATTTGGTCCCCGCGCTCAAGGCCCGCGATAGAAGCTATGCAATAGCTTAAAAATATATTTTTTAATTGTAGCGTTGGAACCGTTACTAGCAGATATTTGAAACTATCCCAATATATGTATTATTATATTTGCTATTTAACTGCAATATAAACGTAAAGTTAAGTAAAAAAAATGAGTGGTGTCCCCATTCAAAAAAACTTAAATTTCGCGCTAAACAACCGGCCAACGGTGTGTCGTCGGCGGCGCGCGGTAGGTACTTATGACGCGGTCGGTCCACCGTCGCCCCAGCCAATCAGCGTCACGCTCTGATGAATAGTACACAATTATAAGCGGTAGCGATTTGGTAAAAATTTAGCGGGTCGGTTGGTTTATACCTGCATGGTAGTAAAGCGATGTATTATTGTTACCGATATAATGTATGTATTGACTAATTTAAGAATGCTGGTTGAACTCGCTCGCGCCTTGCACTTACGCGGGGGCAGCGCGCGGCTCACAAGCGCTATACGATACAATTTAAAATGCGAACGAACCAAAGTACCTATGCAGCGGAAACGCAAGAAAAAACAATAAATATCAATACCTAGTTTTCTTTACAAAAAGTAATGATATCCCACCAAAAACATAAATGTAAAAAAGGAGAGCCAAGTTCAATACAAAAATTATGCATGGCTATGGGCTTCGCTGCAAAAAGAATGGAGATCTAAATGAGGGCCAAGTTCTAGGCAATATCTCAATATGTATTTATAGGAACAAAATAACATTATGAACAAGTATTAAACTCTATTTCTTCTCTTTATTCGATACCTATGACAATTGCTGTTATTTAAAAATGTGAGATCTTAAAGTGGGTTAGATTTAACTTGGCCAGTTTGTTGTTATATGTTGAATAACTTTATAAAATGACTGCTGTAATGAAAACTGGTCAAGTCAAATCTAACTCACTTTAAGATCTCACATTTTTAAATAACAGCAATTGTCATAGGTATCCAATAAAGAGAAGAAATAGAGTTTAATACTTGTTCATAATGTTATTTTGTTCCTATAAATACATATTGAGATATTGCCTAGAACTTGGCCCTCATTTAGATCTCCATTCTTTTTGCAGCGAAGCCCATAGCCATGCATAATTTTTGTATTGAACTTGGCTCTCCTTTTTTACATTTATGTTTTTGGTGGGATCTAACTCACTGATACTACTACTTATACATACACAAATACTTTATAAGAATATATAATTGACACCCAGACGTCGTCGCCAACAACTATGTCTTCACATATTGTTGACTCCGGGCGGGGATCGAACCCGCAACCCCCAACACAGTAAGCGCTCTCACTGCCACTGTGCCAACGGGCTTGTCAAAAATAAAAAAACTGTCTATATTATTTGATACGTTGTTTTTGTTAATAATGAGAAAGTTCGAAGGTTGGTCAAACGACTGACTCATCTGATCAACCTTTATGTATTGCACTTCAACTTTAAAAAGATTCTGACGTAATACGGAGCTTCTATTTTTTTACGAAGGTTAATAAAAACTCTTTTTAACGTTCGTTTAAAAGAATGGAGGGATGGAATCATAATTAACGCGCTATTACATAGAATTTATCTTGCTAAATCTTTACTACCTATTTTGGAATTGTTTTTAGAGAGTAAGTAAGTTCGCGTAGGTCAGTGCCCAACGCTGGCGACAGAGTTTTTAGACTACCCAAAAGTCTCCGACATAGTCTAACGATTTTAGAGAGTAACTAGCTGCGCCCCGCGGTTTCACCCGCGTTGTACCCGTTCCCGCGGGAATTCCGGGATAAAAATAGATGTTGTCCAATTCTCAGGCCTACCCGATATGTACACTAAATTTCATGAGAATCGGTCGAGCCGTTTCAGAGGAGTTCAACCACGGTACCCGTTCCCGCGGGAATTTCGGGATGAAAAATAGATGTTGGCCGATTCTCAGACCTACTCAATATGCTCACAAAATTTCATGAGAATCGGTCGAGCCGTTTCGAAGGAGTACGGGAACGAACATTGTGACACGAGAATTTTATATATAAGATAATAATTAAGATTTAACACTAACTTAATAACTATCAAACAACTATAGAATTGGGCACAATAGTAAGATTTAGCCCTTCGTTTCAACTGTCACTGTCACTGTCATTTAATGGCCAATAAACGCACTACCTATTGAAAATTGAAAACAAGCTCATTATAGTACGACAGACAGAACGATACATCAGTCTACCTTTAAACAATAGATAAGAAAGCTAGCCATATTATACCTCTGTTATTACCTCCAATTCATCACGTCATACTTGTCATTTTCAACGTAATAATCGTATAACGATATTGTGTAGAAAATTGCGTCCAATATAAAGAGTAACGTAAAATCATTGATAGAAAAGTGAAAAGTGTAGTTAGTTATGACCAACGAAGCGTGAAGAATGGATTGATGTATCATGTTCGGTTTTAAGTATTGGGTGTTTGAAGTTGGGTAAATAAAGAAAGTGATTGATTTTTAAGGAAGCTTCACTGCTTCAAAATTATGTATAAGTATATTTTAGGTTATGAATAATTATATCTCTTCAACCTCACTGTACTGATATCTTCAGTGAGATGAGAGGCTTTTGTCCAGCATTGGGACATTACAGGCTTATACTTACTTACTTGATAATATCTAATGGTTCTTGGTAATGATTTTTAATTTTCAATATGTTAGGAAGAAGGCGATGGATAGGGAAGGCTGGCGATGTTTGGGGGGGACCTTTGCCCAGCAGTGGGACAGTATAGGTTAGATAAATGTAATATCGACGGGGAAGTGCGAACAACTCCTAACTTACAAAAACCAAATTTTACAGGAGGCGAAAAAAACCGTTTTTTATTTTTCCCAGATGTTTAAGAAAAAATGTGTAAATGGCAATTTTATACTTAAATGGACCCGCATGTAAGGTAATAATCAAAATTTGTTTGGAATAAGTATTTGGCGAGATAATGTAAGATAGGAGGTATCACCAAGCTCGTGTGGCTGAAATTTTGAAGATAGGAGTATTTTCCATACTTCAAAAAAGTAACAGAAATCATTTAAAATTATCATTTCTCGTTGAAGTTTTCAATCATATTAGGTAATAATATAACAAAGGAATCTAAAAATTACTAAAAATAGACCAAATATTCAAACTAGGCGATTTTTTTGAAGATAGGAGTTATTGGCTTTCTAATATCAACATCATCGTCACTATATCGGTTAAGATAGGAGGTATTTTCAAAATGAAACACTGTTATAACTCTGAGAAATCAATGTTTATCCATTGCAATTTTTATTGCAGTGTTTGAAACTATAATCCTATAATTACTGTCAAATTTATTGATAAAACATCCTTTAAAAAATCAAAGATAAGCTTAAATAAAAACAGTCCCACTTCTAAAACTAAATCAACGAGAAAAAAATGAGAAAGCGGCATAAAAAAATAAAAATCTCTTTAATGACTCTAATGATAACTAAGGACTCTTAAGACTCTCTATATAAATAATAATATGCATAATCTATTTTAGTCTCTCCGTTTACAAACTTAAATTATGTACTTTAAAAATTTAACAGTTAAGTACTATTTTAACTCACTACTTAATAAACTTTCTGTTAAGAATATCGAAAACATGACTAAGATTTTTTGTTAAAAGTATAATGTAATTTTTTATTACAATTATTAAACTATTATCTTATCTAATTATTTATAGATAATAGTTTAATAGTAAGCTATGTCAATGAGTACATTTACTTGGGCCAGTTTGCATCTTTCGGCAACAGGCAAGATGCAGAAATTGCTCGTCGCATAGACAACTATTGAGCTATTGGGCCCTAGCGGAACTCCTGAAGGGACGCCTTCCAATGTCGCTTAAGCGAAAACTAATGGACATGGTGTATACTTCCTGTGCTCACATACGGTGCACAAACTTGGTCATTGACAGATTCGCAGAAGTCCAGTCTCAAGGTTTGCCAACGGGCGATGGAGCGCAGCATCTTGGGTGTCAAGCTAACGGACAGAGTCCGAAACACCGAACTGCGCTCCCGCACAAAATCGCCGATGTAGGTCGCAAGTCTGCTGAGCTAAAATGGAACTGGGCTGGACATGTCTGTCGCAGGCTTGATGAGTCTTGGGCAAAAATCGCCACTTTATGGGACCCAGACCCAAAGAGGCGATGCCGCGGCAGACCAAAAAGGAGATGGCGAGATGAACTAAACGGATTTTTGGCTGGTTGGCGTCGTGAAGCTCTAAATAGAGAGAAGTGGAAAAGATGGGGGGAGGCCGTTGCCTAACAATGGGACACCCAAGGCTAATATAATAATAATAATAATAGACAACGCCTGGAAAAGCTACTGGTCCATGAAAACGCTAATGAAGGGAGATTTGCCAATCTCTCTGAAGCGCAAACTCATTGACATGTGCATCTTGCCCATCCTCACCTACGGTGCGCAAACATGGTCACTTACCAAAGCACAGAAGACCCGACTCAAGGTTAGTCAAAGAGCAATGGAACGCAGCATTGTAGGTATCAAGAGACAAGACCGCGTCAGAAACACCATGCTGCGTTCCATGACAGGCGTTGCAGACATGGGAATTACAGCTGCCAAGCTCAAATGGAATTGAGCTGGTCACGTAAGCAGGATACACCCGGACAGATGGGCAAAGATTGCAACGGAATGGGAATTCCAAGATGCCCCCAGGCCCCCAGGTTGGCCTCCGACTCGATGGCGGAAAGAGCTGGGCGATGATAATAAGGATTGGAAGGAGTTGGCTATGGCAAGAGATAAATGGAAGAATTGGGGGAGACCTTTGCCCAGCAGGGGAACAGCGAGGTTACGTAAAAAAAAACTTTATGAGGCAGGTTGTTGAATCCAAGTAAAATATTTGTCGTCCAGCACAATTTACATAGTAATTGAATATTATTTACTCAAAAACAATCAAAAACGCTGCAAATAGATTAAAAACACAGCACTTAGTGACGAGACGTCGCGCACGTAAGCCGGTGTCCCTTTCACACTGCGAGAGACGCACCGTTTTTTTCTCGCTCTAGAGCGGGAACACAGTACTTGCGTATGAAGATAGGAGATATTAGCTCAAAGTTTTATTTTAAATGAAGTTACGAGATGTTTCCATTTGTAAGTTAGAATATATTTCCTGCCAAAATTAATCAGGTTATGTTAGACCTTAACTTAAGAGATGTTTCTTCGATGCCTAGCTACGTCAATTTTGCGAATTTCAACTTAATTCATATATCAGTAGACGCGCAAATTCATTCTCTATCGAACTGCATTCAAAAGTCGTTTTCGCAAAAAATGTAAGTTAGGAGTTGTTCGCACTTCCCCGTCGATATGTTAGTTTACCTATAGGTACAAGTTACTGAATCATTGTACCTATGTTTAAAGTAAAAGTATAGAACTAACGAATGTAAACTAAACATTGATCGAACCGTTGAAATTGCCGTTAAATCACATCAATAGTAATGTTATTTTTTCTTTCAATATGCTTGTATCACTACATAGTATAAAATAAAGTCGTCTCTTTTTCGTGTCTGTCACACTGTTTGTCTGTCTGTATGCTTAAATCTTTAAAATTACGCAACGGATTTTGATGCGGTTTTTTGTAATAGGTAGAGTGATTCAAGAGGAAGGTTTTTATGTAAAAAAATTCCCGAAATTCCCACGGGAACGGGCACAACGCGGGTAAAACCGCGGGGCGCTGCTAGTAGGTAATAAAATAAATATCTTGTCCTAGCTATTATATTCTTAATGGTTTCCTAATTTTAAGCGAACACTACTCATTTGGAATTGAAACTATAATAGGTTAATTATAGGTTTACGAATACACTTCGCCTTTATTTAACACTAGCAGCGCCCCGCGGTTTTACTCGCGTTGTACCCGTTCCCTTGGGAATTTCGGAATGAAAAATAGCCTATAACGTTCCCGTTGAATGTAGCTATCTATTAAATTCTAAAAATCTTAAAATAATTATCCAAATTGGCCTGATAATTCCTGAGATTACCTCGAACATACAAACAAACTTTTTTTTATACCTTTTTATAATACTAGCTGTGCCCCGCGGTTTCACCCACAGCGCACCCGTTCCCGTAGGAAATACGGAATAAATATTATCCTATATCCGTCTCCTGGTTCTAAGCTACGTCCCCACCAATTTTCAGCCAAATCGGTTCAGCCGTTCTCGAGTTATAAATAGTGTAACTAACACGACTTTCTTTTATATATATAGATTAGTATAGATCTTTATCAGACGTATTATATTATTTAAATAAGAAGACGTTTTACTTAATCCAAATGTAGGTGTCCGTGTCGTAATAACTTTCCCAGGCAAGTGAAATAATTCTAAATAATTGCCGCGGCGCACGAGTATCGCCGAGTCATTACAAATGCGGTTATTTGCATAATAACTGTCGTTTGCCACGGGTTTTAGTCATCATGGCAAAACTGTGGTGTTGAGAGTAATGATATGTGAAGTAATGTAACATGTTATTTAATGTGGACAGAGTGATGTGTTCATAAGAAAGTATTTAGCAAATTGGTTGGAGAATAATGTTCTTAGAGGTGACAATCGTATTAGAGTGTTCTTGTCGAGAGTGGTTGAGTTCTTCATGCAGTATCATCAATATGCAAGTAAGTTCGGATAGGTTAGTGGCCAACCCTGGTGTCGGAGTTTTTAGACCGCTTAAAGTTCTTTGATATGGTCTAACGATGGAAACAACTGGGGCCGACAATTTTACGTGCCCGAAGTACGAAAGCGCTCAGATAGAAATTTTGTCGGCCACCCATCCGAGTAGAGGCCAAGCTGCGCGTTGCTTAACTATCGCAATGAGCTAATATCGCTTAGTCTAACTACGCAATGAGCTCGCCTAAAGTAACTGTGGACCACGGTTTCCTATTATTCTTCAACATGTCTAAAAAATACTACTTAAAGTATAGTATAACTATAGTAGACTAATCGCGCCCTGCGGACTTACCCGCGTTGTACCCGTTACGTAGGAATTTCGGGATAAAATGTATCCCATGTGTTAGTTATTTGGATGTATAACCTATATTACTGTAAAGTTTCATCCTAATCTGTCCAGTAGTTTTTGCGTGAATAAGTAACAAACATACTTACATCCTTACAACTTTCGGATGTAGATATACTACATATTTGTAGGATACTTAAAACTTAACATAATTGGATATCTATTTTACTTTTGAGCTGTTTTCGCATGGGTGTCGAACATCGTGTATTTCGTGTATCTCTTTTGTGCGCCAATTTAAATTGAAAGTAGTTATGTAGTCGTCAGGTAGTTATTGGTTACTAGTCATTTTTTGAAAAGTTTTCTAGCGTCAATACAATAGGTGTATTATATACCTACTTATTGTTAGTAATCTAACCTTCCCGTCTGTGATATTGTAAGTGAGATATTCATGTGAGTCCGTTAATTAAGAAAGTTCTATTGTTAGTCTTCTGTGACCACGGTTCCTGTAAAGGGGCCAAAACGTCAGATAAAAATGTAAAATAAAAAAGTTTTATGAAGTGTTTCAGATAAAAAAATAGTGTCACTGTTGAGTAAATACTTTGTTTTGACATTAATCGAGAGACTCTTGACAAAATTCATTTACTATGTCAATATCATACTTGAAAATTATGAGCAGTAAGGCAGTTAAGTATCTATGAAAAATAAGTTAGCCAATTTTACGTACTTCAACTTGTTTAGACTAATAACAAAATGGTAGTACTTTCATTAAAAATTCAACACAATTTAATTCGCCAGATTACAAATTCGTCAAAAATTTCTCGACCCAATATTATGTTTAATAAAGTCTGGGCCCTAAAATATGGGCGCGGCGATAGGTCACTTTCCTTTTCGTATAGAAAGTGACAGTCCGGTCCGTGGCCGACCTGTACAACCGCAATGTCACGGACATTATACACTTAGTTATTATTAGCTCTATGAGAAATTGTGGTAAAACAATGGTTTGACGAAATGATACTTAGACATTTGATTCTAT
Organism: Cyclophora albipunctata; assembly: GCA_963082685.1. Classification (NCBI taxonomy): domain Eukaryota; kingdom Metazoa; phylum Arthropoda; class Insecta; order Lepidoptera; family Geometridae; genus Cyclophora; species Cyclophora albipunctata. The sequence continues at coordinate 1,302,055 of OY720131.1, read as the reverse complement.
CGTTTGTAGGCTAATTTAATATTTGCTAAGTTGTATGATATACGTTTTTGTGAAATGTGCAGTATTATTGTGAATGCTTTAAGTGTGATGTTCTATTGTTTTTAACGAGATTTTTTTCACAGATTATTTTTATTTATTTATGTCTGCTTTTCAAACATGGCTCGGGTTTGAGATCACCAACCCACATTAGGAAAGCGTGGTGATGACGCCTAATTATCCTCACTGTATCTTTGGTGAGCTGAGAGGCCTTTACAGGCTAACACTTTGTTTTATTTGATAATTATTAATAGCGGCGTCCCGCGGTTATAACTGCCATTAAGCATAGCCAACATAGCTTTTTCATGAAACCAGCAATTTTTGATATTACACGTTCTGCCGTTCAAAGATAAAAAAACTGATCTAATTTTTTTATTTCATATCATATGTTAAATAGATTCATGGTTGAAATTTAATACATGTGTTAAATGCTGCTTGTCATAATTAATTTAGGAAGGATACATGAGCTTAATTTATTTGCAAAGTGCTTCGGATTGCAAGGCCTGATTTAATCATAAATCATGATATCGGAAACATCAAGATATTTATAAACTTTCGACACCAGGGTTGGGCCTCTTGTCGATTATTTTTATATCCAAGTATGAGGATTGAATATTTATTTCAGGGTACACACTTTAATTAATATTCTTAGACCAGAAATGAAAAATAACTCATTTAAGATCACGACCTCTCAAGTAATTACTTGTATTATAAAAACTCCACAACTGAACATTAAAATATCATTCAATATTACTTTAAACTTCAATCAATTCTAATGATTGATGTCTTGAAGAAATGTGTGTAAAGTAAAAACGAATAGTCAAATGGCATGTTGAAACTAATTTTGGAATGCAGACTGGGTCAAATCCAATGAAAAAAATCACACACAGAGATCTGTAATTCATGTAAAAAAGAACTAATTAACATTTTGGTTGTTAGTATTTTATTTTTATTCGTCATTATGTTATTGCCTACGTACTGATATGTGTTGACCGAAGCTCATTTTACAAAATACAATTAACTGAAGCATCAAATGAATAAAGCTTTGTTTTGCGAAGTTTAATCTGTTTATTTGACACTAGCAGTGCCTCGCGTTATACCCGTTCCCGTGGGAATTTCGGGACGAAAAATAGCCTATAACCTTACCGTTGAATGTGGCTATCCATTAAAAAAAGAATTATTCAAATCGGGCCGGTAAATTAGCCCTAACAAACATACAAACAAAGTTAGAAGTTTTACCTCTTTAAAATATTAGTATAGATTATCTTCAACCAAACGTCGCATACATTGAAATGATTAGTCCGTACACTGCTAATGAATGCAATGCATTTCAGTACTTTGTCAAATTATAAACTCGAAAATATTCATTGACATCTAAGTAGTTATTGCAAAAGTGTTGAATTTGACAAGGTTTTAGCTCGCTCATCATTTGGATAGGCTGTACATGGTACTCAGTACTATATTAACTAATGTTTACAAATGCTTATGATGCTTGCGAAAACCTATTTGCTTCAAGTGATTAAGGTCACGTATGAAAGAGGTGTCACCAAAATATTGATAGTTTTTTTATACTATAATTGCCGTTATCAAGGTTTTAGGTAGCTTTAAAGTAGCGACTTCTAAGTGATGGCGAAATGTTTATTGGGACAATAAACTTTATTGAAGAAGTAAAAGAGTTATACGTTGTTTACAATTGAGTTTTATGAATGCAAATTAATGATTGTACGTTGCATATTTATGTTAACACCTTTGTCTTGTAACAGGTTTCAAGGCAATTTCTTAAATGCCCATATCAAATTACTTTGTAACATTGTATTCTAAAAAATGACTACTTGCTTCATACCTAACAACCAAAATAAGGTTATAAGAAACTCTTATATATACACTAGATACTACATCCAAATATTTTAAAAATCTTTGTAAGACTGAATCATATAAACTAACTCTATACTAATATAAAAAAGCTGAAGAGTGATTTTCTGTTTGAACGCGTTAATCTCGGGTACCACCAAACAGATTTAATACAATATTTTTGTATAGAAACCAACGGGACACGGAAACGGGCACAATGCTAGTAAGGCGGAGCGGGACAGGGCGCTATTAGTTTGGTCATACCTATGCAAGTTAAGGTGCTTTTCTCCGAAAAATATGTTAGAGTATGTAACGTGTGACCTGTGGCTTTGGAAATTACGCTTTCTTAGCAATAAGATTAATCAAGGCTCTGTAAGATTATGATTTACTAGGTTCACCTAATGTGAACGTACAAGAACTGTAGTAACAAAGTCATTAGACCAATCTAAACTAGATTACTTGTTGACACAGAACTTTGCAAGCATCATCAATCATTGTTGCCGAAACTATAACTCATACTTTATCTCAGACTAGCCGCGCCCACTGTGTTACCCGCGTTGTACCCTTTCCCCCAAGAATTTCGGAATAAAATGTATCCCATGTGTTATTCTGATGTATAACCTATATTACTGTAAAGTTACATCCAAATCATACATACATCCATACATCCATCCTCACAAACTTTCGCATTTATAGGTAATATTAGTAGTGATCTAGTTTTTGATGCAGTTTTTTAACAGATAGAGTAATTCAAAAGGAAGGTTTATGTGTATTAAAAAATCCGAAATTCCCACGAGTACGGGCACAAATGGGTTAAACCGCAGGGCGCTGCTAGTTTACTCATATAAGTATTTTAATTTTTTATTCAGTAATCTTCACTCTTAATTCTCTTAAGTAATTTATATGACATGGTAAAACGGAGTTAACAGGGCTTAACTAAACCATAATTACTTACATCTTTTCGTTGGTGTAGCAAAACAAAAGGATGTTTCGTAACATGTAAGATTATAAAGAGTTTGCAACATATTTTTAATTAAATAAATTATCTCGGAATGAGACAAGAATCTTGATGATTCAATTTAGTATTTTAATGTTTTTGTCCTCTTTAGTTTTAACAGTTATTAAGTTCACTGAATGTTTGGTTTACCAAACTAAGATCAAAGTCAAGAGAAGCATATTGTAGATTAATTGAGAGAGATTATACATTTTTCTTCATATGGCAAATGCTTTCTCATAAAGATAATGGCAACATAGGGAAATAACTCCATTGTCCATTAACATTGACAGGAGAGAGAACTCAGCTCTTGTAGGGGTTCCCGCACACGGGCCACCAGCCACAACCACAAAACGCTGCCACCGGCATATTTCTTATAGTTTTCGGAGTTTGTAGCGTGTGGCGGCCGCCGGCGCATCGTGTGCGGCGAGTCCGCGAGTGCATACAAAATGTATGAAAACTACAGGAAAGAAGCCGGTGGCCGCGTTTTATGGCTGTGGCCCTGTGGCCCGTGTGCGGCGACCCTAAAAGAAGAATTATTATATGTACTACTTGCGACCCTAAAAGAAGAATTATTATATGTACTACTTATACTTAAGTAAACCCATCTCCCACTTACTAAAAATGACTTACAATAAAGCCATGCTCAAACAAACAAAAGATAGACCATAAAGATCCCCCTTTTAAGAAGGTATTAAACAAAAAATAACACCTTTTCCAACCTAAAAATCTAATGATGGATAAACCTCTTTTAAGAATGTATTAAACAAAACATTATATTTTACCCAAAATCCAAGTCAACCCTGAAAACCGAAATAATATCAATTTATCGTCTTTTCCATTATAAAGTCGTTATAAAGTTGTGTGATTACGGTCATTAGACCACGAGGGCAATACACGGTAAGTCGTCTAATGATACCTCGGTAACGACTTGTTACGTAACTCGGGTCAAGTTTAGAAGAAATTGTCATCTTATTATATTGTTAATGGTGACTAATTTGATAATAGTGATGTGATTATGTTATTAACCTTGTGAGATGGTGTAATTGTTAGAGATCTTTGCACTGTGAGTGGCTTTTAAGGTCTTTATTAATTAGTGTATGGGTGCATGGACTAATTTGTTGGTTCATGTGTTATTAGGCAAGCGTGGGGATATCGCTATTTTTTCCTTGTAATAACACGTAATCTGGTAACTACTGATGATGATATATTCGGTGAGAACCTTTTACGCTGAAAGGTTAGAAGATATAATTTCTACTATCTAAAGAGGAATTAGGGATATGAAAATTTATGAACTATTTCGGAGGCCACCGCGGTATTTATTTACTTGCAACACTTTAGAAAGCCATTGATCATTAATACTATCTATAAAAACTTTAACATACGAGTACAACTAAGGATTACGAAGATAATATAAAGTCTCAAAAATTTAATAAAAGCACCAGATTATAAGACATTTGTAAAGCATATAAATTATTATATAGATGGCAATTTATGCTATACAAAGAGTTACGTTTTATTACAAATACAATAACGAAACGGAACAAACACAATGAGCAAAAAAAATCCTGCAAAATCTATTCAATTTCCAAATAAATAGTGTTATGAAACCTCAGTTTGTATTAGTTCAAAGGTTAGTTTTACAAAGTGTTAACACTGAAATACATCAAGTATTTTGTAATGATCCTTGGGTAATTTAAAAAGGCTGTTTTAAGTAGTATTATAATTTATTTTTAATATTACAATACAAAGGACGGTGTTGAGATCAAGTTTGTTTTTTCAATGAAAACATGAATATTTGGTGTAAGTATTATGAAATTGCATAATACTTACACCGTATCAAAATATATTTGTATATGTATCTATGTATGTATGTTGCATCGCACACAAAGAGATGATAATATGGTATGCATTATGTTTATTAAGATTTTTGAAAATGACTTAATCAAAAGTGTTTAGATTTTAATAAAATACTTTCAGTCGAAGGTATATAAGTGTTTAAGTAAGTAAGTTACTTCTTATCGAGTGGATGGTGAACCTGACCAATCCTGGTGTCAGAGTTATTGAGCCGCCAAAGGCCTCTGACATGGCTTATGTAACGACTACTATCCGTAGAAAGTAACCGGGACCGACGGCTTAACGTGCCCTTAAGTTACGTCGAGTAGGTTAATGACCAACCCTGGTTTCGGAATTTTTGGACCGCCTTAAGGCTTCCGACTTGGCCTCACAATTGAAACAACCGGATATAACCAATTATAGTGTGTGAAATGTTTATGCTTTTCACTTTGAAATGGAATCTTACATGCCTTAACTTATTTACTTTGTTGTATGTAATAAAGTTGAATAATTATGTAATGTGAATGTAAAACATACAATGTATTCCAATACTAGTAGACGTTAGGAAATTGTAAGCTTTTAAGCACAATACGCGAACTGACAAGCTTTTGTAAGTGACTGTAAACATGTGTGTTTACTGTACATAAATCTTTTCTCTTACCCAAGCTTTACAATGTAATATTCGCTTTGTTGTGGCATCGTTAGAAGATAGGTTATTAGTATTTGAAATCTTTCTTGGATTTAACACTTATTTCAAAATTCAAGCTTATAATGAGAGATAACTCTGTATGTTTGTTCCACGTTCGCTCCTAAGCACTATTGAATGATAAGTAAAAGTAACAAGGAGTATTGCAAAAGAGAATATATTGACCAATAAATTCAACTTTTAATAGAGAGATAGTACAGTAAGAAACGGTGTTCAACATTGTAGCACCCATTGTTAGTTTCATTTGTAATGTAAATGAAAGTGTGGAATACAGAACGTTGGTTTTTAATTGAAGACGTTGCTTACATGAAATTATTGGTCTTAGCAAAGTCTAGGAATTAATTAAATATTTTGTCAAATCATTTGGTAATGTTGTAAGATAAAGCTGTACATATTTATTCAAATTAATTAAATGGTTTATTAAAATACCTAGTTAGACATTGAAAAAATTAATAGTCCCTACAATATAATCCGCATAACTAAAAAAAAAATAGCCAATCAGAGCCATAAATCACCATTGCATTACACTAAGTTCTAACCAAGGCAATCTGATATTAATCGATATTCGAATGTACAAAGTTAACGTGATCATACAATATTCATGGACACTTAAGTAATGTTTCTTTAATAATATGGTGTTGCTTGTAATTGAATTAGCATGGGTTTTGACGTCTGTTGTATTTCATCCGGTTAATTTTAAAAGCAAAAAAAAGGTTAGAATTATACGTAATGGTTTCTTAATATTATGTTGCCTATTGCTATTATGTTACCTACTTAGATATATTACTAATCTAAGGGCGGAAATACACTTAGTTTTTTTTTTTGTATTAGGTGATAAACACACCTAAACTTCCTTGTACTGACATAATTGTGTTGGAAGTTCTTTATCACTCGACCGTAAACATTTCCCTAATTTCCTTATTTCTTCTACTTTAAGGTTCATATTTGAATACAATCCGTTTAGAAGTCTGCATGACAGGATACCCATAGAAACACCTACCAATGCTCATAACCTTTCGCGTTTATGATACTACTAGTAGCACCTCACAGACTTACCGGCATTGTACCCGTTCCTGTGGGACTTTCAGGATAAAATGTATCCCATGTTTTATTCTAACGTACAACTTATATTACTGTAAAATTTCATCCAAATCCGTTCAATAATTCGTGTGAAAGAGTAACGAACATACAGCCTCACAAACTTTACTACTCTTTATAATATTCGTACGACAAGTTACTCTGCCTAATTGGTAACTGACCTCAAATACATAATGTCCTTATTTTTTAGTAACGTAGAAAAGTCGTACTTATATACTTTTATCAATAATTACAACGTTACGTCAAATGACATTGATCGTAAACCAGTAGCGATGTAATTAAAGGTGTTTATTCTCGTGTGAATTGCGTTATGTGTTAAGATAAATATCGTAAAACATTAAGTTAATAGAAACAGTTTTGGAGTAAGTGTTTTAATTTGATAAACCTGCAGAATGTTTAAAGTACCAGTTTGACATAGATATGTCCTTTAGTGGAATTTTACAGCCCGTTATTTTACTTAAGCTATCAGTATATTCATTTAGTAAGACGAAAGTAAATACGAGAATAAATTAACTTCGGCTGGCATATTCAGTACCTGACTAAACTCGCCAGCGTAATCAATGCTAGACAGCTTGTGAAAAAAGTTATATTGCACTGAGCCACTTTACTAGCAGTAGCTCATAACTCGCTTGTAATTAAAGCTGTTACGATATAAAGTAAAAGTAAAACAAAAAAAAGTATGAGCCTGTAATATCCCACTGCTGGGCAAAGGCCACCTTACTGAAGATATCAGTTTAGTGAGGAGGATTAGGCATAATCACCACGCTTGCCTAATGCGGGTTGGTGATCTCAAACCCGAGCCATGTTTGAAAAGTAGGAAAAAAATCTCGACCCGGGACCTCAGTCTTGGCAGGCGAGTGCTCATACCTCTAGACCAAAGTAAAGCGAATAGAATTATTCACTTTACTTAGACCAAAGTAAAGTGAATACAATTATTCACTTTACTTTGGTCTAGTTACAATTAACATCCCATTGTAACATTGCTGGGTTTTCCTCTCATCTCACTGAAGATATCAGTATGCAATAGCCGCACTCTATCGAGTGAGCGATTTCCATATAATTAATATAAAATAAAAAACCATCTGTTACACTTACAAAATATACTTGAAACAGAGTTTCGCAAGCGTACTTTGAAGGTTATTGAACAGCCTCGTACGTCCGCTAACGTTAAATAATTCGTTTTCACTTCCTATACTTCGGTAGAGCGGCTTCTGAAGCCATACGTGGGCGCCGGAGGAAATAGTTCAAAGTTATTATTTTTATTATTACCACACCACACGATTATTACCACAGTTTCATAAAAAAATATGTACTACCTATGTAAAGTACTTATGTAAATTAACACGAGTTAATCAGTGATGTTTATGTTTGTGTAATTTTAATTTATTCATTAAATTACGGTTGGGAATTTCTTACATCACGTATTTATCAAATGATATTTTTTATTTAAGATCTATACTAATATTATAAAGCTTAAGAGTTTGTTTTGTCTGTTTGTTTGTTTGTTTGTTTAAACGCGCTAATCTCAGAAACTACTGAACCGATTTGAATAATTCTTTCACTGTTAGATAGTCTATTTATCGAGGAAGGCTATAGGCTACATTTTATCCCGGATTTCCTACGGGAACGGGCACAACGCGGGTAAAACCGCGGAGCGCTGCTAGTTTACTATATTGGGACTAATGCAATCTTTCAGATATTTTTTTTTTGGATTTCAGGTGCCAATATCAAATATTTTAATATAATCACTCGTCAACGTTTATACTTCTATCCTAAATGTTTCTATTTTAATATGCGAGATATTTCAACAGATAATATCAGCATTTAGTAGCCAAACAAGGTCCTGAGAGAGAACGTCATCAATTGGAGTTTGATCATACAAAAGACATCAACGCGTTTACGAGCGACTTGAATAGTGTTAAGTTTCACTACTGACGTAATTTTTGGTGACGACATTGATGTTATTCTTAACGCAAACTTATTAATGTTTAAAACATGTATCTCATTAAAACATATATATATCAAGTCTTCTGAATTTTGATAATCTTCTTCAACCCCTATACTAATTTGGAATCCTTCACGAACGACGAAAGTCCAAGAAATCATTAGTCTAATATTATTTTCAGTTAGAACCAGCTACGTTGCTATGCTATGCAAACGTAACAAAAGAGCATAGTTTATTTGATAAAAAATCACTTGAATACAATCATCTCCGTTAGCTATAACCTACAGCGAAACGTGTGGCAAATCTGTATTCATCTATGAATTAAAATGCACTACACGATTTCAACTGATAAACATTCAAGGGCATTACTTAACATAGTTCTATACTTTCAAGTGGCATCAATTGCTAATGGACGCCAGTCATCTCTTTTTGCTTGTGTTCCGAGCGTGCCACTGACTTCGATGATGATTACTTGATGTAACCTACTTCGTACTTCAAGTAAGTACTTAAGTACACTTTGCATTCCAATTCGTATTGATAGAATACGCAGAAAGTAGCTTATTTGTAGAAAATGGGATGTGTTTGGTAAAGGTTTCTGTGGTTGGGTGTAGGAAAATGTTTATTAAGTTTTAACTATTTTGAAATCGTATTGTTGTAGAAATATTATGTTACTTAATATAATATATTTTATGAATTATTTAACTTTTCTGCATAAGTTCAAGAACAGATTTCGTATCAATGAAGATAAAATAAATCCCATATTTTAAATATAAATGTTGATGACGATAGAGTTTTATATCTTCTCAAAGGATTTAGATGAAAATTTGCATATAAATAGATTTCAGTTTAGAAAAACACATTAAAAACGAATTTAAATTTAAGATATTATTATGATATTTTACAAAAACGAAGTGTATCTGTAAACAGTGTTTTAATTTTAAAAAAGTACGGATATAGATGAAAATTACCATAGATACTGGTTATAGTTTGAAAAAGTACATTAACAACTAATTTAAAAGATACTCTGCCCGTAATTGTAGTTTCAATTCAAAATAAGTAATATTCGCCTAAGAAACGAATACTTTATAATACTCCAAATTCGATATAAACAATATTCCCACTCATCGGTATCACTCACATGAGCCACACGTAAAACATTGACCACTCGGTCAAGGCCCTCGGTTCTAGTTTGAAAGCCAACAATTTATATCAACAACTCATAATATATTCATTTCAATTCAAGTTTTCGTTAAATCTTGAAAGTGAGAGCTGTTTATAGATATATTTTACCATAAACCGAATTCCGATTTGATTTAAAACATCTTATTAACATTGTTAACCTACTTTCCTTTAACAGTTTTCGCAGTATTTATTTTTTCTCTAAAATTATCCCCAACTAAAGCATTTTAGTATGCTCTTTAAAACATCCATTTGAATTTTGAAATTATAAGTAAAAGCAGTCATAAAATGTGATAAGTTTTTATCGCGTAAGTTTAAACAATATGAATTGCAATAAAAAGATCTTTGTGTTTACAATAGGACAGTTATTGTCAATTATAAACTAATTTTTTTATAAAAATATACCTGGACAAATTCACACACGGTTAATTAGACCCAAAGTAAGCTCTAAGCTTGTGTTATGGAATCTAATTAACTGATACTACTACATATACATACACAAATACTTTATAAGGAATATACTACTATATATTTTACTTTATTTGTGTGCAGGAATTGTATAACGTAAATATTAATTGATTACAAAGAAAAATATAAAAAAGATGCTTAATAATTTGTGCCTATGCCTTGTAATATTAAAAAATACTTAAAATTACTGATTTCTTAACGTCAGATAGAATTTTATATATTTAAAAATCAATCGTGTTTCGTTAGTCTCGCTAAAACTCGAGAACAGCTAGACCGATTTAGGTGATTCTGGTTTTCAAATGTTTATCGTAATCCAGGGAAGGTTTAAATGGTAAACAGTGACGGAATAGATGGGGATGAAACCGCATGGCACAGGTAGTGTGAAATAAAAGCGAAGTATATCTGTAAACATAGATTCAATTCAAAATACTTAAATTAGTTACTCTATAAGTACCTACGTTTGCCTATCATTTTCATCTTCATTTCATTCATCAATCGTACCCATACTTTCATTGATTTCTCCCATCACTCTATCAATGAGTGTTTGATCTAATTAATGCCATTAATTGTAAATGGCATTTCTCTCAGTTTCACCGTTAACCATTGTCTATCGTGTGTGTGAATATGTACAGTAAACTATCACCATTTCCCTTTTGAGTTTAGTTTAGACTTAGGTCACGTTGGTAGAATTTTATTGTGAGAATAGTGTCGTTAAAAAGTGACAATGACGAGACTTGTGCAAGTAATTGTGATGATAAAAGTAAACTTTTTATTGTACTAGATTCATTGTTTACGTTTAATAAAAGTTTAAGTATATTGCATCAAGTAGTTCTGAATGCTTTAAGATTTTATCCGAAACAGTAATGGAATCAGAATGAAGAAATCGGTCCCAGTTATTTTACTATTAATTGAAATGTACGTTGATGTCATAGTTATTTGTTAAAACGGAATGTGACCGAAACGTGTTGAGTGACACTCAACAGTAACCTCCGTCGTACGTAAGTTCCCGTTTTAACAAATAACTCAGCCCAGTTGTTTTTTTTTGGGCGGTTTAATAACTTAAACTCAAAGGTTGACCACTAACCTACTTGAATTTACTTATTTAAAAACAAACCTACAACAATTTATACTTTTGCGCACTTATACTTGTTACAAAGAAAAAATCTCTACGGCCAAATTTAAATCAAATTTTCAACACAAAACATTCGCTAAACTCAAGCAAAAAATACGCATAAAAGAGTTTAAACTTCACATTACAACATGTCCTCAATTTTCCACGCACAATTTCACGGTTAGAATACCGCATTCACGCACAAAATGCATACAATATGATACAGCTTCACAATTTCTGTTTATTTTAACAATGGCCAATGATATTGACTAATAGAGAGTGGAGAGTTTAACTTGTAGTGAGAGTGAACATGCCGTGTTCGCGTGTTTGAAAGCATTCCGTATTGAATGGGAGGTAGGTAAAATAGTTGTCTGTTTGGATGGAAAGGATTATGGATGTTTTAGCACGGCAATTACATTACCGTGATAATAGATTGAATAGATTTTTACTGGTTATTGTTGGCTTTTTTTAGTTGTTGATGTGTGCTAAGTAAGACTAATATTTGTCGTTTAAAATCAATCTGGACTATAGCAAAAAAAATAGTTTAGCCTTGTATTTTGCTGTCTATAGGAACGTCACGTGATAGCCTCAGAACAGATTTAAACAGAACCCTAAATTTTGACAGTAGAAAAATATACTGTTTTTTTTAAGTTAAAGCGAACACATCTCATTTTTAATTGAAACTACTCAATTCAAAATGAAAAGCGTTCGCTGTTACGGATACATTCAATTAACACGTCAGTCTTCTGTAAGCACAGTTCTTATAAAGGGGACAAAACATCAGGTAAAAATGTAAAATAAAAGCGAAGTGTCGTTACTTGTCTCGCGAGGGTAGATATTAGAACAATATCAAATGTCTTGATGATTGAAAACGTATTTAATAAGTATCTCGGTAATATCATTAACAAAATGCCTGTACATTTCAGTACTATCATTTACTAAGTCATAAAGTATATGGTTATTTATTATTAAATAACTTGACATTCAAACAATAGACATACCTAATGATAACCATCTCACCCGACCGATTATAGAGATAACATGATGCTTACAAGTAATAACTAACACGCAACGATTATTCAATCTTTTGAGTTTTGAAATATGTTAAAATTGACTGGCTTTTGTGCAAAGGGTAGGTTATGGGTCAGATTCTGTTTTGTAAGATACATTTTGTTTGCAAATGATCAAGACAATATAGAAACTTGACCTTAGTCAGCAAAATTTCTGCTTTTTCAAATATTTTAGAAACGAAGTAAAATTTTACTATTTTTTTAAACTAACAACAAGAATTTAAATGAACTTCCATTTATGGAACATGAAATTTCAAGTGCATTATGACTTTCTAGATTTTACGATTCCCGCTTTGGCGTAAAATATGTGATAAACTGTATTCTCTCAAACGGAAAACTTCATCTTCTGTCTTTAATTTCCAGACAGACAGCTAACTATTAACCTTTCTTTATCTAACCTTATATTTCTTAATGTTAACCAAAAGCGCAATATCGTATTTCTCCTGTGAAAGTCAATCATCCTAATACGGCAATTCTTTATCATTTAATACTAGCAGCGCCCCGCGGCTTTGCCCGCGTTGAGCCCGTTCCCGTAGGAATTTTCGAAAATCCTTTCTTAGTGTGCACTTACGTCACTTAAAGAACCTTCCTGCCAAATTTTATGTTTCTAGGTGTAGCGGTTGAGGCTATGCGTTGATTATCAGTCAATCAGTCAGTCAGGACTTTGAATTTTATATATATAGATTTATATAAAAGCAGTATAAATAACAGCATACAAACTGCCTTAGTTAAAACAACGAAATATCTACAAGCTAGTAATAACAATGTTTATATACCCTTACATAAAATCTTGTTTAGAAAGTGTTTGGCTCTGTTACGGCGGCTCTCGTAATTTGACTAGTTATTCAAGTTACAGGCGACATGTATGGAAATGTTATAGGTCTTGCATTTGAGTATGATCTGATAACTGTGTTTGACCAGCTTGGTCTTCTTACTTATATTTATTTGTAGGACTACTTGGCTCTCGCTTCTGCAAAGTATACAGTTGCTTTACATAATATTATGTGAATTAAGCGAATTTATAAAGCTGTTTATATGCTACGTAGTCAGTAATATTATATAGATTACTTCATCATCATAATAAGAGTAAGCTTCTTGTCGGTGAGTCCGATGCAGACGTCTCCATCTATTCCTATTCAGAGCAAGCTTCTTCACATCTCTATACGACATGACAGACACTTTTTCTTTAATCTGACTCATGTTACTGATTATAGGCCTTCCCCTACCTCGCTTTCGTTCAACTTTACCTTCCATGATATTATTTATGTATCTGTCATTTCGTATGAGATTTCCTATCATCTTCCCTCTCCTATTTTCTATTATCTCTTCTTCATTTGTCACCCTTTCATTCCAACTAATCCTTTCCATCCTACAGCCCAACACCACATCTCAAACGCTTTCAACCTCTCACTATCCCGTTGAGTCATCGTCTACGTCTCACATCCATACAGCTATACTCCAAATATATGATTTAATAAACATTTTCTTTACCTTTCTAGACATTTTGGATTTTTTTTCGTAATGCATTATGATTGGTCAGTTAAGCACCGCACAGCTCCACTCCGCTTCACTGAATGAATTTTGGAATAGATTTTTTCTTAAATTAAATAGGTGAAACTCTAGAGTTGAACTGAGGCGTTTATTCCTAATTTTACTGCTGCTGCTAAAACTTTACGAGTAAATGCTTTAGCTGATGGTATCAGAACATAATCAGATAACTTAGGCCAATGCAACTCTCACGCCTTGAATACCTTTGTCCACCTCATTAATTAGATTTATTGGTATCATTAGTTTCATTAACATGAATATGAAATTAATTTATTTTAATATCATAGTATTGAGTCACCTAATATAAATGTTAATGGATTATAATAACCTATTTAAAAGTACCCAATAATCGTAATTATTGACGTTTTTACAAACTGTTTTAGTAATTTATTGATAATGTTATTAAGGTATTTGTGTGCAATAGATTTTTGGTTGAACATTTCACATATTTAATCGATGAATCAGTCTCAACGCTAGGTTCCTCCCCAATCCTCCCTTGTCCTGAGAGCCATATCATAGTCAAGACTGCAATTAGATCCTCAAACCACTTTCACAAACAATATACAGTTTCAATCACCAGAAATCGAACCAGCTCATTTAAATACGTCTTCACGACTTGACTACTAAACAATGCAGGTCAGGAAGGTACATTATATTTAATACAACATTATAATTGGTCCCAAACAATAATCACATACAAAATAGCTATTTATATACGTTTATGAAAGTACGCCTTTCACTCAATGGAGAAAGTATTCAGGTGTTGATAAAAATATATGTCTAGATCAATTAGTTTTAAATACTTAACGTTAAATGTATCGTTTTATAGCATTTTGGTGAAAGGAGAGTTTAAAAATCGGACCAGAAAACCCTGTTTAAATCTGGGCTGATTTTTTGAAAGGAAAACAGTTCGTTCTTGTTCTGGTTTGAAGATTGATTGTGATACCTTTTTTGACAGCAGAACCTCGAAAAGGCTAACGAAGTAAGTGCTTTTCTTTAAACTTAACTTTCTGGTTGCTAAAGTTTAAGGGAATACTATTTTGAATTGAAACTATGTTAACGGATACACTTCGCTTTTATGCTAAAAAGTTTCAATTTAAAACTTAACTTTATATTGGTTAGTGCTATAGTTATTTTGTAATATAATATAATAAGAAACACTTACCCATAATTGGTATGATTTAGAAATAATTTATAAGAGAGCCTATTAAAAACGTTAAAAGTCACGGTTATAACATGACTAGCAGCGCCCCGCGGTTTCACCCGCGTTGTACCCGTTTCCGCAGGAATTTCGCGATAAAAAGTAGCCTATGTCCTTTCTCAGGCTCTGGACTAACTGTGTACCAAATTTCATTTAAATCGGTACAGTAGTTTTGGCGTGAAAACGTAACAGACAGACTGACAGAGTTACTTTCGCATTTATAATATTAGTTAGGATTATAGGAGTCCAGATTTATTCCTAAACATCTAAAAGATAATAATTGTTGATTTCCAAAGATAGTTATTACTTTTTCTATGCAACTCCGCTTGTTTACAACATTACGCCAAAAAGTAATTTATCGGTGAAAATGAATACATAAAGAACATTACACTGAATAGCAAATAGAACAAGTGATAATAAATATTAACATCGTTGTTATATGAAGGAGAACATATTATTTTATTATACGGAAATTAAAACAGGTGTATGATTATTGATGTTTAAGTAAAAAGCTGACGTCAGGGTTGGTAATTAATTCATTTCGAGTGAGTGGTCATCCCTAGTGTCGGATATTTTAGACCGCCTAAAGGCCTCCGATGTGGTCTAACGATTGAAACAACCGATACCTATGACTTTTAGTGAAGCAAAAGCTTTTAATAGGGGCAGCGAAGCAATGGAGCGGGCTCATTTAAAAACTTAATTTTTGTGCCATCGACACGAAGAAGAAGAAGAAGTGAAGCAAAGAAAAGTATTGCCTGTAATGTCCCATTGCTGGGCTTTTCAAGCTCAATATATCAATGCTCAATTCGAAACGTTAGATGTAATAAAAAAGATATAGGAAGGATATGTACTAAGGAAGATAATTATATCTTAAAGATTTGTAAGTCCCTTTTAAAAGATTGAAATATCAAACTCCTAACAACTGCCTTTTTATTAAAAAACTAGCTGTGCCCTGCAGTATCACCCGCATTTATTCAGTCAATGCTTACCGTTCAAACCTTCCCTGGATTACGACAAACATTTCAAACCAAAATCAGCTAAATCAGCCCAGCCGTTCTTGAGTTTTAACGAGACTAACGAACCACGGTTGATTTTTATATGCACAGATATTAAAAAATACCTATTATTATTACTTAGTTTAACCATTTAAATCTAAAAAGAAACACAGTAAGTAAAAGGAGCTACATAACTATTTAGGTGGATTCACTTTTCGATTAATCATTATTTACATTAATCATCTCATTCACTATCTTATTTACAATGTACTTACTAAATTAACTGTCTCGTATAATAAATTCAAATAGGTAGTTAAATTTATTTTTGAAACAACGTCATTGAATAATCATGACGTCATATCGCGTCATGTCGGAGGCCTTTAAATGGTCTCAAAACTGCAAGAAAGGAGCTGGCGACGTTCCCACTCGAACCTTCTTACTAGGCTATTAATCTTTCCGGATATTACTACCAATAAAAGTCTTTAAAACGTTTTATAGACGCCTACGAAGCCGATAAATCAAATACACGACTGTCCCATAGCTACAGGCTAATTTTCTAATATTCAAAAACTTGAGCCCACACTCCAATAAACAATCAATCTATCCCTCAATCTATGTCAATTTGGTATTGTTCACGGTCAATCTATTCACACGATCTGTATGAAAACGATGATAAAATTACCAAATCATCATTTTTACTGTTACGTGAGAAGTTTGGTTCAAGGATTATTATCTAATGTTACGTGTGGTGGATCATAATAGAGCATAAAATAAAGGTAATGATTAATTGAAACAGTCGTAAGGCAGGTTTTACACGATCGAGTGTATTTCTACTTCTTCTTCATCGAGTGGATGGTCAACCTGACCAATCCTGATGTCAGAGTTATTGAGCCGCCAAAGGCCTATGACATGGCTCATGTATCATGTAACGACTACTATCCGTAGAAGTAACCGGGACCGAACGGCTTAACGTGCCCTCCGAAGCACGGTTTCTACTGAATACGCCTCACTGTACTGATATCTTCAGTAAGATGAGAGGTCTTTGCCCAGCTGTGGGACATTACAGGCAATGAAGACATTTATAGTAGTTTGACTACGAGATGTTAGTTCGTTGCGATTACGCTACTCGGCTCCTACTTGGATGGTTGGCCGATAGTGGTGATATTTCTATCTGAGCGCTACCGTGCTTCGAACGTGCCCACGTTAAGCAGTCGGTCCCGATTTCAATCGCTAGATCCCATGCATCGATTTAATTCTACAGTTATGTTCTTGATTAATAGATAATAAATATTATTTTGATTGTTATCGTTTCGAAAGTTTACTATAAATAATTTTTTTACACAATTCTTACTGAATCACTGATTGGTATCGATTAGTCGGTCTGTTCATCCATCCGGTTGTTATTCAATAGTAACAACAATATGAATAATGATAATATGTTATGGATATCACGTCATAAATGTTAAGAACTAACAACACCCCGCGGTTTTACTCGCGTTCCCATGGGAATTTTGGGATGAAAATAGCCTATAACCTTCCCGTTGAATATGGCTATATATTACAAAAATAATTATTCAAATCGGTCGGTTAATTCCCGAGATTAGCTAGAACATATTAAAAAAGACCTAAAAATTTGACCTCTTTATATTATTAGGATATATTTCTTAGATTTGTGTTCTATGTATAACGTTGGGTACGTATTTTTAGAAAAATAAGTTATATTATCTAACGCGATACAGACCCGTTATAAATCATAAGTTTGCGGACTTTCTTCGTATATTTTAAGAGATATTTGTATACTTTCACTCATTTTCACCAACACTACTTAGTTATTAAATAAGTCAATAGCAAAATACATTCCTATAGAATAAATTAAATATTATAGCGACTCAAAGACAGTGCTTTTGAACATTCTCATTAAAAAAATCCATTGGTGCAATCTTATTTTTTCTTAAGTCTTATAATGTAAACTAAAAAATGGTGTATATTTATGAGGAAAATACTAAAATTTAAGGGTCTCTTCTGTAAAAAACTCTTTAAAATATTACACTGTAATGTTCCACTGCTCGGCAAAAGCTGTACGTAAGTAAGCAGGTAAGTAAGTACTATTATCTAAAAGTGATTTTAATTGCCTTTTTATTATATTATTACTACATCTTTATACAATGTATATACTTATTTGTTTTCCTAATAAAGTTATAAAATAAACAGTTAATAATAAACTTCGAATAATGATTAATGATATTATTAATTTTGTTTGACCTAATGCCCTTTCGAAAAATATGTTACTTCTCTATTTTGACGTATCGTTAGCTTGTTAGCTATAAATCAATTAAAATTAGACGTTTTTAAGTGTTGCGTGTGTTATGCAAAACGATTTTATGGGCATTAAACCGTGAAATAAGTCTGATACAATGCTGACCTTATGACCTACCACAGGTAATATTAAAAAGCTTTGGGCTCTTGATATTAAGTTTAATAAGTATCTGTGTTGAAAGTGTTTACACTTTCAACACAGATACTTATTTTTATGTATGACTGATAAAAAATGTCAATTTTTATAATATCCATGATCCGGATTAGTAAGATCTGTTGAGATGCAAGTCCAAAAGTCCTACGAAATATTTTTACCCACACTGTACTATGGTTGCATCTAGTGTTTTCCTAAGAGTACAGCGCCCTAGACAAAAGACAATAGGTTCATATTCCATTTGGTCGTCTACTAAAGGTATTTGACCCTTAGGTTACCCTGCTGTCAAAATTATGTGATGTATACAATGACTGGCTTCATGAAAAACCAAGGTATTATAAATCTGCGGCAAAGCATAGTTTTCAGAGCAATAGGATAGTTCTCTGTGTAGCCGATGCCCATACTTCATATTCGACAAGTGAGAGGTTTTAAATTAATACCCATTCCATGCTATAACTTAAAACATAAAAGTTTCCATTCCGCATACATCACTAGAACCTTCAAAGTTATAATTACGGGGAAATAGAAATGCATTCAAACAGTTTACTTATTAGAGCGGGCGAGTTAAATTGTGCGCGAAATTGTGGCGTATTGGCTGCTAATGTCACATTTTATCGTTCAAGGCCCGTTAGCGGTATCAGGGTTAGCGTTATATTATGTAGTTTGGTTGTATTTAATAATAAAGTTTAGAAAACTAAGTTTAAGACACTATTGACCAAAGACACTTTAAGTATGTCTGTCTATGTACGAGTATGTACAATATTTATTTGTCTCAATGTTCACTTCCTCACAAAATAGAAGGTTTTAATAAATCTTCTTTCGTGTCAATGGCCTTTTTTGTCCGGTTCAGTGTTTAGTTAGCAGAAGGGCAGCATCTGAGACTTTCATTAAGTCTTTTTTGTGCGCAGAGGGTAGGACAACAACAGGTGGGCCATGTCCTGATCTGGAGCACCACAGTAACACTCCGTCACAAAAGATTACCCCACTTGACTCTAACTGCACACGTTATTAAGTGACTGACATTCTACCTTATTTTGGTAAAAATTGGCAAAAGACATGGAATGTTTATAGAAGCTATATACATTCAAATGATTAACTCATCGAGAAAAACGTTGTATTGCCAATAAATTAAGCAAATAACCTTGTCAAAACTAAAACAGAAATATAATGTAAGAGGTGCGAAATCCAATATATACATACAATTAAAAACGTGTATGTCCTTGCGTCTTCTTCACATACTATCGATAAATACTTACCTACTTGTTAGAACAAACGTGTGATTTTTTTTAACTTTCACAATTGGTTACGCAGTGTAAGTGAATGCAGTAGGTAATGTTAATGAATTACAGTACAATACAACCTTGTTGTGAAAAGATTCGCTTTGGTGCGATTTTTTCGTAATTTTTGAACTAAAGTACCTTGTTGTAATTAACATGGATGTGCAAACGTACCTGCAACAAAAAACAAATATGGTTATGTATAGATACAGAAATTGGTTGAAATACACAACAATTTTTAACAGATAAATGTTTAATATGTTCAACTATCGAACCCATATCCCATATTATAAAGGACATTACACTGCAAACAGAGTACTAGGCAATAAAAAGGTATTACTAAGTCTAACCTTTAAAGCAAATCTACTGTACATTAAATTACACTGTGGTCTTGAGGTTAAATCGACTAATATCTGATAAATAATCAAATATTTTTCACTTTGACTTTCATTGGTAATGTTTGACAAATTACAAAAGCTAATATTAGACATCTTACATATGTAACTATGATATTTACTTCAATAATACATACTCAGTTAGAATTTTCGTTGTTTCTTATTAAGATAATTTTTTTTATGTAAACATTGAAATAACGAAGAATTATTTTTTTCTATTAATTGAAACGTACGTTAATGTCATTATTATTTGTTTAAACGTTTCAGCGTCTCTCCCCGCGCTGTCGCGAGCGCTTCACCCACCTCTGATGAAGGTCACCGGACGTGACCGAAATGTGTTGAGAACTCTTAACAGTAGCCTCCGTCGCACGTAAATTCCCGTTTAAACAAATAATATTGCGGATGCGGTCAAACGAATTGACCGCATCCGCAACACAATACTGCGCTCCCGAACAAAAATCGCTGATGCAGGTGAAAAGGCCGCTAAACTCAAATGGGATTGGGCTGGTCACGTCTGCCGCATGCCGGACACGCTGTGGGCCAAAATTTCCAGTGTGTGGCGCCCGGAGACAGTGAGGCGATGTCGCGGCAGACCGCGCAGGCGGTGGCGGGACGAGCTGGACGCCTACAAGAGGGACTGGCAACTGGTGGCCCAAAATCGAGAAGAGTGGCGGGAATGGGGGAGGCCTTTGCCCAACAGTGGGACATTACGGGCTAACAGTAACAGTAAACAAATAATAACCTCTTTTTAGTGTAAAGTATAACTGCAGAGACGACTTTTTCCAAAGTAAGTTCGAGTAGGTTAGTGGCCAACCCTGGTGTCGGAGTTTTTAGACCGCCTAAAGGCCTCCGACATGGTCTGACGATTGAAACAACCGGGACCGACAATTTAAAGTGCCTTCCGAAGCACGGTAGCGCTCAGATAGAAATGTCATTTTCGGCCACCCATCCATGTAAGAGTCGAATTGCAAGTTGCTTAACAATCGCAATGAGGTAACATTGTTAAGTCAAACTTTGCCACAAGTGCTACAGTAAGTCTTTCTAAAGTAAATAACTATCACAATGAGTTCAAGAATGTGTACCTAAATTATAAAATTGGGTAGTATTAATTGTCTTGTTTGAATACCGCTACATGTCACAAAGCAATAAAGCGAAAGAAAAGAAATGTACGTAACTAATTACACGCCTGCCAAGTCTTTACAAACGTACAATAAAATCAAATCAAATGTCTATTACTTGCTACAAAGAAGCATTATACTTATAAATTACTTTTAAAATAACTAAATTGAGGTCGAATCATAGAATGTACAATCGGCAAAATGAGCGATCGCCCTTTGGCTATTATGGCTCACTAGATATTGATAAATGATCGTATCATACTAACTTCTTTCACTTATTATTTCCGACAGACAAGCGATTACTATCTGAAACTGATCGACTGTCATCTTAACCGATTGTTCAATCAAATAACATTGCATTCATTTGTCTTTTCACATTGACATGTAAGAAACCTATAATAAAAACCCCATCAACTACTTTTATGGAATTCCAATCTCATGTCAAAAACCTAATCATCTTTTCCATCACCGGGAAATTTCGTAAGACTATATAAACTTTAGGCAACGGTAGATCAATAAAAGATAGGTGTGATAACTAGCTATATGTCAACCTCGGATATATGATGAAATAGGTCGTAAAATATGAGTTTTATATGAGATGGTAGGTAGTGATGAAAGAGTATTCATTGACAAAGGGTCAGATGATTAATATAGACATCTAGAAAGGTAGCTATTCAATTTTCTGTTAAAGGTGCAAAATTTGTCGGGA
This sequence comes from Cyclophora albipunctata, assembly GCA_963082685.1. Taxonomy (NCBI): domain Eukaryota; kingdom Metazoa; phylum Arthropoda; class Insecta; order Lepidoptera; family Geometridae; genus Cyclophora; species Cyclophora albipunctata. The sequence continues at coordinate 1,280,048 of OY720131.1, read as the reverse complement.
CTCTATGACGCAGTTAATCAATACACATTTATTCATGGCTATGGCCTTTGGCGGCTCAATAACTCTGACACCAGTATTGGTCAGGTTGACCATCCACTCGATGAAGAAGAAAATGGCTATTAAAGATTGGTACTGAAGCATTGTAACTATATTACAATACTGACAATATTTACTTATCTAAACTATAGGGTACATATTACGAGCAGTAAACATAATAATAAATAATAATTAGGTAGGTATTATCATTTAGAAGTAAGAGTGTGGCGGCTCAAATCAATGTGTTATGGTATAGGGAAATCTTTAAATGATTCTTTTCATAGATTATAAGCTTACACAATAGGTTATCTATATCTTACAGAATAGGTTTACTCTATATCTAGAAAAAATTAACGCATGTTGCCAATCATTGTCTTGTGAGCTAGTTGCATTTCTATCTTATGTTACCGTACTTCGGACGACACGTCAAATTTTTCGGTCCCATTTGTTTCAATCGTTAGACCTTTTCGGAGGCCTATCATCATCACTACATCACTACATAGTATAAAATAAAGTCGCCTCTTTTTCGTGTCTGTCTGTCTGTTTGTCTGTCTGTATGCTTAAATCTTTAAAATTACGCAACGGATTTTGATGCGTTTTTTGTAATAGGTAGAGTGATTCAAGAGGAAGGTTTTTATGTAAAAAAATTCCCGAAATTCCCACGGGAACGGGCACAACGCGGGTAAAACCGCGGGGCGCTGCTAGTAAACTATAAATCGAACGTTAGCCACTGACCTTCCCAAACTTACTTAAATACTTATACAAAAGATAAGAGCAACTAAGTAATGGAACATTTATCAAACGTAGCCTTAGCGATCAAGACCTCACCGCTTAAACCATACATTAAGATACAATTACCAGTGAACTGATTTTAAGAGCAGACTACACGGTCGAATCGTTTCGTAATGTTGACTCAAATTAACTCTTTATAAACGATAGTGGATGTTGAATGTGTGTATTGTTATTTTTTTTGTTTAACATTCTATAGTTTTAGACGATGTTATGTAGGTTTTGTTTAAGCAAACACGGGAAATAATACGTCAAATACAGTTATTAAACTAAAAATGTTGAACAATGCAATTAAGCCTGCTGCTTTAAGAAAGAACAAGAGGAAAGATAAAGTTTTTCACGTTCCATTGTTTAAATCAGCTTTTGGCAAAAAGTCCTCGATGTTTCTCGGACCGTATATCTACACTACAATAAACTTGCTATGGTATTTGAAAATCTTCATGAATTTTCTAAATTTAAATTTAAAACGTCTGTATCAAATTATTTGAAATCATTGAATTATATTAGTACTGAATCCTTATTAGTTGTCCGATCGTAAATATCAACTTACTATTTTAGCTTTAAATGTATCTGTGTAATATTTATAAAAATAAAATAAAAAATGTTATTGTGTAGAAAAAATATATTGTGTAAATTATGTAGGATAACAATATTGTACTGAATGAACGACTACCTCCTGAGATACAGTGCTACACTAGTTCAGGAGGTAGGGATTTATTTCTTGTAAGTTTAATAATGTTTATATTTAGGTTTAGTTTTTTGGTTATAAATATATTTTTATTTATTTTATTTTTATTAATGATTTAGATTATGTTTCAGCAGAATTCAAATGTGGAATAGAAACATTTTCGGGTGACCATTTGGACTTATAATCATCGATTAAAAGAAGAGAAACAGAAAGAAAACGAAGAGAAAAAAAATCAAACAAAATGTAGATCAACTGAGATAGGGCGAACGTAGTGTCTTTAACTCTTAAAGATGATAATGGAAGACGGAGAAATGGAAATAACTCCATTGATAAGAATCTAACTCTTAAATTCAAGAAGAAATTAAGGTCACTAATATTTAGTATTTGCTACTAAAATTTGTGTCAAATATTCAAAACGAATTAATCGCGTACGACACACTTTCTTTTAAATTGATGACTTCGTATTGTAATTGTATGATGGCGCAGTAAAATAATTATTTTTTACAATATTGTGCTAAATATTTATTAGATACTAGCTGTGCCCTGCGGTTTTAACCGCATTTATTCAGTCAATGCTTACCGTTTAAACCTTCCCTGGACTTTCATGAATATTTCAAGACCAAAATTAGCCAAATCGGTTCAGTCGTTCTCGAGTTTTAAGCAGACTAACGAGCAGCAATTCATTTTTATTTATATAGATAGATTAGCAGTTGAAAAACATCTTTTTACAGAAACATGATAGAGACTTAGAAGAAGAATTTCATATGATAAAAAACAAAGCCCCCGGCCGCGTCTGTCTTTCTGTCTGTTCGCGATAAACTCAAATACTACGGCACGGATTTTGACGCGGTTTTTTAATAGATAGAGTTATTCAAAAGCAAGGTTTATATGTACAAAAATTCCCGAAATTCCCACAGGAACGGGCACAACGCGGGAAAAAACCGTGGGGTGCTGCTAGTTTATATAAATATAAACCCTACGTTTTTAGCGCAGTCGTATAACAAAATACTTCTTATACGCGAAGACTTTTCTATACAGATACAGTAAGTCAACAAAATCGGGAAATGATAAAACTTTCATCGAAAGTTTCTATCAAACCAAACATCTAATAAGCACTTAAATTATGATAAACAGTGTTTTTCGCCGAAATATGACAAAAACATAGTGAAATCGTAAACAGAACTTGATAATTATGCGCTTCACACACTTTAGTGAAAGTCTATGTGTTTCCGAAAGTAAAGAGGTACATTTCTTTCGGTGGTCAAGTGTGTATCGCTAATGGCTATTAATTATGCATTAAAAGCGAAATTTTTGAATAAGGTTCTGCTTTGTACTTCAAGAAAGTTATGGAATATTTAGTATTTTGTTGGTATTAGTAGTAGTACATTATTGATTTTGCTTTTTGGGAAATCTCAATCTCAGTATGAAAATATAATAATTCTTCTGATGAGAATATAGTTCTATTTACTGGTTTCTTATGTTTAAGCGAACACTACTCATTTTGAATTGAAACTATGTTTACGGATACGGTGGTCGCAGAAAAGTCTTCTGTACCACGGTTCCTGTAAAGGGGCCGAAACGTCAGTTGACAATCTATATCTATACTTCTATACTAATATTATAAAGCTGAAGAGTTTGTTTTGTTTGTTTGTTTGTTTAAACGCGCTAATCTCAGAAACTACGGAACCGATTTGAATAATTGTTTCACTGTTAGATAGTCTATTTATCGAGGAAGGCTATAGGCTACATTTTATCCCGAAATTCCCACGGGAACGGGCACAACGCGGGTAAAACCGCGGGGCGCTGCTAGTATAAAGTAAAAGCGAACTGTATCAGTAAACAGTAGTTTCAATTCAAAAATAGTTACATTTGTTTGAATTTGTTACATGTTTTATGAGTTGTTTATATATCTATCAAAGCGAAGTATTTTTCGATACGCTTTTCATTTTATTTCATTGGCTCGGATTTGAGATCTCCGACCTGTAGCATGCAATCATCGTGATAATGGCTATATAATCGTCTTCACTGTAATGTTATCTTCAATAAACAAAGATTATTTTAGCCAGCAGTGGGACAGTGTGGTCTAGCTTATACTTTTTAGTTACGGATACCAGAGAAAGCGGAAACCATTTTATTGAACAATATAGTGATTAGTGTTCCAAAACAGAATAAAAAAATATTTATAACAATAATATTAGATAGGCTTGTCTTTTCTAAATTCAAGTGTTTTATTAAATTACGTTTTTACTCATCAAGAAGACTTAATGGTTGATCAAGTAGATCGATAAAATAAAAAAAGTTAAGAAAATCCATTCGACTCGATCGAGCATCCACAATCGAAAGAAAATCGATAAACTTTGATTACCTAAGAATTAAAAAAACGTCAACGTAAACTGTGAAGAGTTGTGTCAAAAGGTGAAATTTTGTGACAATTTAAAATACTTGCATATAAAATATGAACTCGACTTAATAATATAAAAAAACGTTTTTTAGCCAACCATGCAAAATATTAGTTTTCATACGTTTGTTGACTGTCAATTCTTCATCAACCTGACCAATCCTGGTGTCAGAGTTATTGAGCCGCCAAAGGCCTCTGACTTGGCTCATGTAACGACTACTATCCGTAGAAAGTAACCGGGACCGACGGCTTAACGTGCCCTCCGAAGCACGGAATCATCTTACTTTTCACTGTCAATTGAACCATAGATTTCAATAGTAACATTAACGCAAACAACTTTTTGTGGAAAAAGAGTTTATAAAAAAATTAATTACTTTCAGTTTCTAAGCGTGGTGATTACGCCTTATCCTCCTCACTGATATCTTCAGTGAGATGAGAGGCCTTTGCCCAGCAGTGGGACATTACAGGCTAATACTTTACTTGACTTTACTTTACTTTAGCATCTATGTTTCATCAAGGGATGGCTAAAACTTAAACAACTAAAACTGTAACTATAACACTGTTATACTGTGTTTTGTCTCTTTTGCTCTTCGGAAAATTGTGTATGTCGGAAAGTGACAAACCATTTGATAGCTAAACTGATCTTGTCTAAATATGGTCTGAGAAGTATTTTCCCTGTAGTGAGACCGTTTCGTATTTTGCTTGTCGTGTATCAATATAGAGACAAAAGCCTCTAAATTCCTCTTTACTGAACCCTCAAACGCACTTCAAAATGTTGAAACTGTTTACACATTAAAGTGATTATAATTTCGTCAGCCGAGGCCTGCCAACAACCCGCGACGCTGCCCAGACAAATTGATGCTCAAACTGACTGATAGTAATTGTTTTATATAGATAATTTCGAGATAAGCATAGATATGGGTGTCTTTCTTTTAGATGAGATGAGAATTTTGGAGAAAATTGTCGTATTGTTTTCTTTCACTGTTTCTGTTAGGTGCCTAATTGAACAGAGTTACTGATATAGGTAATGTGTACAGAATCAAAAAGCTGTTAGCAGGTTGCACTTTTTAACAATTTATATTACATAATAAGCTAAGTAACATACCAATAAATACAGCTACATAAGCTAAGTAACATACCAATAAATACAGCTACTAAAACCAATTGACTGATCTTAGTATCTAATGTTATCTCCTAGAACAGATCTTCCAATAGATTCCCAATCTAAATCTACCCTAAACAGATACCTCATGCTGGTACCTTAAATACTTTTTGCCCATTATTTTCCGATTCTAATATCTACTCGTACAGTAAGAGAGGCCTTTGCTTTGCAGTGGATTGTTTTGTGCATTACTATTGCTATAGTATTTTCAACTATTTTATACAGGCTTCGCTAGCTTTCTCTATCAAGAATTACACCCAGTTTGGTCTAAATGGAATTTCCATTTTAGTCAGCCAATAACACATTCGCTCATATTCGCGTCAGGTGTTCAGTCTACCCAATCTTGCGTGTTGACTACTGACTCGTGACCATACGTCTATAATTACAAAGGTACATGCCAATTCTATGTACTCGTATGTAGTTGATACTCTAACTTCGTTTTTCACTTTCTCTTGTATTTCATCTCGTTACAATGTGTTGTTTATTACTATCGTTAGATAGTGATGCCTTTAGGCAGTCTTGAAACTTCGCAAACAGAAGAGTTGAGATGGAAGCTAAGATAAAGGTTTTTTCTTCGTTTTTGCACGATCTAAAGACATACTGTATTGATATTATGTAAAAGAAAGAAATGTTCCGAAAGGCACGTTAAATTGGGGCCAGACTGACCATCACACCACCCTGTCACACTAGTGTGGTGGTTAGGAATTATATTTCTTAACTGTCACACTAGTGTGACAGTTAATATTTCCTTGCAATGTTGAATTCTATTTGGGGCCAGACACACAGAAATAGAATTCCTAACCACCACACTAGTGTGACAGGGTGGTGTGATGGTCAGTCTGGCCCAGTTAAATTATCAGTCCCGGTTGTTCCAATAGTTAGACCATGTCAGAGATCTAATAAGTCCAACACCGGAGTTGTTCTTCCAGAGTTTTTCAGATAACTTAGACTAGAGAGAGGTTATAATGAATTTATTTCAGTAAGAAATAGTTTAATCAAAGCAAATATTTAGTTCAGATGTCGATAGACTAAGTTAACTAATATTAATATAATTCAAGTTCTAGAGTTCTAAGTTAATTGTATACAGATGTGTCACGACCAGCTTATTATATTTGGCATTGGTTATAAAACGTATTATTAGGTTACTGATTTCATTAAGTTGTACATACTTTAATATAACTACACAAAGCATATTTATTGATATACCTACTAAGCCTATAACAGCCACGATCTATAAACCTTTTATCAAAATTATATTTCATCCTATTACCACAAGCCTGCAGATAAGCCCTTCGTAGACAAATGACAATCTCTCCGCATATACATAGAGACCTCTTCACTTTTAGAACAAAGTAGCTAAAGGGAATGTGTCATGACCACGACAAGACTTTACATTTTAATATGAGACAACTAAATAGAATGCGAACCGATTGCCACCTGTCTACAAGGGCAGATAGCCACACCTCTTTAATGCGTCAGTGTACAAACAAAGATGCTTAATCCACAAAAGAAACATAACACACATTAAATATAGATTTTCAAGAACATTATAAATTTAAATCGAATTAAGTAAGTAACGGATTCAAAACCGCATTTATATTATTTGGAGCTCGGACAAGGTTTCGCTGTGCATTTGATAAACCGTACAAGGCTTGAAACCAGTTAAGCGACCGACTCACTGTTTCTGTTTACGTAATAGTGGGTTTGTATTTATCAGAATTGTTAGTGTTTGTGGTTTTAGTACCTAGTTTTACTTTGGGAGCTTCGGGGCGACTTTTTAAAAATTAAAAATTAATTTAATATTTTAAGACAAGTTTATTATTGAGTAACGTACAAAGGAATGAATTTTAAATCTAACTTAAAGTTCTACTGGGCTCGCAGGCCGCCCACAATGACCGTCTTATCTCTACCGGGTATTCGAGCCAGACGCTCAGTCAGCTATTCTGGTGAATACAACAGGGCCGGACTCAGGTCGCATGACTTCTCCCCCCTGAGATTCGAGATTATCCGAATTTACCTGATTCGGAGAATTTCGAAAGTTACATTTATAACCTAATTTTATTAATCTAATATAAAACATAACTCCTGCAAAAACTGCTATAATAAAATATAACCCAATGGTCCAAACACTGACACTATTGACTCTCACTATTTCACTTTCACTATTGGTATCGAACTTTACGGAATTCGTTATTTCTTGTATGTTATCCAGATTCATTTCTTCTAATTCTACTGGTTTTCTCTGTTCCGCCTTTATCTCGCTGATGTGCGGTAGGTTTACAGTTGGCAGTTTTTCGTAGTTCAAATTTGTTGTCCGATGAGGGCGTGATTTTAGTGAGTATTTGTCTATTTTCACTTCACATGTATCTTCTGTAGTAACGATGTATGTTCCTTGGATAATCTCTTGGTTTACTTCGTTTTGACAAAAACTGCGAATTATTGTCTTTCCTTCAGAAAATACGATCCATTTATTATTTTGTAAGCGCTGGACAAGGACACCTTTGTATTTGACAGGTATCAACGTACAGGAAGAGATGTTTTTAGCGAATTGCATCAATTCGGAGATGCACGGATCTTCATTTATTTTATCAAGGTAATCTTCGAAACAGACGAAATTGTTGTTATCTGTTCGCTGGCACGGTTTGGCTAGCGGCTCGGAGATAAGTCCTTTCACTATGAGGTAAGGATATTTAGGAAGGATAATGTATGTCATATGATCATGGATAATAGGGATAGGATACAATTTATAGTAAGTATATGTTTCTTTACATACTAATGGAATTTCCATTATGAATGTTAACTGGTTTTCTTTGATAAAAGATTTTACATTAATGTATTGTTCAATTTTCACAAGATTTTCAGGCTCAGCAGGGAAAATTAATCTTTCAGTAAGTTCAATTTCTTTTAGTAAAATTAATAAGGTATCAGAGTTTATTATAGAATGGTGTAGGGTTTCAAGCTTACTGAATGACATTGCTGTTTCTACTTCATTTAGCTTTATAATTATAATTTGAAAATTGTGTAAAATCATAGAATACACATTAATTATTATATTATTCAAATAATGAATCTTTTCTGTTTCTTTTGCTTTATCTATACCATTCTGAAACTCTTTCATTCTAAGATCAATTTGTATAACATTTTCTCTAATTTTGTGTGTGGTGTTATATAAGTTTTTAACTACTTCGGAGACCAGGGTCAGTTTTTTACTCAAAAATTCTTGTTTTAACTGAGTATTTTCTATAAGCTTATCGTATTTAATCGCATCTTCGTTATCTAGGTTTCCAGAAATAAGTTTAATAATCGAACCCAATGGGTTGACAAGACCTCTTTTGGTTCTATATCTAGGAACTATTTGTTTAATCTTATTTATAGTTAAGTTCATAACAAATTCGGTTTGTATTTTATAGTCAGAAAATATTTGATTATCTGTAACGGAATTACCTCTTATAATTCTATTAAGGTCACTTAATCTAGCTATATTAATGTTTATATCGTCGCAAATTAAATTTAAATCTAATCTTTTAATAATTGTCCATTTTTCAGAACTTATAACAGCTGTTCCTTCCTTTATAGGCAAAACACCTGGATTTCCTTCAAGGGGGTGCAGCTGAAGGGCCTGGTTTGCTGCGGCTAGGACCAGCCACAGGACTGTGTCGATTCTGTGGAGGACGTTTAACATCTTTAATGGGGATCCTAGATACGCGATTCTTTGTTGCTATTGTCACTACATTTCTATCTACTTCACCTATAACTTTACCTTTATTATACCTAGGTTTATCTTTACCTCTTCTTACATTCGTTCCTCTATAAAAGATGTCATCATCTAGTTGAATATTAAAATCGGTCTCACCGCCGCGCTTATTTTGAACATTTTCTTTTAATTGCAACATTTTATCAGTTAAATATTTGTAAAGATATTTAGTTCTTTTCTTATGATCTCGAATAAGTACTTGCATATATTCTTTGTCGAAATTTACGTTAAAGGGGCTTGCTGATTCGGTATGGCCGAATACCACCTCAAAAGGTGTAAGACCTGTTACTGAATGGATACTATGGTTATAGGCTAATACAGCAAAGGTCATAACTGATGAAGCGTCTGTTAACTTTTGCTCGTACTTAGCCAGTCTATATGTCTCTATTATAGTAGAGTGAAATTTCTCAATTAAACCCATTGAATTAGGGTTGTTTGGGGTTCCTAAATGTAACTCTATTTTATAAAAATCTAGAAGTTCCTTAATAAGTGCGTTGTTAAATTCTGATCCTGAATCGGAACTTAGTTTACTTGGGCATCCATAGAAAGAAAAGTATTTGATAAGTGCTCTGACTACTTCTGGGGCAGATTTGTTAGGAATCTCGAAAGCTTGACCAAGTTTACTAAAAGCGTCAATAATTGTTAAAAATGTTTTACTTTCAATTGTGAATAAATCTATAAATATCTCTTGGAAGGGTTTGTTTTGGGTTTGTGTTAATTGAATCTTAGGTTTGAGTGGTTTTCTGTCATATTTTAACTTTTTGCACGGTTCACATGCATTAATGATTGCTGCTACCGTTATGTCCATATTGTGCCAAAAATACGTGCGCTTTATGTGTGTTACAGTCTCTTTGATACCCCGGTGGCAGTTTTTACCTACATGATATTTCTCTACAATTGCTTTCTGTTCGTCCTCATTTTCTACGTAAACTACTCGCTCAGTACATTCTAATATATTAACGGTTCCCTTTTTAAAAAGTGTTAAAACAGCATTAGTAAATTCTAACCTATGCTGTGGGTCTTCGAAATAGATAAAATATTTAATTTTTGTACGAATGTATCTTTTCAAAAAGTCTTTTATTAAATCAGGTCTTTCTAATGGTAAGTGTACTTCCAATATTTTCTGTTTAACATTAGAAATATTTTTAACTGCTATTTGATCTCTGAACCAAGTATATACCAAAATTTGGTTTGGTTTGGTATCTATTGATTCCTTTAATATTGGAATTCCTGTAGAATCCATATTATGTGCAGAGTGTACTGTTTCTGCTCCTACATGTGATTCTGACTCAGAGGCAGTAACAGTTCCGCTTGAAAATTCAGTGATTGGAAAGGGTGAGCGCAAACGTTTGGGGATGCTAACGGTACGCTCAGAGTCCGATGAAAGTGATATGGGTTTTTCCGATTCTGATGAAATAGAAATTGGACTATCTGGCTTTTTCTTTGCTTTTCCTTTCTTTTTACCTAATTTAGTTATTTCTTGTGTAATTTGTTCACAGTGCCTTTGTAATTCTAAGTCTTTTTCATCTACGTTTACTTTTACTGAACTATTATCTTTAGCTCCCTTTCTTAATGCATTGATCTTAACCCTCGACAACGCATCGGCGTTTGTGTTTTGACGTCCGTTTTTATAAATAACGTCATAATTATACTCCGCTAATCTTAATCGCCATCTCGTGATCTTACTATTGGGTTCTTCGAATGAATGAAGCCATGAAAGTGGTCTATGGTCGGTGTAAATTGTGAACTTTTTACCATATAGATACGGGCGGAAATGTTTTATAGCCCAAATTATAGCGAGTGCTTCTTTTTCAATAACGCTATACCTGCTTTCCGCATCGTTAAGTGTTCGCGACGCATATGCCACAGGACGATCACTTCCTACCGATCCTTGTGATAATACCGCGCCAATTGCATAATTGGAGGCATCGGTTGTCAGAATAAACGGCTTATCGAAATCTGGGTATTGTAAAAGGGGTGCGTTTGTTAGTAATTCTTTGCATTTTTCGAATGATTCTATAAACTCTTTATTGATTACTACTTTATGGTTTTTCTTTAGACAAACGGTTAAAGGTCGTGTGAGTTTAGCGAAATCCTTGATAAATTTCCTATAATACCCTACTAAACCGAGGAAACTTTTAATCTCAGTTTGGGTTTTTGGAAGCGGAAATCTCAAGACTGCATCTATCTTGTCATTGTTAGGTTTTAGCCCATCACGCGTGATTGAGTGTCCTAAGTATAGAACTTCTTTTCTTAAAAACTCGGATTTATCTAGCTGTACTTTTAGATTCACTTTTCTGAGTGTTTCGAATATTTTACGTAGTTTTTCTATGTGTTCCTGAAGACTCTTAGAGAATATAATAATGTCGTCCAGGTATACTAAACAATGTAGCCCTATTAGTATGCGATCCATGGCCCTCTGGAAGGTGGCAGGTGCCGTTTTTAGGCCAAACGGCATGCGTAAAAATTCAAAATGCCCTTTTTGAGTGCTAAACGCGGTTTTCTCCCTATCAGTTTCGTCAATTTCGATCTGATGGTAGCCACTTGCTAAATCTATTGTGCTAAAATAATTAGCGTTTCCTAATTGGTCAAATAAGTCTGATATATTCGGCAATGGGTATTTGTCATCGGTAGTCAAGTCATTTAAACGTCTGTAGTCTATCACCATTCTGTACTTTTTCTCTCCCGAAGCGTCCAGCTTCTTTGGCACAAGATGTACAGGAAAGTTCCAAGGAGAAAAAGACTCTTGGATAACATTTTCACTTAGTAATTTGTCAACTTGTCTATTAATTTCGTCATTTATCTTCTGGGGTTGTCTGTAAGGTCGTATATAGATTGGGTCTTCGTTTTTGGTTCTAATATGGTGCTTTACTTTGTTTGTAAAAGATAAGGGTATTTTATCGCAGTAGAAAATGTCTCTAAATTCGTAACACAAGGCACTGATTGCTTTATTTTCCTCAGTGTTCATGTGTTCAAGTCTTAATTTCTCTAGGTTTTCTATTAAATGGTCATCGATGTCAAGGTCGTTATCAGGTACCGTATTAGCATTAACTTCACATTTATCAGGTGTGTATGGAGTAACTGAAACTAATTTGTTTATTGTAAAACAAACAGGTGTTTCTAAACTGTTTTGTATAAATGTTTCAGCATGACCATTTTTACAATTAACAAGTGCAGAAGGCATTCTAACACCAGGTTCAAATATATGGTAATTAATAATTCCAGTACCATTAGCAAGATTTGTCGGTAAAGTAACTTTAGTCTCGGTACGTGGTTCTAATTTAATTGTAACTTGAGGATTATACACAAAAGGGATTTCAGTATCGCAAGTCTTTAAAATCAAATTTTTCATGTCAATGCTAGCGTTAAGTTGTGATAATAGATCAGATCCTATAAGTCCGTCATAGTCTTTGTCTACTTCGTAAATATAAAATGTGTGTGAAACTATAGATTTAAATGTTTCAGGAAGTGGGGTGTAAATTGCCTCATTATGTAAGCTTCGAGCATGTGTACTTATTACCTCAAATGGAGCTGGGAATTTATATTGGTTATAATATTCATTCGCCTTTTTAGGGCTGATAAAGGAACGAGAGCTGCCTGTATCAATCATAAACTTAGCGTTGATTTCTGGTAAGTAAATGTACGGAAGTTTTGCAACATTTTCGCAATTTAAATTAATCAACTCGGTCGATCCATATCCGAGGCTATCTGGTAAAAATTTTCCACTGTCTCGTTATTTACCTCATGTGTGTATTCCGGTACTCCACAGTTACCGTCATACAGGTAGTCATCTATGACTACGTCCTGCTCGTAATAATCTTGATCCGTCTCATAGGGTGAGTTTACGTGTAACTCGTTATGGTGAGCCTGATTTCGAACTGGTAATGCTGTACGCATAGTAACATCGGTGTCTACCTTTGGTTTATTCTGATGTGTTGGGGGTATCCCGAATTTAAATTGAGTCTGAGGGTTGACATTTGGTCTAAAAGATTGTCCAAACGAAGGTCTATAACCTTGAGGAACTTGTTGGTTCACAAATTTAGGCTGATTAGTAAAACCTTGAGGTCTAAACTGATTATGTTGCATTCCAAATTTGAATTGTTGATTAGGCTGTTGCTGAACATGAGGGCGTATTTGATTCGGTATACCAAATCTGAAACCCTGATTTTGTTGTGAGTTAGGGGTAAAGAATGGTTTAAGACCAAACTTCTCTACATAAGGGTTACTCGTAATAGCTGAAGGCTGTGAAGGGTTTTTATTCATTAAAGGTCTCATTATTCTATTGCGCGACTCGTATTGAAATTTAAAATTGACTTCTTCTAGAACAATCCTGAGGGCATCTTCCAGTGTGTTAGTACCCTTAAGTCTCACTATACGAATAAGATCTTCCGGTAAATTATATAAAAATACATTAAGTGCCATATTGTCGTAAATAGTGATTTTACTTCTCCTAATGTGATCATCGGTGATTAAATTAACTTTTGCCAATAAAGAGCTCTTAACCTGTTGAATTCTGTTACAGAAATCTAGATAAGATTCGTTAGTATTAATTTTTAATGTCTCTAGTTGGATGGCTATACATTCTTCCGAACGCGGATCTCCGAAATGTTGGGTTAATACAGATTTTAATTCGGTCCAGGATTCTATGTCTGGGCGCTCACTAATTAAGTGGGCCGCTTTGCCAATTAATTTGCTCGACACTACATGAAACACATATAAATCCTGCGCCGGATTGTTTTCCCGTCTATAACACCTTATAACATATTCACACTTCTTAATATATAAATTTAGGAGCCTTTCATCTCCATCGAACTTAGGTATAATAGATGAAATTTCTTGTGGAATTGACACCAGTTGTGGTTGAGTCATTTTACAATTTAACTTAATTTAGTTGAAACTTATTAAAATAAAATTGTACACGATGTACGCTATAGATAATTGCCTATTTTCTGTGCAATTACCTTGAAAAGTTAACTAATAATTATGAGGTGATTTTGAACCTCTACAATCTAGTTAATTTAATAGGAATAGAATATGAATGGAAAAGGAATAGTGAATTTGGACTACTCACAAGCCAGCCATAATCCTCCAGTGGTGATTCCTCTGCAGTTCACTAATATCTTTTTGCCCGTCCCGGAAAACTTATTTTCTTTGGTTCGAGGATACCGAACACAATTTGCCCAAAACCCGATTTTTGGAGTTTTTCACTAAGCAACACGGTTTACACGGTATCCTACCGGCTGCGCCAGTTTTACTTTGGGAGCTTCGGGGCGACTTTTTAAAAATTAAAAATTAATTTAATATTTTAAGACAAGTTTATTATTGAGTAACGTACAAAGGAATGAATTTTAAATCTAACTTAAAGTTCTACTGGGCTCGCAGGCCGCCCACAATGACCGTCTTATCTCTACCGGGTATTCGAGCCAGACGCTCAGTCAGCTATTCTGGTGAATACAACAGGGCCGGACTCAGGTCGCATGACTACCTATCTAGATTGATTGTTTTGTTTGAATTGTTTGTAGTTCAATTAAAATAGGCTTGGAATCAAAATTTTGATTCATATTAGAGTTAATTTAAATATGATACTTAGCGTAACACAGTATTTTCAAGGAAAGTAGTAAGTAGTGACAACTCAGTATTATTTTTGTGTAATGAAATGTAAAGTTAGTTAAACAAATAAAAGTTGATAAAATGTATGTAAAATGTAACAAATATTTAAAATAGTTTGACTTTTTTACAAATCTATAGTGCCCCACTTTATTCTCTTTTATTTACTTTATCTTTCTGAAATAAAAGCACTCTTTGCAACTTTTGCATCACCCAACAATCTCTATCGTAAAATACCAAACCAATGTCATTTCATCAAGCACTTGCTCCAAATAACGTCAGGTTCATAACGGTACGGATGCCCACCGCTGGCCTGAATACCTCTCAACTGTGTCGAGTAATCGAGTGACAGAACGAGTCGATCGAGTGTTATGATGTCGCCCTTTGAGTATGGGGACCTGTGTAGGTACAGTGAACTGTGTTGGTGGTTGTACACTTTGGATGAAGCGTACGCGCACTGTGGTTGTATGGCCAAAACAGACGTATATAATGTTTAAGCACGTGACTAGAGCAGAACTTGATCAGAAATGACAAAGGGCGAACTAAGGCAGAACATGGCCAACAGGGAACATGGCTATATGAAAATGACAACCTAACCTAACACTATGAGCTATATATAATGAGCAAAAGCAAGAGCAAACTGCGTATAACATCTGCTTTCTGGTTAAACTCGCTCATAGGCTCTAAATTGGCTCGAGTAACGCCTTACGAAAAGACTTGATAGGATGTACAAATGTAAATCTACAAAAGGTTCACGAATTACTTTGTTGATTGTACATAAGGTCACGGAATATCAAAGCACATGATGCTCTCGAGTGTAAATCTGAAAGAGGTTCACGAATTACTTTGCTGACTGTACATACGGTACGTTATGACGGAAGATGGCAGTGCTCACTGCGTCCTATGTCATGCGCTGCAGCGCGGCGTATGTAGTTAGCACGATGCGCTTTCATAGGAAATGAAGATTGGTCTGTGTAATTGGTATTGTAAGTAATGTTTGAGGCATGGGAAATCGTTTGAAAACAGTAAATGTTGCATGGCCAATGGCCATGGATGAAGCATTTAGGGAAGGATTGAGAGGAAGGTAATAGGAAGATAGATGGATAGATAAATTCTTATGTTAACGTTTACTGGTGTGTGATCGTAATGTTAAGCAACCCGCCCTAAATCGGATATGTCTCTTTGAATAAAACTATCGGATAGACAAATTATCAAATGGTTTCCAACATCTTCACACTAACGTCTTAACCAGGGAAAATTCGCTCCGTGTGACCTTACACATTGTTTTTGACAAACATTACACAAGATTGTAAAAAGTCTAAGTATACGATTCAGTCACGGCCATTGCACACTGCAGAATTGATGTTTATTGGCAACTTAGTAAGCAGGTGTTAGCTCATGGTACTTGGCCCATGAATCATTTGGGTTTTACCCATTCCTTACCCATTCCTTTAGAGAATATTTCTTACCAAAAATTCCTAATGTCATATTAACGATTAAAAGTATTAGCCTGTAATATCCCACTGCTAGGCAAAGGCCTCTCATCTCAATGAAGATATCAGTACAGCGAGGAGAATTCGGCATAATCACCACGCTTGCCAAATGCGGGTTGGTGATCTCAAACCCAACCACGTTACGACGTTAAATGCTTCCTTAGTATTAATAAATGATTTTGACATTGTTATCTAGAAAAAATAACGTCAATAAGTTAAGTTTCGATTTATTCTACGTTTCTGAATGCAGCATTGAGTATTTTGTCCATGATTCATTTGGGTTTAACACAGAATATTCTTAAAATATACCTATAATAAAATTTGGGGAGTGTGGGACGATAGCTTAAGGAAAAGAATATTCATTATTTGGTGTGTACCTAATTATTAAGCATCCTATACATATTAAGAAATAAGAAACTTATTAAATACAAAAATAAATATTATCAGCTATCCAAAGCCTTTGTAGCTATGCACTTATAGTCAGCCTGCTTCTACTATCGTGTCAATGGCCTTTATACTTTTCCTGTCCAGTATTTCCAGCTGACAGAAGGGCCGAATCGATAAAATGGTTGAGCACTTTAGTACTAGACATGGATTATGGGTTGTTCCAAGCTTTCTTTCTGTAGTCATAGAATTGATATGTACCTTAATTATAAAGTACTTAGAAAGCCAATATTTCTAGTATTTTTTTTCTTCAAAAACTTTCACGTTTAGGCTCTAAATATTAACTAATAGGATAGTCTCGATGATTTGACAAATTCACAACTATTGTCAAATTGTCATTACATAAAGACGTTGAATGAATACAATTCTCAGTATTTAGATAATTACTTTCTATGACAATTAATCATCGTCATTAACCTTGGACTGTGACTGATCGGTTTTTGAAGCCATAACGTACTTATTTTAAATATTTTTGAGCTCGTATTGTAGCCGCGAAACGTTCAAAGGTTTTGCTTTGTAAAGGTTTAACTTAACTACTTTTTCTACCCAGTTATCTACTGAGAACTAGGTACTAGGTACACCTAGATACTTCTTCGTCATGTCGATATGGTTACCGTTAAGCAGGCAGACCAAAACTTGGACACACCGATTGCGCTTCGAACAAATTCTCCATTACGCAAGGATATATGGCATGTCAGCAAATGGGACATTGGGGATCAGAGCTGCAGGGTAAAGGACAAAAGGCAGTTTTGATAGCGGCGAACAGGTCAGTTTAAACACTAAATGATGCACAAAATATAGTGAGTCTATATTTTGTGATAGTACGAGCAGTCTCTTAAGGTTCATAATATAAGCTTTAGGAAATAGCCATAGCTACAGTCTAAGCTCGCTGTTTTAAGGGTCATATATGTAGGTGCCACGTTTAGCTACAGTCCTAAAGCCATCTTGCATCGTGGGCCTCGTAATATGCGAATGGAAACCGCTCCGGATATGGTGATTAATGTATTGACTTCCATTTAAAGATGGCACTTTCACTGCCAAGCGAATGGTGAAGTTTGGATATCATATTTTGCTATCGAGATCTGAGGTTGACGTTAAAATAGGTTTTTTGATGTTTTTTTATTTTTTTTATTACATACCAACATTAAAAACAGAAGGAACTATATTTTTTAAAGACTGATTTTATTATTTTTGGTCGAAAGATGTAAATTAAAGTAAATTAGGAACATTGTTGTCAGTTATATTCTTCAAAATTATGGTTGATATGATGGTTCGAGGATCGGAACGGAACTCTACTTTTTGGAAAACGGATCGGAAACTCTATTTTTTCACATTTTACGCCTAATCTTCAGTGCATAGGAGCACAGAGGCATTCCTAGTGGAACAATGCAGGTTAATAATTTTCATTTACATTGTAATTATTAATTTATCCAGTACGTGAATGAATGAAGTATCCAGTAAGGTTACTCAGGTGTTAATGCAATTAGCAGTTAATGGAAATTCATAGCTAATAATTATTAAAGTAAATTACTTTACTATACTTAGGTAAGTACTTACGTGTTATGAATAGTTATTATTATGTAGATAGTAGTAGTAATATTAGCCTGTAATGTCCCACTGCTGGGCAAAGGCCTCTCATCTCACTGAAGATATCAGTACAGTGAGGAAGATTAGGCGTAATCATCACGCTTTTCCAATGCCGGTTGGTGATCTCATACCCGAGCCATGACTGTTTGAAAAGTAGGAAACATGCTTTCGCTCGACCCGGGAATTGAACCCGGGACCTAGGCTAGGTATATTAAAGATAGATGCTTAACTATTCAGTACCTTACCTATTCAAAAAGGAAACTAACTATTCGATTAATTACCTAGGTGAGTTAGGTAAGTACCTACCTTATTAAAGTAAATAGATAAATATACGATTTACGACTTAAAGTTATTCATATTAAAAAATTACGTATGAATGATGATCTGTCTAGGTAGCCTACCTAGGTATCTATAATATAGCTATCCTAGTGCTTCAAATAGTTAGGACATTCATCAGATTTAGAAACTGTCTTGGATAATGTTAGGAAAGATTCCTCTCTAATTAATTGTTTCAAGTTTAAAAAGTTTTGTTTCAAAATTAAAACTCACCAAAAAATCCAACAAGCAACAACAAACACCCAAAGAAACGTGTCTGCAACATTTTTAAATAATCCGTATCCTTTACACTTTCACTGCTATTAATAAACACTGTTACACCGCATTACTTTTATTTAACATTTACAAACACTTCAACATTATTATTTTACTCAAGATTCACAAAAAATCACGCAGCATAAAAGACAATTGATTTTTATTTTTAAATCCCGTAATTACCGAGGAAAGTTACCGCGAAAATTGGCTACAGATAACAAAATCGCACGAGTGCGTGCGCGTTCGAAAGTCAGACGGTAACTGCGGACTGGCCGGTGAGACAGGTGTGGCTGGCAGAATGAATAGCAGGGGTAAACGAATTGAAAGGTAAATTAATTAACACGTTAGAATCTTTGGCGGATTGCGCTGTGGTGAATCCGTTTGAGATCTTTAACGTACAATAGAGTTTAGTGCAGTACAGCTTTCTGAAACAGAGTTAGGTAGATAAGTATCTAGAAAGTTTTGCCATCAGTGACCCTAGGAACTTAATATCTAATCTATGCCTAGGTATTCCTATCTATAGGTAGGCTTTGGCAGCTGTGAACTTAGCTAGTAGATTAGGCTAGGCAGTAAGTAAGTACCTAGGTTTGGTCTTCGTTGCCTAAATGTGATTTTATCTGAAAACACTAATCTATCTTCTTATATATAAAATTCTCGTGTCACAGTGTTCGTTCGCGTACTCCTCCGAAACGGCTCGACCGATTCTCATGAAATTTTGTGAGCATATTGAGTAGGTCTGAGAATCGGCCAACGTCTATTTTTCATCCCGAAATTCGCGCGGGAACGGGTACAACGCGGGTGAAACCGCGGGGCGCAGCTAGTAATATAAAAATGAATCGCTGAATCTGTTGCTAAGCGCATAACTTCAGAACGACTGCACCAAATTGGATGATTATTTTTTTAATGTGTTCCTTATTGTCAGGAAAAGGTTTATTTATAAGAAAAATAAGGAATAAAAATCTCAAAATTACCATGGGAACGGGGGCGCTGCGGGTGAAACCGCGGGGCACAGCTAGTAATAAATAAATATACTCAGGACTAGTCCGGGCAAACACTAAGTACCTAGTTACATATACATTAGAGATCATATAATAAATTTGTTAATCTAGGTACCTACCAGAAACTAGTGTGCAATTCCATGCCGTAATCTGGGCAAAACTTTGGAATAGGTAGTAAGGTATTTATGGACATTTATGTATATACTTACCTACATTTTTGCTTAGTGTTTCTCGAAAAAAGATTGACCAGGATCGAATTACAAGCCTACTTAAATGTAAACTAGGTATTTTTATACTTACTTTTCCTTGCCACTTACTTATCACTTACTTATATTACTTTTGATAGTTCCTCGGAAAGTTAGCGTCTAAGGAGTAAAATTATAATATTTTTCTGGCGCTGCTGATATGCTGACTGAAACCGCGCCATCTATCTCAACTTGTTGATACTATTTGAATTTTCTGTGAACTTAGTTATACGTGTTAGAGATGGCAACAGTGAAAGTTATGATTCTAACATAATCTAAGAGATGGCGTCAGTAACTACAATAGTTTCATCATTAATACTAAAACCAATTAAAATTTTAACTATTCGTGAAAAAAAGTATAACAGGTCATTTCCAATATTGGTTTTTAAATTATAAAATTGAATTTATTTAATCCATCCTTTCTATAAAACTCGTTTCATTACACGCAACCAACATTTATTTCGCTCCGTTTCACGAAAATATCATCTGTATTTTTTTTAAACTCAATCAACTTCTGGCAAAGAAATCATTTCATTCAGCTTCAAAAACCAAATTTGTAAAGTTTGTATTTGAATATATTTTAAGTTCAGATAATATCTCACCATTGTTGATAGGCAACATTATTTCTGTATTTTTAATAAAATGAAATCAGACAATAGGTGAATGACGCCATCGATAAAATTCTCAGACGATTCGAAGGTTGTTACTTGTTCGCGGTTGTCCGCTAGTTTCTGTTTCTACGTTCGGTCGGTCGTTGTGTGGCAGTGAACGGAACGAAGTGTCGTCGTATAGATCGCTCGCTGGCTGGCTGAAAATAGTGAATCAAAGTAATAAGTATGAGTTTTCAAAATATGTTCGAATAAAAAGTGATAAAGTGAGTGACTGTCATCTAGCAAGATGGTTGATGACGTGAAAGATATTATCGAAACCGCTGAAAGTAAAGGTATATGTGCAATTATAGTCGAAAATGTGTTGTTCTAGTGTTAAAAATGTGATTGAAAAATTGTCTAACCCTAAACCGTGTCGTGGCCCCCACGTCGTGGACTCGTGAACAGCTTTCGAGAATGTCCGCAGTGATACCGCTGTCACAGTCCTGTGTTTTGTTTTTTACCTATATTTGGATGTCTTTTCGCGTCTTGGTATGTTCTATTTATAGAAAAACGCCCGCCAGACGTTATTATGTGCCTGAGAATGTGTCCAAAAATGTGAAACATTGTTAGATAGTGATGAACTGTCATTATATTTTTTGTGTGTATTTACACTGTTTATTGCGTACTGTGTTCTTTAAAGAAGTATTTAGCAGTTGGTGTATGTAGCAGACTGGCTTTAGTGACATTTGGAATACCATTTGGTTAGCCATATGTAGTTAATTCTTGAGTCATAGTCACTGTATGATTAGCACTTTTGACGTACTCATATACCTGTATACATAACATATTTGCACATTATTGCAGTCTGTTTTCTATCCTTATCTTATCAGAATTAATATCTGCATTTATGATACACTGCTGGTTTTATGAAAAATATCATATTATTGGACACAACAGAGCTGTAATCTAATTTCGATTGATAGTGGAAAAGTTTACGATTTAATCATATTATAGGTACCTATTTAATTGTGCGTGCTGCAGAATAGAGCATACAATTAGTCTTGCACTTAATATTTAGGAACAGAATGTTATAGATACTTAAGTATCTAACATACTGAACTAATTGTATTGTGCCCATTTAGTTATCTTACTTAACAATTAACAAATATCTAAAGAACACATATATGGACCTAATTTCCTGAACAGTACTAATATTTTAATAATTACTCACCCAAAGGAATTTGCTTGCATATTAAGTTACATACCATTTTTTCTTAACAGATTAATTCATATATTTTTAACTTATTACTAGTTAGAAGTAAGTAAAGTAAAACTGGCCCCTATTCCACATTTGATGACAGCCATAGGTAATGTAACTTAATGGTATTATGACACTGCTTGCGTGGGCATGGAGAGATTGTACATGCTTGCCTAGTACCAATACATTTTACCGAAAACTTCTGAAAAATAGATAAAGTCATAAATTCATAACAATATAGTCATTTTAAATGTATTACTATGGGTATTTTCGTGTCAACAAAGGTTGTTTTAGTTGAAAAAGACAAATAATAATTAGTCAATTACTTACTCCCTGCCATTTGATCCATGTTGAAACTCTTTCCGTGATCATCACTACATAGTATAAAACAAAGTGGCTTTCCGCTGTCTGTCTATCCCTATGTATGCTTGGATCTTTAAAACTTTAAAACTACTTCGGATTTTGACGTGTTTTTTTTAAATAGATAGAGTGATACAAGAGGAAGGTTTATATGTATAAAAATCAGGTGGGTGCTGCTAGTTTAGTTTATAAATTAGGTAACTGTGTGCTTGGGAGAGTCATTTGCTTAACAGTGGCATGAAAATATAAATATGCATCATAAAATAGTATAATCTTTGGAATCTTTGTGCAAAAAATACAATCTTTCCTATGAATCTTATTTAATGTTTTTAATAACTAGTTAATGAAATAAAGTGACAATTTAATTGATAAATAGTTTGCACAGTTGTATAAAAAGAGTATTTACATTTATATTCAATTAGCAAACTGAATGAACCAATTTTGAAAGGTCAATTACCTTTTAAGTTAATTTCACCGATGTGCAATACTCTTCTCAAATTGGGCGAATACACAAGTTTTAATTGAATAATACAGAAATGAGGAAAGGTCAAAAAAGTTTATATAATGTCAAGTAAATGTTTTACTTAACATTTTGGTTGTAATATTTGAAAGTATATCAAGACATGATCCACATTATAAAACATAGTCCCCTGCCTTCTGTGTCTGTCTGTATGTTTGAAATAATCTCAAAAACAGCTCGACAGATAGGCATGTAAGGTTCAGTAGGTAGTATACATGAGAAAGGTTTTGGGCTGTTCCATTAAGCATTATTAAAATCATTATGAAAACATTTTAAATTATTAAACACAGGTTGCCTTATTATTGTTAGATGAAATGCCTAGTTCAGTCGAAATACACATTTACTTTCTTTGGCCCCAAAATAATAGCTTTCTGAACTTATATTATAATGAACAATATTTTTAAAATAACTTTTCAAAACAACTACGTATACACAACGGTATGATACAAAGTAACAGTAACAGTTTATAAGTTATGATAAAAACATGTATTACACCATTTTTTAAATCACTTTTCACAAATAAAACCATTCTGCAAACAGGCTCATGCATTACACAAAAAATGTAGAAACCTGTAGGTAAAGATATGCAGAAAATAACATAAAAACCATCGCAAAAAAACCTTCTACTATTTAAGTCTTAAAATACTGACTAGATACTTAGGTACATACATAAACATAGCATTAGTTTGCCAGACCGTTAGGCAGTTTGTTGCCACTTGCTGCCATAGATAATTACAGACCCCAGTGTGCTTGGCTTAGTTATTTAGGCACTGTTTGTAAACTTGCCGTTGACGGACTCATTTCTTTTAAACTCCTTAGCTATGGATGCTTGCTTATTGATTCATAGACTGTTCATATTAAAGACATTGTACATGCTATGATGGTTATTATGAGTAACGCTTGTAATTATTTTAATCATCACTGCAGTTATCCACTTAATCTGTTCACCACTAACTATATCACTCCACAAATATATATACTTAAGCTAAGTTTTTACCTTTGTAGTGAAATTTTGCAGGATATAATTATCTGTTTACTTCTGTAGTTTTCTACCTATTTAACTTTAACTGTAGAATTTAAATAAACATAAAATAAATACAACAATGTACTTAATCAATAATCATTTATTGCCACAATTACAAGAAAAATAAAAATCAGATTACAACTAAGTAATAAATACAGCACAAGGACATGTTTAGTAGTTTGAACTTAGTTTTTTTTAGATAAGTTTTAGTTTTCATGATTATAGTTAACTGAGACTTTTTAGTCTGAGTATAATTTAGTATGGACAGTCTCTGAAACCTCAGTGCTCGCCAAGAGCCTCACTTAATATATCAGTAATTGCTTCTTGAACTTAAGTGAGGTTCTTTTTGAAATGTAACACTATACATTTCTTGCTCCACTATCCTCTAAAGATAAAAAAGTTTCTATACTCAATTAAATTGTTTGTTGCCATAACAATCAATGAATGACCTTGAATCTCGAGTTAATTCAATATCTTATTAATTATCTACCTAAGTACTAATAATTAAGATATCATTAGCGCCCCATAGATATTGAACCTTATTATCAATGTAATAAGATTAAGTCAATAGCAGATCGATGTGTGGGTGATGATTAATGTCACATTGGATGTAACCTTAATGAACAGAAAGGAAAGATGTTGAATATTTGCGCCCACTTCGATTTCAACAGGCAGGTGGTCAACCCACCGTAAATTGTGTAATATTTTGGGCAATTATTTGAATATTTATTGATATTTTCATATTTGATAGTATGGTAAATATTATGACTCAATAGCAGATTCTTGTTGGACAATATTTTCATATGAATACTAGGTATGATAAATATTATGAGTAAATGAATGACAAATGAAAGAGAGATGATAGATTGTTGGTCACAGGCTGGGTACAGTAATCTTAATTGTGAAAATGTCATAAGTAATATGCAATTAGTTATAATTTATTAAAGGGTTTGATGACTTTTTATGAACTCTATAGAGTCAACTGATCCCTCTCTCAGACTCTGCCAAACTTTTTTTAAACCTATACTGTCTCACTGCTGTAGTGTCCCCCAAAAATTACTAACTTTCCTCTTCTTTGAAGAGATACCACCAATGTCTTTAAACATTAACTTTTAACTTTAATTTTTTCGTCTCACAGCTTTCAAGTAGGTATATTTGTCTCAATATTTGGTACTATTTGTCTCATATAATTAGGTACCTATTTGACTCAATATTTGGTCCATTCAAAAACGATCCCTATGCACCAGCACAGTAATTTAAAAATGTATCCACTGTGTACATACTATCACTTGCTGGCCACAAGTTCAACGCTCTGCAATTAGCTCAGGTGGCATCTGATGAGCCAACTAGACTCAGTCTGTATATGGCTCAAGGCTAACATATGGCCGGTCGAGAAAGTTAGGCCATTATTGATGATTCACTGGGCTGAAAGAATATCCTGTGCAATGTGCACTTTTGACCAGGTCCATTGACGTTGATTTTTACCTGACTTGACTAGAAGGCACACCAAGTTCGGGTTTTTCAAAAGTATGGTAGAAAATTACTTGAAATTTTCGATCCTGGAAGTCAGTTTATAGTTTGCAGTTAATAACTGAAACGATTACTGTCATTCCTATCTTAAAGTAAACGTTGCACTGAGAGAATGGAGGCCTTTATACAACAATGATACAGGCTAACAGAGAAATAATATTGTAGTAAGTGGATATACATAGTTGGGTTCTGCTACAAAATCCTAAACCGTTGCTTGAGATAAACAAATCGATAGGTATCTTAGTGCATTAGGTATAACACTTATATCCATAATGCAGCAAAAATATGCGCAGAATACTAGAGATAAGGTTCCAAAGGTTAACAGCGGAGACTTCGGATCACGATCATCGCACAACCTAATATACATCGCGTGACGGTCCATCGTATGCCAATAATTGTCGATAACCAGACCATAGCACTAACGAACGTTTATATAAACATTATACACTCGGAAAAATTGCCGCGTTATGTAACCCGTTGCATTCCTTTTGTATCTTGCTTATCTGAACATCGTTACGGCTGTATCACTAAGTACAGCTTTTTCTTTTGCTTAATTTATCTGAATATCTTGTTTAGATAATGCTATTGTCTATACGGTAGAAGATTCCTTTATTTAATGTGATTGGTTAGGAGATAGGGGTTAATCTTGTGGAGTGCCTTTCCCAATGTTATGAAATATGCCTTATGGCGGGTATAACGCCTTTTATGTTTCTAGACTGATTCCTTAATGCTCTATTATCTTCGGAACGTGAGGTGTATTTGTAACTTTCTTTGCATAGAATCAATATTTCAATTGTACGTTGGTTGCTATTTGCTACGAGCCGTAGTGACCCATTTAGTGTTTGAACTCTTTGCTGTGTTATGCAGGTCACGATATTATTTTAAGTTTCCTGATCTACGACCTGTAATTCTGTACACGTTTTTGTTGAACGTCACGCACATTTTATAAACACCTATCAAAACGGGATTTTAAGTCAATCAATTTGAGCATAGGTTAAGTAGACAGCGTTAATTTGAATGGATCACTTTAATTCTTGATCATAATCATAAAAGTATTCCAGTCCGAAAAATGCCACATAGTGGCTGGTGGAAGAAAGCTTCCTCGCTTTTAAGAAATGAGGAGAAAACTCCACAACATCGTAAAATGCAATCCCAGTAACTACGGAACACAAGACAGATGAATCTTAGTGCTTCCAAAATTTACAAACTGACATTAAACCATGATAACTATTAGGAACAGACATGGCAAGAACTAGGTAAAAACGTCATGGATAGTTGAATAAAAGATTGTGCTATTTTAGTAACTAGCTAGGTGAATACTGAACTGACCCTTTCCTAGTTGCATTCTAAAACGTTATCCGTCATATTAAAACAAAGATTTTCCCGCCTTTCACCATTATCCACGATATGCCAGTTATTATCTCAGATGACTTAAAGTTTTCACTTCATCGGCAGCGGAGATAGCTTTGTGTTCTCTATGAATATGTTCCGTAGCTCATTAAATTGCATCGCGAATTTTTCAGAGACCGTTAATGTTTAATCGTCGGTTAAAAATAGAAGGAAGTGAGGTTTGTTGAACTGGCGTGACCTTGATACATCGGAATCACCGTTACAAGTATCGGTAGGCAATGTAGGCATGTATCACTCTGATTTGTCGATCTATCAATCAATGCCGTTTAAAAACCTTTTTTCCTTGCAGTCTTTAGTTTTTTGTCCAACTTTCGAAGCAATTTGTTCTTAAACTGTTATTTGTGTCAGAAAGTTAAGTTTATGATAGTTAGATGACTTTAAAACTAGGAAGAAGTCGTCACATTGTCTTCGTTGATGTACAATGGCGGCATTTTCTCATAAACTTAGGGCCATTCATAAACGCTTATTAATAGCATTTTAGCTATAAAATGGTTTGTCCCTTTCCGACATACGCTATTTTACAAGGAGCAAAAGAGACAAAACACTTAATAACGGTGTTTTAGTTAAAGTGCGTTTATGGATAAGGCGGTAAGACTATAACTCAATAATGTTACTATAAAAAGCGAAAACTAGCTTTTATCAAAATCAAAAAAATGAATGTCTTCGTGCAGTAATGTAATGTTGTGATTATTTTCTATGATTTAATTAATCAGAACATTACTGATCACACCCCAATGACTACAAAACATTGTGAGTCAGCCATCTTGTAAATAGATAAAATCCTACGCAGGAACTCCTTATTAATCACCTTCATCTGATGATAAGTCACTGTTATGACGATATTCGCATACCGACAAGTTTCCTTAACAGTCAACACCTATTTCAAACCGGAGTATTTCTTCATTGTTTTATGCGAAAGCAAATATTTTCTAGAAGGATTTCGTCCTTTGAGGGGAATGCCCCATTTGACATTCAAAAGGGTGTAATGTTCCCTTAAGGCCATTTCACCGCCGCCCTTGCACTGAAATCAATATTTTTGTCATATAGTCTGGAATATGAGGTGATCAACCTCGATACAATAATAACATCACACATTTGAATAGAGTTTTCTAAACGACTAACTCACTTGACACTTAGTCATAGTCTTAATTTGGAGTTGTTTTTTGTTACCTTTCAACGATATTTTTATAGCCTCGATTCGTCTAGGCACCAAAGAAGCACAAAAACTTAATAGTGCTACAGAAAACTGTAGTTATCGTTCTAGAAACTTTGGTGAATATTGCAGTTGAGTTTTATTTGGATCAATGATTTCGTAATATTGATCCCATTTTTTAAAGAGATGGGAAAATAAGAGATTTATTACTCTTTCAACAGCACTAGTCAGTGATGGATAAAAATGAATGTTTAAATAATCTCCGGAGATTAGTTTGGTGTAGAATACCGAAGCGCGAACTTCATGAAAGATTCATAGTTCTGAAGTGTTGAGATCTCCCGACTTGCTCTAAATATGCATTACAGGAGTACTGAGAAATTCAATCACATAGCGAAAGTTTCTCACGTATCCTTCATGTTCTGATCTTTCTCCTTTAGGTAATCAATCTTTGAATATTCTTCGCGAGCCAATGATGATTTTTTTATTACCTTCATTCCAAATATTATGTCTGAGCAGATATTTGAGATTTTATTAAAATTAATGCGATGACTATTCAAATTGTGACCACCTTGTAAAGAAAAAAGTTGTAAGGCAATTTCAGAACGCTCGATACGAATCGAGTATGCTTAGAGCAATTTCAAATTAATTTTTAATATATTTCTTATGCTCATTCTAACCAGATTCAGTTCCAGATGTGAATATAATCTAGAATTCTGGTTTGAAAAAAAACACGTTAAAACTACGTAACTCGATCAACCGTCAAGTGGCAAGGCGGCATTCCTATCATATGACGATGCAATATTTACTAACTATATTCTATTGATATTTTGTTGAATGAATCGTAGACATACCCGTTCAGTGATTATTGATCTGAGTATGTTGCGTGACTCCACGTGGTACCTACGTGTTTTGAATTAATTGGGTCAAAGGTTCTAGTGAGGGCTGGGAGCTATTTGCTCCGGCATCTTGCTTATTAAATAAATGTACCTTTAAAGGGGTATATCTAGATATCATTTAGTAATTTTATAATTTGTAAATGGTTGCATAATACTTTCTAGCCCACTCAAGTTACTAATAAGTTTAAGAATGGATTTTGTACTTCAGTGTGAGATTAACGTTTTATCGCTGCTAACTCTAAAAGTCGGAACAGCTATCTGTCCGTGGGTTCTTAAACATTTAATGGCTCTGCAGCGAATGTAAAAATAAACTTAATTAAAGAAAGTTTCTCGTATGAAGCAACAGCAACGGCAACTTTTATAATAACAAAACCACAGTGCATGCAATAAAGCATCATCCATACATCAAAAATTACATAAACTCCAAAACGAAACTACAATAAAATGTGAGACATAATCACAAACTTTCACTCACATGTCGGGCGCCAATAAAATTGCGTTCATTAATATGACCACAGAGAATCGGATCTTTAGAAATGGTCCGAGGATAATCGCTCACTCTGTAATTACGCCTCTTGTGATCGGACGTGTCTGAGGCTTTATTGGATACGTCTGGTTCAATTCATGCTGCTATGGAAAACTAGCAATAAATAACTATGGTTTAGTAGTTAATGCTCTGTGATTTTACATTTATTGTAATTGTTCTTTAAGAAATATTGGGACATTGAAAAATAGCCTTGTTATGCCTATTTCTGATGTTACTCATTATATTGATGGAACTACTGAGCTGCTTTTTACAATATTATCATATTTTCACAGTAGAAATAGTTTATGAAATAGTATATTAAATATCAATTTCATTTGCTTCATGTGATGTCAACTATGGTTCAAATAATCTTGTATGTTTTGTCCGCAAAACGACACATTGACCTTTATATGGCTAATAGCATAATAACAATTAAAATGTAATCACATATTAGAACATAACATGCAATGGATAATGATTTTAAAATTATACACCCTAATGTCTTTGAAATTATCCACTTCAATTTCGCAAGTAATGAAAACTGTATATTCTATGCTAAGGTAATATGTTTGTTGTAAAATATGTTAATAATACATAACGCGATAAAGGACATTTAACTAATGGTACAAAATAAGTAACGCCTTGGTAATATAGATCAGTGATGTAGGTTTAGGTATGGGGGCCACTTTAATATCTAGAAAATGTCTTCTAAAATAGTTCGAACTTCGAACATGAAAACTCTACTCTCTCTACTAGAGCAGAGTCTTCTAACCCAATGAATATTGACCTACAGCCAATATAAAAACTTGGCTTACCAAAATCTCCCAAAAATCTTACCTTAACCATTCTGCCAACAGCGTCCCAAGAAGCACTAGACAGAGCAAGACTAGCTCGTGAAAGACGCGAGGCGGAACAAAGGAAGCGGTTGGATGAGTTGAGGGCGCACGCCGCCGCTGCGCAGGCGCAACGCGAGAAGAGAGACGAGGAGCGCAGGCGGCGGCAGGCCGAGCAGCGAGCTAGGGACGATGATAGACGACAACAGGTATGGACATCATTTTTCTATGGACGTAATCCTTCTACTGTATAAAACTAACTATGGTCTTACTCATGCCGTACTCCTCTACATCCAGTAGGTAGTTAAGATGCATGCCACAGACAATATGTGTTATCTTTTTTCCCTTCCATCATATAGAAATAGAAAACTGAAGCGTGGTCTTAGCGTGTATCTTAACCTTACACTTGTTATGATCTCCGGGGAAATGAGAATGCTTGGTGAAGACTAAAAGCATTTTACATTGAATATCAATTGCGTTTGATTTTTTATGTTGATGGTACTTTTACGAATGGCTCAGGCTCAAGGCTCAGGCCTTCCTAACTAAAAGAGAAGACGTGATCCCTGCTGTTACTGTGGGTTAGTTTGCTTCCTTCAGTTAGTTTCACGTTATCGAACAAACACGCCCACTCATCTATGCGTATCGTATCCATTCACCATAAACTACGGAGTGGATTTGCAATGGTGTAGCTTCCTACTTTGGCTGAGTACATTGGTTTCGTTATACGTACGTGTATTTTGTGATGTCGATTTGTGCTCGTTGTTCTTCCTAATCATTTATATTGGGGCCGGTAGTGTGCTCTTTGGATAATAAAGGAATTTTGATTCGAAGGTAGTCTTTAAAATAATTAGTATACAGTCTTCATTCGCCTATTTTTTCCCCTAACTGTGCCTATGAAGAACATAGCCCGGGATGGCTATAGCTCCTTCATGGACCCAACCCCCTCGTGCCTTCCGTACTTACTATCCATTCATGCTGCGAAGTTTTCGAATACCTTTTATACTTTTTGGCAAAACATGCAGATGTCGTCATGTTTATTTATTTATATAGATTTCTATTATTACTTTTCACCACAAGCAATTTCTAAAGTCCATGACCTTAACATATTCCCAACGTTTTATTGGAACAGCGGTCCAAGAAATGAACCCAATTGAAGGGACAATTGTTTGTGATACCGGCTTGCCGCTCTCAATTAGATTACTGCGACCTTCGTACGGCGGATCATCCATATTGTTTCGATCAGGATTAATATAAGTGGACTTAGGAGACGTTTTAGATATATAGTTGTAGAAGTGAATACAGTTGTTAAAATCTAATTTTACATTATGATATACACTTACTAAAGAAGGTATGTTTGTGTGTAATTTTTTATGACATCAGTCTAAAGAAACTTAATCCAAAAATCCTTTTTTTATAAATTTCTTCCATCATCACTGACGAAGACGTTACTAGTTTGGCATAAGACTAAATAAAAATAAAACTACAAAAAATCTAAACATCTAACATTGATTTACAACTGTACTCCATAACTGGATACAACTAGAAGCTATACTAAGTTAACATCACTCGCCGCGCCTTCCTTGCTTGCCAATGTCAAACGAGTTTCAATTTACATACTTGTAAGACGTTCTTTACACTTCGCGTTGGAAAATAACATTGGTATTACAGTCGGGAACTTGTGAATGATCTGAACTTCACATTGGGCCAATGTTCTGGGGTAAGTAAGTTACTAAGCTTATTTTTGAGTCAGGAATATTGACTTTTAAAGCTAATGATGATCCAAGGTGTATTATTCACTGTACAGGTCGTAATGTGTACTCTATTATTTCTTACTTGTCCCAAAATGTGGACCAATATCGTCAATTTTCCTGCCGAAGACGATTACACCTTAAGAGGAAAAAAGGTTTATAGATAGGGTAAGAATGAAATAAAATCACTAAACCTTTTTCCTCTTCAGGTGCAATCGTCTTCGGCTGGAAAATTGACAACATTGGTCCAAATTTGGGACAAGTAAGAAAAAATAGAGTATAGACTGATTTTATTCATCGAATTTAGATTACTAAAGCAGGATTACTTCGTGTCTAACTAAGACACGAAGTAATTTAATAGTACCTATAGGCAGCTAAAGAATTTAATCATTCCGAGGTCATAGGATTGTGAACTATTGTAACAACACCTAACAGTGGTATTCAAGGTTTGATGCATTATATTAAAAGCCTAAGTACTTCCAATCATCACCCACGCCACACAAATACATGTAATAACAACTATTATCTAATCTGTGGGGTTACAGACTTCACTTTCAATAAATATTGAGTTTGTTGAAATAGAATGTTATGTGAAGAAATAATCTAATAAATAATATAAAGCTGAAGATTTTAACTGCTATTAGTCTGAACGTCCGATTTGTATAATTCTTTATGTAATGGATAGCCGCATTCAAGGGAAAGGTTAAGACCCTGACGAAAGATATTTCATCCCAAAATTCCCATATTAACGGGCACAACGAGGGTAAAACTGGGAGGCGCTGCAAGTGTTCAGATAAAATGATGTCCTGCAATATTCCACTGCAGAGCAAATGCCTTTTCACTGAAGGTATCCCCAGTTAAACCAGAGTTCAATTCGCCTTGAATGTTACTGCTTGAATCTTAGTATTATTAGACGTGTGCACTAGCCACTAAACATGTAATGAGAATTATCTAATAAGGGGTTTCACTATCAATAAATTGCATATTATAGTTATGTATTTGCAAATTAGGTATTTCGCTCAAGAAGCCCATTAGCGAACACTGTTGCAAATGAGTGTACCAGGGAAGTACAGCTAATGCTGCCGACTCGCCGCATCAGGCTTGCACTCACTTTCTCCGGAGTAAAATAATAGTTACCGTAATACACGACGGACGGTGAAAATTAGAAACGCTTTGCGAAAACAAAACCGTTGTGGTGCCGGTGATTGTGCCACAGTTTTTGGTCCAATTCTTCAAAATACCAACCGAATTGAAAACCTACCTCCTTTGCTTATTGAAGTTGGTTAGTAAAATAATTGTTATCAACAACATTACACTGATATCTTCAGTAAGATGAGAAGCCTTTGCCAAGCAGTGGGACATAACAGGCTCATACTTAACTTTTACTTTTTATTTTGAAAATGGATATGGAGGGTTGGATCGGCCATTCACAACGGTTATTACATGGTACCGTATTAGCAAAAAAATGTGGTCAACTAGTTTTTGTGACTGGATTTTGATGGACATGAAACTCTTCAGGTAGCTCAACTTTGCTGGTAGAATTTATGCTCTAAGTCAGCTAAACTAAAAGACGTATTTATTTATTGGTTCTTACTCTTTGGTCCAAAATTAGTTTATTCATCCATTTTATAGTCCTTAAAATAATGGCGTATAACAATTAAAATTATTCTGCCGGATTCCTTTATAAACGTAAATTAATTAGCTTTTATGACTGTAGTATTTCACTTTCGGTTTTAATTATACCTATTTTGATATCTATTCTCATAAAGACAATAAAAACGTAGAAATATAAATTCTAAACGGGTCCCAAACCTCTTGGCGCCACCGCTAAAGCCAATTAAATTGAATTGTCAAAACTTTGCATAAATGAATTTATTTAATATCCATTATTTGTCATCATCGATATTTTTATCTTTATATTTTACTAATTTTAGGAAATAAAAAAGGTGTCTCTTGTTTAGATGATCAACCGTAAGCAAGCGTGGTGATTACATCTAATCCTCCTCACTGTACTGTTATCTTCAGTGAGCGTAGCGTAGAGGCTTATATCCAGCTTTGGAACATTACTTAACATTTTTTTTAAAACAAAATTCAAATCCTTTCCATACTTATCACTGTCAAATTTAAATATTTTATTCAGTTTTGACCTCAAAAAGGCCCTTAAACTTACCACCCATTCGGAAGAACATTAGCAAAGAAGAATGGGCAAGAAACTTCTGATAAATGTTTCTTTATATATTCCTACTAGCCTAGGCCCCGCGGTGTTACCCGCGTTATACCCGTTGCCGCGGGAATTTCGGGATAAAATGCCATGTGTTATTTGGATGTATAATATAACCTATATTACTGCAAAGTTTCATCCAAATCCGTCTAGTAGTTTTTGCGTGAAAGAGTAACAAACATACATCCATCTTCATAAACATTCGCATTTATAATATTAGTAGGATTAATAAATCCGTCAATGGCATCGATGGTTAATAAATATAATAATATCACATTTAATACCTTAAGTAGTATCTAACAAGGTATAATGTTTCCTTTGAAATTTTCCATTACTCTCATATTGTTCGTTTGCCTTCGAGCTCTTGACAGTATGTAGGTTCAAGGCTTGCTTCTAGCGTTAATGGGTATTATACAACGTTATTGTTTGCACATTCTCGACTAAATCGAATTTGATTCGCTATTTACGTGTGTTTACTTTGTTTTTACTCGATGCCTACAAAAGATTATTACTTTGTATGTTTCTGGCAAGTCCTTACCTGATGAACGTATTTTAATTAATTGTTAAAAGAAATGGAATGTGATAGCTCAGATAGATAGATCTTTGACAGTAGGAAGTTACTTTTTATTTTTAACTAGCAGCACCCGCTTTGTGCCCGTTCCCATGGGAATTTTGGGATGAAAATTAGCCTATAACGTTCCTGTTGAATGTGGCTATCTATTGCAAAAATAATCATTCAAATCGGACTGATAATTCTTGAGATTAGCTCGCACATACAAACAAACTTACAAATGTTACCACTTCGCTTCGAATTATCATGAATGCGTTACGGTTCTGTAGGAATACATACTAGGATAAAAAGAAGCCAAAAGCCTTCCTTTCGAATGTGACAGAAAACCACATGGAAATCCGTTCAGTTGTTATGTAATTTATTGCGAACACGCATACAGGCAGACGCGGTATGGAACGTTACATAGTATGTAAAGATACTTAACTAGTTTATTATTTTTTGTATGATTAACATAATATTTTGTCGACTTGATCAAAATGTTGAATGTTTGGGTTTTATTCATAAAGGCTCATTAACAGCATTTTCGCTATCAAATGGTTTGTCCCTTTCCGACATACACTATTTTCCAAAGAGCAAAAGAGACATAACACTTTAAAACAGTGTTTTAGTTATACAATGTCTATAAGAATAAGGCGGTAAATGTTTAAACTTACTTATAAACCATCAATGTCATCATATTTTTGTTTATATCAAGAGCTGCTTAGCTTCGACCACATTACATCACACATATTGCATCTCGGTACATTTCCAAGAAGCCTCCTTTCGCTCTTAGGCGATTATCACACTGCCCGGCACTACGCAGCGTAGTGCGTGAATGTGTGTTCTAACGTTGCTTGTAAGTACCTCCGTTTGTATAGAACGCACAGTCCAACACACTGAACAGCATCCACGCGCGTTCATGCAGATCACGCGCCTACATGCGGAGAAACACGCATCGCGCGTAGGTGCAGGGTGAGACGCAAGGTATGGAACACCGATCCCGCAGTGCTGTGCGTGATTTAGTGTAGGGCCACATCTGCGGAACGTACGGCCGTAGTAACTATTAAGTAATCTGTGGTACGGCGCCGAACCTTCCGCTCTATGACACACTAGCAGCGCCCCGCGGTTTTACCCGCGTTGTGCCCGTTCCCGTAGGAAATCCGGGATAAAATGTAGCCTATAGCCTTCCTCGATAAATAGACTATCTAACAGTGAAAGAATTATTCAAATCGGTTCAGTAGTTTCTGAGATTAGCGCGTTTAAACAAACAAACAAACAAACAAACAAACAAACAAAACAAACTCTTCAGCTTTATAATATTAGTATAGATCAGTCGAAATTACGCCGCGTACTGATGTGTCATAGATAACTTGAAATACACTACGAGCGTATTTAGCGGAAGGTTCGGCGCTGTACGTTCCGCAGATGTGGCCCTACACTTAGGAAGGGATTTGACGTGTATTTGAAAATGGGTCTTGAAGCCAGCGTGATCTACAAACGTAACTACGCGCGTGAGTGCGTAGAAAACCCGTACGATGATGCAGATCTGTACTCTCGCAAGTACGCGCGTAGATGCGTCGACACGTAGTGTGATAATCGCCTTAATGTTTGTTTTGCAATCGCCAATTGATTTCGTTTCAAACAAATAATAAGAATGGCGATTGTGCAATCATATACGCCCACAATGGTGCACCGATTGTATTTGATGTTATTATTTTAATTGTACATATGTTTTTTATTGTTTTTGTATTTACTTTTAAAACATGGCTCGGGTTTGAGATCACCGCCGCAGCCAAGCGCGGTGATTATGTTTAATCCTCACTGTTTGATTGATACGGAGTTGTTTGTCTAACTGTGATGTTCCTCCGATTGGGTTTAAAATAAGCCTTTTTAGTTTAGAAGTGAATAAACGTAATTGAGTTTGAGTTTGATTATCGGTAGTGTGTTAAGATATTTGCCATATAGCGGGACATTACAGGTTAATACTCCACTTTATTGATGGGCCTAGCCTAGCAGCGCCCCGCGGTTTTATCCGCATAGTGCCTGTACCCGTGAGAATTTCGGGATGAAAAAATAGCCTATAACCTTCCTATTGAAAGTGGCTATCCATTACAAAAATAATATTTCAAATCGAATTGGTAGATTCTGAGATAAACGCGCTCAAACAAACAAACTCTTCAGCTTTATTATATTAGTACTAGCAGCGCCCCGCGGTTTTACCCGCGTTGTGCCCGTTCCCGTGGGAATTTCGGGAATTTTTTACATAAAAACCTGCCTCTTGAATCACTCTACCTATTACAAAAAACCGCATCAAAATCCGTTGCGTAATTTTAAAGATTTAAGCATACAGACAGACAAACAGTGTGACAGACACGAAAAAGAGACGACTTTATTTTATACTATGTAGTGATATGTATATTGACTATGAAAACAATAGCGCGTGTATTTGTTTAGAAAATTGAATATAGTTTGTTTCCAAATGCCTTATCTTATGAGATATGTGCAGGCCTTCTACATTTCTAGTTTTACCTATCTTTGGACAATGTTTCCAGCTATCAGATATGTTAGCTGGCTGGATAGTAAATTACGTCTTCCAAAAGTAATATCTTTGAACATGAAGAAAGGTTTTACCCGCGTTTCACCTATTTCCATGAGGATTTATGATGAAACTAACGATGCCCCACGGTTTTACCCGCGTTGTGTCCGGTCCCGTGGGAATTTCGGGACGAAAAGTATCCTGTAATCTTCCCGTTGAATATGGATATCCATTACTACGAGTATAATAATTATTCAAATTGGATTGATAGTTTCTGAGATTAGCGCGTCCAAACAAACAAAAATAGATGATAAACTTTCTTTCATAAACTACATATACATATGCCTATTTATATAAAAAACGTTAGTACATAGCAGAGTAGCATTGTTATCACGACCTCGAATACAACAACATTAATTGAAATCTCTCCTAACCAATTAAACCTCACGTAATTTTCGAATTTGAACAATTTTCATATTATTTCTGTGAAAGTAGTAGCATCTATAAGTAGATTGAAATCAAACAGTAGATGTACAAACTAGGTAAAGGTGAGAGACGCCGCACTGTCGCGAGCGCTTCACCCACCTCCTGATGAAGGTCACCGGACGTGACCGAAACGTGTTGAGGAACTCTCAACAGTAGCCTCCGTCGTACGTAAGTTCCCGTTTAAACAAATTATAATGACATTAACGTACGTTTCAATTAATAGTAAAATAGGTAAAGGTGGTTTAGACGTGGTGGAAGTTGGCATACCATAATTAACAGTAGAAAGTAGTATTAGCCTCTAATGTCCCACTGCTGGGCAAATGCCTCTTATCTCACAGAAGATATCAGTACAGTGATCAAGCGTAATCACCACGCTTGCCTAATGCGGGTCGGTAAATCTCAAACCCGAGCCATGAGAAGTAGGAAACAAGTTTTCGCTCGACCCGGGAATTGAACCGGGGACCTCAGTCTTGGCATGCGAGTGCACATACGACTAGATCACCGAAGCGTGGTACCATAATTAATCAAATTAAAATCTTTCATAAGGGTTTTGTATTGGGTATTTACATAAAGGTATTTATTATATCCTGAAGCATTACTTAGGTAGTGGGATAAGTCCACTAAGTATTTCTTTATTTAGTTCAAAAGATTCTGGAAGATTAATGCTGCATTAATTTGTTTAAATCACAAATTTTCTCAAGGTCCAAAAATACTACCCGCATGATGTATGAGTGAGCACGACCTCAACTTGAACTTGATACTTAAAATAACATCTATTTTGCGCCCTGGCGTCATCTTTTGATCGCGGGATGAAACGCCGAAAACAACGTTTAACTTAACTAAATTAAATATATCAAACCGTAATTTCCAATTTCCATTTCGGACATCCAACAAGCATCACATAGTTATGTAAATTGGCTTAACGCGATGCTGGCCTTGCTTAGATGATGTCATGTCTCGGACATTCCCATTATATTGTTTTTACACCACAATCATTATTCATAAGCATTTCAATCTGTAATTAGTTAAATAGCGTTTTGTATATTAAAGTAGACAAATATGTTTAGAATAATATATTCTTTAGCTGTTGACTTTAAAGGTAAAAATTAAAGCTATTTTTTTACTTAACAATATTTTTAACAGTCTATCTATAGTCATTGCATATAAAAATACTACATCGTGATCGTTCAAACGTATATAACACCACGTATAGTCACTCATTACGTATAGTGCGTATATTCACTGTATTCTTCCAACCCTGGTGTTGGAGTTTTCCGACCGCCTAAAGGCCTCCGACACAGTCTGACAATTGAAACAACCAGGAACGATTTTACGTGCCCTCTGAAGCATGGTAGCGCTCAGATAAAGATGCCACTATGGGCCACCTATCCGAATTGTACGTTACAACGCCACGAGATATACTAATTCGTTATGTGTGCGAATGTTGCACTCAAGTACTAACCTTGCCTCTTTAATATAAATAAACTATTAGAAACTAAATATCGATTTTAAAATGCATCCTCTTACTCCGATATAATTGCACCGCAAAAGTATTGGTTCGTAACCTTGCCTCTTTAATATAAATAAACTATTAGAAACTAAATATCGATTTTAAAATGCAGCCTCTTACTCCGATATAATTGCACCGCAAAAGTATTGGTTCGTCCGATTTTCACTTTTTATTTACTCTCTTATTCTTCACAGTTCTCAGTTGTAATGTAAGCAAAAAGTCGACAAGATCTGCAAATAAAAGACTCGTGAAAGCTAGTTTGATGCTAAGTACGTAATAGCGCAATGACTAGTTCTTGCAAAAAATCTATCTAGAATATTCTGTAAGTCTGTTTGGTTTTCGTGATTGTGATGTTTGATCTAGGTTTTGTAGCGCAAGGCAAATGTTTTTAGCACTTTCCTACCAAGATAAAATAGATGTATAGCGGTAGAAACGTGCAGACAATTAGTGTTGGTACGAGACAAGCCTTTTCCCAGCAGAACAATGGATAGTCAATTAGGGACAATATTTCTATTATAAAGTGCCGTCATGTAAATATATCTCTTAGCAATGATCTCTGTAAATTAGATTTTCATGTTGTTTTCATTGATAGATTCTAGAGGAAGGCTTTAGAATACTTTTTTCCTGATATTTCTACGGGAACGGGGGGTTACAGGGAGGGACTTTTTCCTGAAA
Organism: Cyclophora albipunctata; assembly: GCA_963082685.1. NCBI lineage: Eukaryota > Metazoa > Arthropoda > Insecta > Lepidoptera > Geometridae > Cyclophora > Cyclophora albipunctata. The sequence continues at coordinate 1,240,430 of OY720131.1, read as the reverse complement.
TTCCTACGCGAACGGGTGGTGCTATAACTTCATAGGTTTTCTGTCCTAAATTAAGATTCACAGTAGAAGAAAATCTAAGTAAGATTAAACTTATCGGTTCTACGTTAATAAAAAACTTTCCACCCATAAATTGATATTTGCATCTCAAAATGTCCAACAAATCGCATATGTTTTTGTCCTTTGTATATTTATCTCTCTACAGGGAGTCTGGAACCATAACTCCAATTCTGGTACGAATACAGTGGCATCGCCCACCTTGGGGTATAATGGTCGTAAACTATCCAATAGTAGGTATAGATAGAACGTTGTGAAGGTATAGGACGAATTGATATATTCTAGAGAATTTATGAACTTTTAGTGAGTGTAATCTTTGGCCTTACAGTAGAACATTGCAGGCTTGCTGATGCAGGCTTGACGCTTTTCGACTTTTTAGCCTCATCACAATGCCATAATATCTTAATTGAAAAAAATCTGTTGTGTATGCACAATAATTCTAATAGGTCCCGGTTACTTTCAACGGATAGTAGTCGTTACTTGAGCCATGTCAGAGGCCTTTGGCGGCTCAATAACTCTGACACCAGGATTGGTCAGGTTGGCTATCCACTCGATGAAGAAGAAGAAGAAGAAGAATAAGTACATCGATTAATCCATTGATTTTAAGTGTTCCAAATAATCCATTCAATAGTTTAAGTTGTAGATAACAATTAAAATAGTGAATATTAATTATATATATTAGATTTATAAAATTAATGACAAAGAAGACGATCTACAAGTGCTTAGAATTGTAAGTGTGATGAATGATTGTTTGTGACAAATTGGTGGTTCTTATTAAGATGGATCGCAGCTCATTTTCCACTCATGCCAATCTACAAAACAACTTAAAGGAACCGTGACCATCTTTGTATTTACTTGTACAATAATGAAGTAATGTTTGCACACCGACGCTCACTAATTTGCATACGTGAAAGATAAAATATTCAATGTTGGAGACTTCACTGTAATTTCCAATTATATATTCATTTGCTGTCAATTATTTGGTTGTTAAGTTAGCTTCCTCATTATTTTTACCTGTTTAGCTCGTATATCACACTTGTGGGAATGCAGCGTTTATTAATGTTGTAAACGAATGCAATTTACCATGATTATTTATTATGGGGATTTTATTTACACGGAAAATTTTCTTTTAACTAGCTGTGCCCCGCGGTTTCACCCACAGCGCACCCGTTCCCGTAGGAAATACGGGATAAATAGTATCCTATATCCGTCTCCTGGTTCTAAGCCTAAACCTCCCCACCAATTTTCTGCCAAATGGGTTCAGCCGTTCTCGAGCTATAAATAGTGTAACTAACAAGACTTTCTTTTATATATATAACTAGCTGTGCCCCGCGGTCTCACCCGCAGCGCCCCCGTTCCCGTGGGAATTTTGAGATTATTATTCCAAGTTTTCATTGTTTTTAAAATGTATTCTGCTATTCAGGGCGGAGACAAATCCAACGAAACAAAAACCATGAAAATTGATCCAGCCGATCTCGAGTTATAAGTGTTGTAACAAACCCGTCTTTGTTTTATATATATAGATAGATTATTTTGATGGAGATAGATTTGACTCCCAATTTTTATTTAATTTAAATTATTATCCTTGAAATTGTGTACTCTGGGCCTCTGACTGTTTTCCATCGTTTCTTTTTCTGTGCCAATTCGATCCTTAAATCCAATAATGGTCGACGTACACCCTTCTACTCTTCCTGTTTTGCACATCTTACCTAACACCCATTAGGTTACGTATACAACACTTGATCTAAAGTCGTCTTGGAATCAAAACGTAACCGACAGACAAGTCGTTTTGAATGGACACTACGTTTACGGATACACTTCGCTTTTATTTTACATTTTTATCTGACGTTTCGGCTCCTTTACAGGAACCGTGGTCACATAAGTCTTCTGTGTAAAGGGGTCGAAATGTCAGATAAAAATCTATAATTTAAAAATGAATCGCTGAATCTGTTGCTAAGCGCATAACTTCAGAACGACTGCACCAAATTGGATGATTCTTTTTTTAATGTGTTCCTTATTGTCAGGAGTCCTGACTCAGGACAAGGTTTTTATATAAGAAAAATAAAAAATAAAAATCTCAAAATTCCCACGGGAACGGGGGCGCTGCGGGTGAAACCGCGGGGCACAGCTAGTTTAGAATAAAAGCGAAGTGTATCCGTAAACGTAGTACAATTAAAAATGAGTAGTGTTCGCTTAAATTTAAGAAACCAGACTAAGTCGGTTACTCTATCGCATAGTATGTATATGTAGTATGGAAGTATTAATTACAAATACCTTTTCACGGCAGACTAGATCAATACCATTGCACCCACGTATTAAACAATTATTTCATCAGACGTAATTTCATAATGATTGCGCTATTAAATTATATTGCATCGATGGCATAAACTGTATTATTTAATAGATATTTTAATAATTGTTGAATGTACAACCGGATAAACTCCGACTTGGGTGTAAAATATTCTTTTAAATTATCCCATATTTGATTTATGAAAATAAGTTTTTTTATAGGTTTTAATGACTAGAAATAAGCAAAGAATAGTTGCTAATAAGCTTTAGCTGTCGTCATTACCATGCATCCGACGCAACAAAATGATTCCCCAAAAAACGTTCGCACGGTTTTGTCAAAATGTTTTTAGTATCGCCAAAAAATCTAATGACATACAAACGTACAATGGCAATGCGAGATGACTTGGTGATTCTAAAACGCTGTAATATTCACAATGGCCAGGTTACCGGGTCAATGGTTACATAACATCGTCCTATTGTCGATTATGAGGTCATTTCAAACTGCGCGTACGCAGCACGCTTTGAAGTACTGATCGCTACGGGATCTAATGTAACATTCGCAGTATGTTTTGTTACGCCGTGTTTTGGTGTAAAGTGGTAGCTGCGCGTAGATTAAAAGAACATTTGTCATAAACGGTCAGAATGGGAACATAGACGAGCATTCGTCAAAAACGGACAGAACAAGTCAGTCTAAAGGAGCATACATATTATGTTGAGCAGTGTGCTTGTAAGTAGGAAGTTGCTGCGTAACATTTCAAGAGCATTCGCTAAACGGACATAACAGAGCAGTCGACACGAGCACCGATACTGAACTAGAACTATGCTAAGAACAGTCATTCAAGAAAGGCAATCTGTACAAACAAAAAATAGCATCGTCATTGTTACCAAAAAGGATAACTTTAATTGAGAACAGAATAAAAATTCGTTTGCTTTAAACCCACCTTAACATTGCGCCGATCAGTAGCATTAAACTGTGAGGAAGCAACGTCTTATGGCACATCTCTTATTGCCCCAACCATGTTTATTGCGGATATATATTTTTGTGAATAGATTGCCAACAATCGATTATGGGGTTAATGATGTGAGTAATTGTTGGCGGTTCCGTCTGTGATTTTCCTTTATGGCTTTCAATTTGTAAGAGTTGAGATATTTTATTGATGTTATAATATTTTGAATTATGATGACAGATAATTCAATGTAGTGGAAATGAAGAATGATGAACAAATGTAGGCGCGTGATATGAGATCAGTAGAAGAATTAGTTCAGCTCAAAAATCTTCATGAGCTATAGATGATAACTAGCCACGCCCCGCGGTGTTACCCGCGTTGTACCCGTTCCCGCACGGATTTCGGAATAAAATGTATCCCTTGCGTTAATCTGATGTATAACCTATATTACTGTAAAGTTTCATCCAAAACCGTCCAGTAGTTTTTTCGTGAAAGAAACAAACATACATACATAGCTCCTCATAAACTTTCGCAATTATAATATTAGTAGGATGTAGAGAAAGTAGATTCTATTCATTTCAATTTATTGTTCAACTAGCTGTGCCCCGCGGTTTCACCCGCAGCGCCCCCGTTCCCTTGGGAATTTTGATTTTTATTCCCTATAAACCTCACGGAGCCCGAGACCTTTCCAACGAATGCAAAACCGTGGAAATCGGTCCAGCCATTCACGCGTGATGCCGCGACCAAGGAAAACGGGTTTCATTTTTATATATATAGATAAACACATGGGTACAAAGGTATTACAAGATGTTATAGTAATAACGGTAACAGCCATGTTTCACCGTAGAGGTGATGATGATATGAAATACTTTAAGGTAGGTATTATACATCGGTTTGCTTTCTAATAAACAGATGGTTATGTACAGATAGAAAATGAGAGATAGTAATACAATAAAATTGCATCGTTGACGTCAATACGTACGTATATTATAGAGAAAATATGACAAATAGGATTAACTTGTTATGCCGACCATTCAATGAGATAAGATAGTTCTGATGATATTTATAACGACGCTATCTAAACTCCACTGTTTGTTATGTTTTGTCATGTCATCTTAATAAGTATCTTCGATTCCTTTGGGATAACATAGATCCCTTAATTGTAGCAACAAGAAAGAATTTAGGTAAACCTTTGAAGCACTTCGTCTTCTACTCAAAAATCTATTAAATGAATATTTGTTACTCATTAAAGATTTTGACACCTTTCAGCTCTTATTTTCCTTCTAGATCATTCCACTATCTAAAGCAAAGCAAGAGCTGATAACTAGTTGATAATAGAGAGATTGTTACGAAAATAATCTCGCTTGGAGGTGTAGTGCATCAAAATATTTTGAAGTTACCTCCCAAACGCGTCACGCACCTAAAATAGATGCTGTAACCTTTTTGTTGTGACTTCACATTTTATTGTTTGGCGCTACTGATATTTGTGGTAGTGACTGTCTATAAATATTGTATAGGATACTGTACGAGATTATGTTGTTTGCTGTAAATTTTAAGTTCTAGTCATGGTAATGTTTGGGTTTGTAGTTTCATTCTGCTCTTAGTTATACAGCCTACGTCGTTTTAGGAATTTGGTTAGTTTATGCATGTTATATTTGCAAAGAAAATAAAATCTTATTTATTTTGCCATTTGATATGTAATAACATTAAAGTAATTTACGATGATATGAGAGCGAAAGTATTTCAAGGTTTGCAAAATTTTATTCTTATGCGCCATTTTATTCTTCCTTAATGGTTTCTTTTAAATATATCACGATTTCATCTAAGATCCTTTGATATAACATCCAGTCATTCACCTATAAGTGGGCGGCGTTAGTTGGTATTCCAGTAATGTAGTCCATTCTATCTACAGATCGGTGTATTTGAACTATGTGTTGGGTAGATCAGTTTTGTAGCTTTGATTGACTTGTGAATTTGATACTGAAATTGTTCGTAGGATAGTTGAAGTGGGATTGTCAATTTAACTTCTCTAGCCAATTGATATGAAGGTTTTGGGTGCTTTAAATGTATATAGAACATCAGAGATAACCTCTTTCCGGGAAGTGTTAGCATCGACCTTGTGAAATCATCAATGTTATCTTTCAAAATCTAATGGCGATTTTTTTGGCAAGATCAGTGCATTGGGTATAATTAAAACTTGACAATGTAGATACAACATATTAAAAGATTTTTTATAACTTCTTGTGTTGCTAACTTCTGCATTTTATATACAAAAACGGTCTTATCTAAAGGATCTAATCCTTAATTAAAGTATTGCGCATCGTTAAATCATTGACGCATGACATAGTAATTATTTGATTGCGCATTCGCCCTGCTTTCTTTTCTGTCTAAAGTTATATGCAAAGTGAAATAGGCAATACGCCAAAAATGTGTACCACGTGGTGCATTACTTGCGGTTTAGATGCTAATAATGTAAATATCGAACTCTTGAAGTGCTCGGAATGTTCTATTCATGAAGTTAAAACTCTGCTGATGATTGAAACTGATCAGATAAGCAACAGTACTCGTATGAGGTTTTCAAATATTTCAATTATTTGTAAAAATAACGCAAAGAGAAGGAAGTGTTTGTGTCGGCTTTGTGGTGCCAGTATCTGGCGTCGTAGCTCCTACGCCCGTACTCAGACGTCAGATGCTTCCTTAGTATATATTCAAGAGTAGTGATTTTGACATGTAATGTGTAAAAAAAAAAGACGTGTGGCACTCGGGGACTGCCGCGGTAAAGCTATTGCATAGTTATTTTTTGTATCACTAGATGGCGTTAGTGGGGAGCGTGAGGTTTTTTCATTACGGAATTTCTGGATTCGGTCCCCGCGCTCAAGGCCCGCGATAGAAGCTATGCAATAGCTTAATAACTCTCGATTTAACAGTCGACCTGAGTACGGCATTAATATGCGACATAATAAAATAATGGATATTGAAAATGCGCCATTTTTGTTTCATGTGCATTAATAGGGATTGTTATTAGTTATGATGTTATATAAAGTCTGTAGAAGGTTACTTCTTGCCCTCCCGTTCCCACTCCCAAATTTTGGGATATAACGTATTTTGTATTACATCGTATACATTTTTTAAGTCCGTTAGGTACTTTCAATGATAAGTGCGTTCAAACAAACAACTTCAACTGTATTATATAGTACGGATGAATGGAAATGAAACAGGTCAGCAACCTAATAGGTATTATGTTTTTCGGATTAGTATTGTATCTATTGCTAAGCCTATTTGTACAAAGCTAAACTATAGGTATCTTTAGCAAAGGAAGTAGATTAATAAGACAATAAATTCGCCCTTGATTCGCCGTCTCGCCATCGCATTTGAACCATAGTAAAGTTTATTAGAGTGTAACCGAAAAGGTCGTTCGACTTTGCTGATATGGTGAATTTTAGACTACATAAGTTGCGAGTCTCTTTTCGATGGAGTTCATTCCATTCTCTTTGTCTTCTTCTATCTCTCTATATCTTCACTCTTTAGTTTCCTGGTCTTCATCTTTTTGATTATATTTGAAGCCAATTTTTAACCGTGTACCGGTTCATGTAGAAAACCTATATCAAAATTAGCCCCCACCCTTGCTATTTCAACACTGTCTTTTGGTTTATACTCCATGAAAATCTTCACGCCATAATTTTGGAGTCTGTCTGCTTCTACTATTGTTTCCTAAACTTAACTAAGAAAGGAAAATAACACCAACATGTCTACCAAGTTCCCCTTCGTAAAAGCAATACGATTCCAATGTATTACCACCGAGAATATAATACTTATTTAGAATACAAACATACAAAACGGGAATACACTTCCTGCACTCAAACATATTAAAATTCTTCAACATTCATTCAATACTTAATTTTATAAATAGACACACGCCGAGGAAATGTTTGTCGGTTGTGTTTTGTAGATTATTACTGCATATTATGTTTTATTTTTGTGTCAAATACTTTGAAAATTACCGTGTTTATGGCTCGACTTATTTTGTTGGTTTCCTTTTGATATCTTTTAATTTAACTATGCATCATGATCTCGTAACGCACAAAATTAATGTAATAAAACTAGAGTTTGTTTGAATGTGCATATCTCTGAACCTACCAATCGGATTTGAAACAATCTTCACTACATAGTAATAAAGTCGTCTCTTTTTCGTGTCTGTCACACTGTTTGTTTGTCTGTCTGTATGCTTTAATCTTTAAAATTACGCAACGGATTTTGATGCGGTTTTTTGTAATAGGTAGAGTGATTCAAGAGGAAGGTTTTTATGTAAAAAAATTCCCGAAATTCCCACGGGAACGGGCACAACGCGGGTAAAACCGCGGGGCGCTGCTAGTTTTGTATATAATTGTTAAATTCAAGAGCTTATAACCTAAGCTACATTTCATCCGAAAATTCCCACGGGAACGGATCGAACGCGACTAAAACAGATATTTATTTAATAGTTGAAAGCGCTGTACTGATACGCGTACATTTGCTGTGTTTATCTAGAGATTTGTTTTCCTAGAACTGTTACGCTCATCACAATAGGCCATAACTCTTATTGTTAGATTCGACAGATTGTGCTTTACCTCGTAAATCTATTGAGTACTTATTGGGTGCAGTCTTAGAAACAGTTAGCAATATTTGTCTGGTCTTTGATTTGTCTTGTGTTAGTTTGATTACCTGACAGAGAAAGGTATTATTAAATCTGTAAAATTTTAAAATAAAAATGGTTCAAAAGTTTGATACTTTTGATATAATAATTAGGTATAGGCGATATATTTAAGGAGTTGATTATGCCTAAACCGAAAGTAGATAAGAGCTAGGCTTTCTAATTATTTATTTTCTTATTAACTTAATTGAGATCAAGAAAGAGATGAAGTAAGTATACAGGGAGAGTAAGATATAGCAAACGATATCGTTGCCATGCAACATTAGCATCTAATAGGCTTAATATTACTTTCAAATGGCTGCTATGATCATTACATAATTGCTAACGCATCACATCATCCTCGCTCAATAATAATAAAGACCACGTGGAAATCGCAGACGGATGGGAGCTCTGACATTGACACACTTGGCAGATTTTTATGTTTTTGCAAAAGTAAATTGCCAAGAAATAGTACACAATTTCACTGGGCCATTAAACATTCCCACTGTTGTGGCTTCAGTACTTTTAATTGTGAGAAGATGTATGTGTCTGTATGCTTATAGGAATTAGCTAGTATGAAGATGTATAAGTGGATTTTGGTACTCTGTTTGCCAGGCTGTATCAAAATAAAACTTTTGTGTAGATGTTTTTACAAGAAAATGCTGTTGAGGATGGTTTGCAAATCCGAAGTCATCAAAATTCCAATTTCTTTTAGATTATGTCTAAGCATTTCACTTGCACTTTTCGACACAAAATAGTTTATAGTCCATTACAAGTAAATAAGCCACATATCACGTAGTCACATTCCAAATAACATACGCACAAATCGATATCTCGAATTTGATATGTTTACTTGGTCTATCTGATCCAGATACTTGCATCTGTAATCTAAGATTTATCTGTCGAGTATCATATCCCGCTATTTCAAGTTGAAATCTATCGTTTAGCAAATATTGTCTTGCCTTTTGTGGCTTGGAGCCAATAACGCTTCGGGTTCCATAGCTTATAGAATCGTTCCATGCAATGGCCACAATGCTAGGTCACGTCCATAAATCTGGAACTAAATTGTGTTTAGATAAACGTTTAAGCCATAAGAGGATTTCTGGTGGTGTTGTTTGTAATTGGAAGTTATCTGGTTGTAGTTTATGGGCACGCGTTGTTCAATATTAGGTACTGATTTCTGCTCACTCGGTTGCAAAGGGACTGAGTAAATGTAAAGTTATTAGGTTCATGCTTTCGTCTGAGGGTTTTTGTTGTTTTAGGATAATGTAAGCAATGTGAAGATGGACGATATCATACACGTGTTTGATGTTTGGTTTCATAAAGTATATTTTCTCATATAGTCAGAAACAATAATCTTAGCTGTTTTTTCTTTATTTAGTACATTATTAACAAGCTAACGCAGGTATAAAACATACTTTGCTTGAATATAACTACCACGTTGAAAAGTCAGAACAGTATTGTATGATTCCACTATGACTAAGGCCCCATCTCTTAAGATGTCAGTTCAACGACATAGACTACACTTAATTAAAGCAGGTTAAAATTAGCTTGCACCCAGAAAATAAGTTCCTTTCTCTTTCCCTTCCAGGTAGAAGAACGCAAACGCGCAATATGGGAAGCGTCAATATCGAGGCGCGAGGCGCTTTTGCAACGGGAGAAGGATCGCACCGAACGACTGGAACGGCAGAGGGCCGCGCGATCAGCCCCCAGGCCGGCTTTCGCCTTCGGCTCTTCCACGCCACGGCTCCTGGAGCCGCTAGATTCGGCAGGATTCTTTTGGGCAGCGCGCAGGTTGGTACTTTCCTAGATAATTGTATTAGGCTTTGGGAGCTGTTCACATATTCGGGGCGGCATTAATCAGCAGTGACAGATTCAGGAATAGGCGTAGAGGTATTCATGTCACCCACAAGTTTCCCTGGATGAAACTTACTCCTAACTAAGGCCAATCATAGATCATAGGTACCGCTTCAGCCTTGCATTGGTGCCAAAACTGAACCGAACAAGTGAAGTTATTGCTACGGGTCAACTTTGCCTTTCGACAAATTTTGCCGGACCGACTGTGCCGGCCCGAATATGTGTAAAGCATTCCTTAGGATTTTCAATTAGAGTTCTCCGTGTTAATTTACTAGTACCTAGAATTTGAATTGAGCATTTTTCAACTTAATAAGTCTACGCTACCACCAAGGATGTTATGGTCGTGAAGTTTCCTATATACCTTTGAAGGAAACGGATGTGAGGCATAATTGAAATTGAACTAACAGGAGGACTTAATGGGCATAAACAGTAAACTACCGATTTCATAATTTTAGCCACCATAACAATCAAGGTTCCTTCACTTATCCTTGGTGGATACATAGCTTAATAGCGACAGCAGTATTCAGTAGAGCTGTATCGTTTTTAATATTTGATCAATTTAATGGGTTAAAAGAGACCTTTATACAGTTTTTTTCGGTACTCAGATGTCCAATAGTCATTTCCCTCCTTTAAGGAGTAACGTCATTATAGTCTGAAGTACCTGTAGAGTCAAATATAAAGGTTTATCTTAAACCCATTTGGCCAATTGGGTTATAGCGAGTCTCTTAAAGACTGTTTTATTCATTGCGTTAAAGGGTGCCTTTTCGATAGAGTTGTGCTATGTTTGATATGATTGGTGGATACAACCATCGATATGGTACATGCTACTATTTATAGTATCGGCTCAATATAAATATCACCATGGGTATGTTACGTGTTATGTGATACGCTCAATGTGATTGATGCATACCACTAACTCTATTTCGTCGCTATGCGTCAATAATATGGTGAGACGTACCATAGCATATCTCTGTTGTAAAGGCACCCTGAAGCAATGTTAATTAGGTTAAAATATTTGATTATTTTGCTTCGCTTAAAGGGTGTTGGTAATATTGTACCACAATTAAAAGTGAATAACTATGTTCCTTATTCATAAACGCTTATTGAGCTATGAAATGGTTCATCCCTTTCTGACATACGCTATTTTCCAAAGAGCAAAAGAGACGAAACATTTTGCAACAGTGTTAGTTATAAAGCGTTTTTGAGTAAGGCGGTATGTATATAAAATATGTATTTGTTTTATGTTTTTCACAGTTGTTTTTAACTAATTGTTTTTCGTTTTATTGTCACCAGTACAAACCCCATAGATCAGATGAACTTTTTTGAATCACTGTAAGCAGGATTTTTTATTTTACACTTTTTGTTTGTATATGTTTTTTTTTCTACTAATTTGTTATGTTTGTGTTGTCACTTTTGTTTCACTAATTTATTTATTATAATATTTCACTAATACTATAGTCTTTCTTTATTATGTAGTATTGTTGCTGTAGTTAGTACTGATTAACTGTGTGTTGTAGTTCTAGATTCAATGAATTTTAACATTGGTTCGACTGTGGCAAACTTGCTTGACCAATCATAATGCATCGCAGTCCTTGAAATCTCTACCCTGCATTATAATTGGTCATTTATTTTCTACTTCGCCACAGTAGAAACACCATATTGCTTTCAAATATTTTTGCGCTACCGAACTCTAATACTTTCTACTGAACTGATACATAACAATTAGTTATTAATAGTATATAAAGCCGGTGACGTCATATATTGAATTACGTTCGTTGTTTTAAGAGTGCCGTCATCAGTTATGACTCAAACTGTTAGTGAATGTATGGAGCTTCGCACAACATTTTCCTTGCATGTTTGAATGAAGGAAAAACTGAACTGTAGGAAAATATGGTTAAAACTTGGGACTACCCCAAGTTTGGTATACTAGGAAATAATCATCTTCTTGTCCAGTAGCTCAGTGGGTTGGCCACTGGTGTCGGAGTTACCGCCTAAAAGCCTCCGACATAGGAAATAATTGTATGGTCAAAGTTAAAATCTAGAAAAAAATTCGTCGTTACTTTATACTTAAAAAACCAAAGGAGGAGCCATGTTAAAGTCTTTAGGTGGTCTAAAATTCTGAAAACACCAGAGTTGACTAATAAACCACTCGAGTTTACTTACTTCCAAAGATCCCACAGTAACATAAACTAAGCAGGCAAAACAGCGGGGCTTCTTTTCCATACTAACATTATAAAGACGTAAAGTTTCTATATACTATATACTAATTGTAAGTACTAATCCCAGAAAACAACAAATCCTTAGAATAATTATTTTTGTAATAGATAGCCACATTCAACGGGAAGGTTATAGGATACTTTTTATCCCTAAATTCCCACGGGAACACGCACAACGCGGGTAAAACCCCGGGCGTTACTTTTTCAAATATAAATTCGACAGCTAAATGTATTCGCACGCCAAAACTAGTTTTATAATAACAGAATATACATAATGGATGTCTGTCTGATAAGCTAATATTGTCACTATTAAGATAATATCGTGTCGCAGTGACATCATCCACCTGATTAATATTTGGCTATATTTAATTTGATAATATTCGTGTTCTTTGATATTTGTGAATGAGTTTGAGCATTTAATTTTAATGGGATTGTTTTTATGGGTTGTCGTTTGATAAACAAGGTTTAGTGGTACGTTTTTTTTGGGAAAATAGAAATGTCACTTTTTATCTTCTTTTTCTTGTTTATATCTATGATTTTGCAAAACAATGATATAGTTTAGGGATTTAGTGTAGCGCGATATCACTACATAGTATAAAACAAAGTCACTTTCCGCTTTCTGTCTGTCCCTATGTATACTTAGATCTTTAAAACTACGCAATTTTCAAACATTTTGATGCAGATTTTTTAAATAAGTAGTTAGTGATTCAAGGGGAAGATTTATAAGTATAAAACATCCGAAATAGCCACGGCAACGGGCACAACGCGGGTAAAACCGCGGGGCGCTGCTAGTTAGCGATATAGAGTAGTTATAACATTCTTTTTCAATACAATTATGGTGTTTAATTTATCATAAGTATGTAAGTGATGTCATCAAAGAAACTGTAGCATTAGGATAGATATTAGTTATTAAACAATAAATTGCTATTTTACTTCCGTTTTTAACAATGTTATGAAACCGTATTTAAATCGATATGTCGTTTTTTATCGGAACCTAATCGACACCGACAGTATCTGTGATAAGATACGATATCAATGTTGTTACTGGAATTATACAAAAGAAATTAAGGTTATGATGAAATACGTTTTGCAAAAAAGAAATTTTATATCGAAAAAAAATATTTCTAGTTAACTTAAATTACTTACATCTAAACTTTATATTATAATATAACACAGTGTGAGCGCGATGACAAGCCCGTTGGTACAGTGGCAGTGAGGGCGCTTACTGTGTCATGGGTTCGGGTTCGATTCCCAACCGGAATTAGACCAAAAAGTAAGCTCTAATCTTGTATTATGGAATCTAACTCACTGATACTACTACATATACGTATACAAATACATTAGAAGAATATATAATTGACACCCAGTCGCCGTCGCCAACAGCTATGAAATCAAACCCCCGACACAGTAAGCACCTGTGCCACTGTGCCAACGATCTCAAAGTGTAGTTGACTGTACAAGTAAGAAAATGTCCAGCGCCGTGTTTATTTTAGTTGCATTCAACTCTGGCATTCCGATATCTAGATTCTAGACTGAGTTTCAGACTCAAATATTTAGGTCGGTTCTGTACGTGGCATTCCCCGGTTCATTATTTAGCATGCTGTACCAGTGTGGGCGTATGGAGCTTGAAAACTTTGGGCGTAGAGGCTATTATAATGTAGCGGGTGGTATGGGGTTGTAGTTTAACCCTAATAAAGATGGGGGATTATTAGAGCTTGGGGTTAAAGTGGTCTGGGAAATGTTTATATTTTTATTGTTCAGTCTTTGATAAAAATATGTGCTCTTATATTTTATTATTATTTTCTAACTAATCGCGCCCCGCGGTGTTTCCCGCTATGCACCCGTTCTCGCGGAAATTTGGGGATAAAAATCGGTCGAGCCATTTCAAAGATTACATTACAAACAGACAGACAGACAGACTGTTTTTTAAAATGTGGTTTGGTATATAAGTATCGTGTGTATATCTAGCTATATGCACTTAGTAAAAAGCGGTTATTTTAATATTACAAACAGACACTGCATTTTATTTATTTGTACAGATATAGATTGTATATATGATGCATGTGACGTAAGTGTTAACAGTAACCGTAAAGGCCTCTACACACTAAACCTGCCTGACCAGGGCTCGTTTCGCGTTTTGGTGTTAAGGATTTGCTACACTGGATTCCTTGCCCGGACCGCTGACCGTTTGCCCTGACCGGAACGCTGACCGATTGCCCTGATCGACAATGGTGTCACACATAATGCGGGCAGCGTTCACTTTGACCTGACCGCTGACCTGAGAACGCAGCCAGTATGGCAAATCCTTCAACCTAACTAACTAATACGCACCAACCCGACACGGGATAATTCAAAGGTTAAAACACTTTCTCCCTGTCGCATTTGTCTATTCATAACAAAACAATTATCTCTATAAAAGTTGACAAAAATGTCATATAAATGATCACAATTGACAAAATTGACTATGAATTTTGATCTTTATTTCTGGTGTACTAAGTTTGATATTCGCATGCGTTTCAAACATAGGTTCGCATGACTCAGTGTAATTAAAATCGTAAAATGTGTACAGTTTTGTACTGTATATGACCTTTGCGAGGCTAGACGAATTGTTTTAGTATTGTTGTTGTTTATGCTAACATAGGTAATGCTAAGTTTATCTAGATTTTGTAAATAAAGAGTTTATTTTTACAAAACTTTAATAATACGTGCGTATATGGTTACTTCTGAAACAACGAATTCAGGTATTAATTATAATGTCAACTGCAATGTATACTAAAATCATAGAGTTGACGTTAAGCCGTTGGTCCCGGTTACTTTCTACGGATAGTAGTCGTTACATGAGCCATGTCAGAGGCCTTTGGCGGCTCAATAACTGACACCAGGATTGGTCAGGTTGACCATCCACTCGATGAAGGAGAAGAAGTTAGAGCTGACAAGTATTTTTTACGCGTTAACCTCGCTATTTAACACGCGTTCTGCTCGTTCCCGTGGGAATTTCAGTATAAAAAATACCATGTAACCTTACCCTTGAATGTCCATTATAATTAAAAAATATATACATTAAAGTTGGAATGATAGTTTCAGAGATTAAACCCGTTCAAACAAACCAAAAAAATAGCTATTCATCTTTATTATGTATATTAGTATTAGATACATCATCTATACTCTATTTTTTTTGGGTTGGCACAAAATGTGGACCAATGTCGTCAATTTTCCAGCCGAAGACGATTGATTCGCGATTCGATTCATTCGCATTCGTGCCGTCAACACGAGCAGTCGTGTCGCAACTGCTGACTCGATGTTCGACTAAATCAACGTTTTTGCCACCTTTAATAAAATGGCAAGTACTTATAAGACGGACATTCTGCCCTCCGCGACACTGGATGGGATCGACCTCAAGAATCTAGTGCGGGATTTTTCGCTCCTTAGAGCTGAGGTCACCGCCATTCAAGCCAAACTGGAGGTATCGGAACGTGTGGTCGCTGAATTAAGGACCGAGGTCGCGGCATTGCAAAATAAGCCAGTGACGTCGATATCACCGCAGTCAGCACGCAACGTGACCGTGCGACGCCGTGCAAAGAATGACCGTAATTCGCCGGTCAGCATTTTTAACGCGACCAATACCGATGCACAGGTGAATGACCGCCCGGGCCAGATGACGTCGGCCCCCCCGGCTCCTAAACCGACACCCGTGCCTGTTGCGCCTTCGACTGCTCCACGTGTCCTCAAGCAAAAGAAGAGTTATGCGCAAGCGTTCCGCCAGCCACTACCTAAGCCTCGGCAGGTGTCCACTGCTGAGGAAAACTGTGTGGTTGCGCCGAAGGGATACAGAGCGAGAAAAGTCGACGTGGACGGCTTCACCCTGGTGGAAAAACGTCGACCAAAGCCGTCTCGCAACCAACGTGGTACCGCCGCCGCTACAGCAACAGAGGGCACTCTCCGTGTTGTGGAGCCTACCGTTTCGCTGTACATATCAAGATTAGACTCTAACACCGCAGGCGAAGAAGTCTTGAAATATGTGCAGCAGAGAGTCTGTTTTTGGACAAAGGAATCTATACGGCTCAACCTGCGTCGCCTGGAGTCAACGAGGGATACGACATTCAAGTCGTATGTGCTTCAAGTGCCTGTGAAGCACAAGGCAATGTTCTTCTCTCCCGACTTTTGGCCCGCAGGAGTGGTATATCGTCGCTTCAGGGAAGCATTTACGAAAAAAATCCCTGACTAATATATTAGGCATAATTATAAGTATAAATGTATATATGTTAGTTTGTAAGGTATGTATGTAAAGTAGAATGTAAGCTATATTTTATTGTTGCTCGGTTTGAGAGGTATCACCTTTCCGTGACACAGTTTACACTAGTATGGGAGGTGATGTCTCGATAACTGAGCGAAATATAATGTAATTACATTTGAAATGAATAAATGAATTTGAATTGCTCCTGAAGAGGAAAAAGGTTTAGTCATTTTATTTCATTCTTACCCTATCTCTAAACCTTTTTCCTCTTCAGAAGCAATCGTCTTCGGCTGTTAAATTGACGACATTGGTCCACATTTTGTGCCAATCCAAAAAAAATTGATTAGCATAGCTTTGGTGGAGGCTGGTGGAGGATATTTATACCTAGTGTATACTCTTAGGATTAAGATATTTACCAAGTTTATTCAATAAAGATCAATAATCAATAAAGAGTGAAAGAGAAAAAAGAGAGAAAAAGGGAAATAGATATCTCATTCCTGAATTGATTTTTTATTATAAACAAATTCAAAAAAGAGAGATATCTCTCTTTTATCTGAATTTAAATAATATGATCAAATAAAGGCTATTTCAAATAAGATTTATAAAGAATAAATAATTTAGTTCATACAGGCCGTTGACGCAGGATTATAAAGTCAATGAACGAATTAAAACATGAAATATCCATAATGTTATACCATAATAATTATACCTACTAAATGTACAAAGCATGAATTGAATTTAATACTAAATAATTACAGTAAGCGGTTATTCAGTTGGTAGATACTTCGGACGTAAGATCTTAAATGACTTTACCCTTACCGATAATGTTCTGCCAGACCATTTTCCAATGTCAATTTGATAAATGCATTCCATTATATTAAGCTAATTTAATCTACCAACTGAATTACTAACAACTGTAAATCGCATGACAACCCTAATGAACTCATAAAGCATCATGCGATACTAACCCCTATTTGATACATGTTAGACTCCATTATTGACTGGCATTGTGTTGTGATTTCAGGGCTGCATCAACCACAAATGTGATGTTCGCGTCTGCGCCGCTGACTAGGCGAGCCTCGGCACTTCACTTGGATCACTCAGACACTGATAATAAAGGTGAATTTAGTTTTGATTTAGTTCAACAGTTTTGACTCTAAGAGTCACGCGTATCAAGAACATTTTAGCTATCAAATGGTTCATCACTTTCTGACATATGCAATTTTCCGAAGAGCAAAAATAAATAAATAAAATAAATAAATATTCCTGGACAAATTCACACACGGTTAATTAGACCCAAAGTAAGCTCTAAGCTTGTGTTATGGAATCTAATTAACTGATACTACTACTTATACATACACAAATACTTTATAAGAATATATAATTGACACCCAGACGTCGTCGCCAACAACTATGTCTGCACATATTGTTGACTCCGGGTGGGAATCGAGCCCGCAACCCCTGACACAGTAAGCGCTCTCACTGCCACTGTGCCAACGGGCTCATTAAAATTAAGTAAAAGAGACAAAACACATTACAACAGTGTTTTAGTTACACAGCGTTTGATAATAAAGCGGTAAAAAACTTGGAAAAATAAGGGTGAAACTGTTTATTCACCCTTATAGACAGTTTCACCCTAGATATCCCTCTGGATATCTCATTTCACCATCGCTATCTTAAGTTTAGGCAAACGGCTACGATTATTATTGTGTGTTAAAAAGTAATATTTAACAAACCAACAGCACATTATTACCCGAAACACAGGTATTGTTTAACGAATTCTGGAAAAACGATCATACTTGTTAAAGTATTTTTTTAAAATAAAATCTATACTTCTTCTATCTGTACTAATATTATAAAGAGGTAAAATTTGTAAGTTTGTTTGTTTGTTTGTTTGTTTGTTTGTTTGTATGTTCGAGGTAATCCCGGGAACTACTGGTCCGATTTGAAAAATTCTTTTTGTAATAGATAGCCTCATTCAACGGGAAGGTTATAGGCTATTTTTCATCCCGGAATTCCCACGGGAACATATTATAAAGAGGTAAAGTTTCTACCTTTGTTTGTTTCTAAGGGCTAATCTCAGCAGCTACCAATCATGAATAATTCTTTTTTAGATAGCCACATTCAACGGGAAAATTTAAGGCTATTTTTTACGCGAAAATTCACAGGGATGGGTAAAACCGCGGGGTGCTGCTAGTACATTATATGAGCCATTCGCACCTCATAAAACTAAAAAAAGTAGCGCGTACCAGCTCAAACCTTCACAAGGTCATTCTGAAACAGAATCAATGTATTCGTAGATACTTGAAGGTCACCAATGTCGGTTGAACGTTTGTCCTTGGTTTTATTGTGATTTAAGCTGCGTTTTCAAGCTGTTCGCAACAGTTCCGAACATATTGCTTGCTCGCTCTTTCATTCAGTTGTAGAGCGAGCGAGCAAGAGTTCGGAGTTGTTCAGAGCAAGTAAAAACGCGCTTTAATCATACATTCTTTAGTAGCGGTTCGCAACTCACTTTGAGTGGGTTTTATTGAGTTGAAATGTTGGAAATTACGTTCGTTATGTGATTTTTGTTTACTATTAAGTGTTGAGCTGGTTAGTGTGGTTTAGTAAGGGATGTTATAGTGAAAAATATGAAAAAATCTTAATCAGACCAAAGAAATATTTTGTGTAAAAGGTTGAAAATGTGGAATCAAAGATAATCAAAGATAGTCTGTACTAGGCCAATAATACAAATAATATACGCTTCGGAGGGCACGTTAAGCAGTCGCCCCCGGTTGTTTCAATCGTTAGACCATGTCGACGGCCTTTCGGCGGTCTAAAAACTCCGACACCAGGGTTGGCCACTAACCTATTTGAAATTAAAGAATGAGGCCGATAATAACTAATGCCGATGGAATGAAACCACACAACACTCAAAAGAGCCCTCTTAAACTAAGAGCTAGCTGTTCAGATTGAATAACTGACCTAAATCACTACATAGTATAAAACAAAGTCGCTATTTTTGTCTGTTTGTTTGACTGTTTGTCTGTATGCTTAAATATTTAAAATTACGCAACGGATTTTGATGCGGTTTTTTGTAATAGGTAGAGTGATTCAAGAGGAAGGTTTTTATGTATAAAAATTCCCGATATTCCCACGGGAACGGGCACAACGCGGGTAAAACCGCGGGGCGCTGCTAGTAATTAATAATATAGTCTATGTCAGAGGCCTATGTGCGGTCTAATAACTGACACCATTGCTGAGCACTGACCTCTTCAGACTTAAACGTTAAATTGTCGGTCTCGGATGTTTCAATAGTAGACCATGTCGGAGGCCTTTAGGCGGTCTGACACCAGGGTTGGCCACTAACCTACACGAACTTACATAAACAATCCAACCAACGTAACCTTTAGAGGTCCTGACTTATTTACTTGTACTGTCGAAACTGTGGATATTAAAATGTTTTTTGTTGTTTCTGCCGCCACAAAGGAGTCATGTTTGCGAGTCTACGTAAGTTGCTTTGATATTTATCCTGTAGTTAATACTGTGATAATATAGTATGATTTAGTGTTTATAACTTAGTCTGAATTCTTTGAGAGCTTTCCCATTTAGTATTAGATTGAGGCCTGCACCATAAATCTCTGAATTTAGTGAATTTCGGGACCTTCGCCTCATTCAGTGCACAAGTCTGAAAAATCTGAATTAACTCTTGTCAGTCATTCTTACAGATCGTTCTGAAAAATTATAAATTTGAAAAATCATAATGTGTGTGATATTCGTTATTTTTTTTTGCAATTCGGGGCGTTCCGAGTCCAGAATCTAAGTTTCAGATTTCAGATTCTGGATTCAGATCGAATCCGGAGCGTTCTGAATCTGAAACACAGATCGAAATTCAGCATGTAGGCATGGTGCCTGCCTGTTAATACTAAGTGAGGGGAGAGTGGTAACAAAATATTGTACTTAAATACCTTCAGGGAAGTTGGCATTCGATGATTTTAAGACGATAGTTGTTTGATTATTCCATCTACTAAGTACTTATGACATGAACGCATATTATTATAATACGTATTTTTAGTATTTAGTCCAATAACGGTGATCCCAAGTCGAATAGCGTAAATGCTGTATAACGTAGTGCCATCTAGTGTATTTATAATGTTGTTATCACAATCCGAACGTTAAGCGATTTTAGTCTGAAGTTAGTCATTCTCTAACTTCCCTGACAGTACAAATCCGACAATTCCCCTTTTCAATTTTGATAATTCAAGTTTTAATAACAACCTGTCTAGAATGGTGTCAATAAACTGATATAATGTAATGTGCGTCACTTAAACATCTGTTTTACTGTTTACTTACAAAGTGTATGAGTTTTGCGAATTGAAAGTTTCTATGGAAACTATCGATTGGAGTACTTTTCGAGTATGCTTTAGATATAATAGTATGTCGATTTTCAAGTGATTGATTTGATATTTGTGTTAACCGAATGTAAATATTGATTGTGAAACTTTATGTAGATACTTTGTTTTTAACTCGACTGCGATTTCACTTTTAAAGCGCCCCAATTTTTTAAAAGATCTGTAGCCTAGTACGAATCCCTAAAACTATTATTCAGTTCTCCATACTCTCCATACAGTATCTACGCAGCATATATTGTGTTCTTAAATCGTTAAAAACAAAAAGCGGCCAAGTGCGAGTCGGACTCGCCCATGAAGGGTTCCGTAGCAGCGAGTAACATAATAAAGAAGTTCTTGAAGTTCGTTGTACTTACTACTACTTACTTACTTAGCGTGTGGGTTGTGATCGATTAACGACCTCACAAACCAAAAAACTAAAAAAATAAAAAATCTACTAACTAGACCTCGTTCAAACCAATTTTCGGTGTTAGATTACATTGTTATGTACATCATATATTTTTTTTAGTTTTATCATTCTCTTATTTTAGAAGTTAAAGGGGGGGGGACACACATTTTACCACTTTGGAAGAGTCTCTCGCGCAAACTATTCAGTTTAGAAAAAAATGATATTAGAAACCTCAATACCATTTTTGAAGACCTATCCATAGATACCCCACACGTATGGGTTTGATGAAAAAAAAAATATTTTTTTCATTTCTAAGTATGGGAGACCCCCCTAAAATTTTTTTTTTTTCTATTTTAGTGTGAAAATATTAATGCGGTTCACAGAATACATCTACACACTAAGTTTCAACAACATAGCTCTTATAGTTTCGGAGAAAAAAGGCTGTGTCATACGGACAGACGGACAGACAGACATGACGAATCTATAAGGGTTCCGTTTTTGCCATTTGGCTACGGAACCCTAAAAATGCGGGTCCAACCGATTATGAAAAAATATATCTTAAATGTTTTTTTGTATCTAACTAAGGCCAAGTCTATACTCAGTTCCCCAAACCTCCTTTCACCAAACTAAAGCTATGCTCTAACCAGTATACCTTACCTTTCCAGACGAGAGCGACCGACCAGCAGTAGTGTGGTGCTCCGTAGCGCGACGGCGCACGGACCTGGTGCCGACCGCGCCCGCGCGCCCAGGTAGGGCTCACTCCATGACGCGCCTAGACCGGCTGCCCGCCGCCCCGGTGCAGCACCAGCCCCGGACCCGTAAGACACGACATACACCAGCCAGCCAGCCTCACGCATACTAACTGCTATGGTGTCTGTCTATCTTGTGACTCAGAAGCATCTTTCTATGGTGGTGTCTTTCTGTATTTTAGTGGCGTCTTTCTGTCTTTTAGTGGCGTATTTCTGTCATTTAGTGGAGTCTTTCTGTCTTGTCTTGGTGTCTATGGTCGACTATGTTAACCTGTCTTCCTGTAGTTATTCCCTTTCTCCGTTGTCTTGGTCAGGAGTCGATTTTCTTCACTTCTTCTCTGGTTATAACTCTGGTAGGGCTTACTCCATGACACGACTGGACCATTTGCCTGCCACCCGGGTGCAGCACCAGCCCCGTAAGACACGACATATATGTAGCAGCCAGCCAGCCTCACGCATACTAACTGCTATGGTGTTTTTCGATCGTCTATGTCTTTCTATCATGTGACTGAAGAATATCTTTCTATAGTGGGTTCTTTCTGTCATGTCTTAGTTGTCTACAGTCGACTCTGTTGCCTGTCTTTTGGTAGTTAGTCTTCTGCCTTCTCTCGGCTAGAAGTCCTTGAAAAGTTACTTGAGATGGAAGCGTCTTTCTGTCTCGTCTATAAGTGTTGTTTTCTGTGACGTCTCTTCATTTCTATTCAATGTCCAACAGGATGTTTGATCGGCAGAAGTCGCCATATTTTACTTCTTGACTTCTTTAGCAGAAGTTCCTAGGACTCGTAGTTCTAATATCAGAATCTAAGTATTATTGAGGCTACCGTCTATTTTCCTTAAGGGGCCACGTTGCCGTAGACCCCCCCGTCCCTCCTTGTCACATCTTGTCACACTCAGCAAACACCCTTGAACGCGAACGTATTTTGTGAACGGCCCCTAACCTAGCGTTCAAAATTATGATCAAACTAGCGGTTCCTTCAGGGTTCGTTCACGTCGTAGGATCGTCCCCAATCATTTTTATTCAGGAAGAACATTTTCTCATTCTTATCTGTTGTATAAGTTCTAAATAGTTCTCTTCAATAGTTACATTATTTCTTTACAACTTTCATCAAATAACTATCAAAACGCTTTGCTCTAGCTTTGCAGTGTGCTGCACTGTGTCTAACAATTATATAAACATGCTTAATATATAACTGGTAAATAACATTACAATTGTACCTAATCAAGTTTGGATATAAGCTAAAACTATTTTGAGAATACTTTTCGTAGGGTATCAAGGGTCTATAATGTCTTGACTTATTCATTTAAAGTTGATATCTATGCCTTAGATGATAAGTTCTTTTTTCGAAGTATTGTATTCCTATTATCTGGACTTCGTACATAATTATTACTTGACGAGTACCACGAGAAATATTCTCGTCTCTTTCGCTCCCTCTGAAATTATATAGCGCCGTCTCTTTGGTGTGGGGTAAAAACTCTTCTAAAAAGGTAAGTTGGGGCTTCCAAAGGCTGTGGCACGGTTTGGGCGCTTTGCACATAAAGGTAAACTATTTAGTTTGATTACTAACTTCACAAGATCTAGTCATAGGTAGAAATAATGTTAAAAAGTAAAAGTATAAGCCTGTAATGTCCCACTGCTGGGCAAAGACCTGTCAACTCACCGAAGATAACAGTACAGTGAGGATGATGGTGTAACTTGCCTAATGCAGGTTGGTGAACTCAAACCCGAGTCATGTTTGAAAAGTAGAAAACATGTTTTCACTCGACCTGGGAATTGAACCCGGGACTTCAGTCTTGGCAGGCGATTGCACGTTCTAATAGACCACCGAGGCGTTTAATAAGGCGAGAAATAATGTAATAAAGAAATTTACTTAAAATGTAATTCAACCTATACATAAATACGCTCCAAAAGAATACCAACATATAATAATCCACTGTCACAAACTTTTGTGTTTATAATATTAGTCTTCTTCTTCTTCTTCATCGAGTGGATGGTCAACCTGACCAATCCTGGTGTCAGAGTTATTGAGCCGCCAAAGGCCTCTGACGTGGCTCATGTAACGACTACTGTCCGTAGAAAGTAACCGGGACCGACGGCTTACCGTGCCCTCCGAAGCACGGAATCATCTTACTTTTCGGGTAATCAGGTGATTCAGACTGCAATGCCCTAACCAAACTGAGGGCAGTCTCACAAAGAGATTTTTGTGAGCTATTATCCCCGCCGGGAATCGAACCCGGAACCTCCGGATCGTGAGCCGAGCGCTGAAACCACAAGACCACGGATGCCGTCCGCCATAATATTAGTAAGACACAATAACGCCATCTATTGGTACAAAATATCAATCAGTACGAGGTTATAGCGCGGCTGATGTTTTCAGTGAGATGAGGAGCCTTTGCTTTGCAGTGGACCATTACAGGCTAATACTTATTACTTACTAATAGAGCGTCTTATTATGATTTCACAATAAATACGGAAAACTCCGATACTATTCTTCGGAGAGCACGTTAAATTGTATGTCGGATCGTATATCTACACTAATATTATAAAGAGGAAAACTTTGTTTGTTTGGTTGTAATGAATAGGCTCAAAAACTACTGGACCGTTTTTAAAAATTCTTTCACTATTCGAAAGCTACATTATCCACGAGTAACATAGGCTATTTTTCATCCCGAAATTCCCACAAAAATGGACACAACGCGGGTAAAACCGCGGGGCGCTGCTAGTCTTTTTTATAATGTCTAAATACTTATACATAAGACTCGTTCCCATTGAAGCGGAGCATAGCTGTGCAGAGCTCAAGCGACTCACAACGCATTTAATTGTCAAACAACGCATTGACATTGTCAAACAACGCATTGACATTGTCAAACAACGCATTGACATTGTCAAACAACGCATTGACATTGTCAAACAACGCATTGACATTGTCAAACAACACATTGACATTGTCAAACAACACATTGACTTTGTCAAACAACGCATTGACATTGTCAAACAACGCATTGACATTGTCAAACAACGCATTGACATTGTCAAACAACGCATTGACATTGTCAAACAACACATTGACATTGTCAAACAACGCATTGACATTGTCAAACAACACATTGACATTGTCAAACAACGCATTGACATTGTCAAACAACGCATTGACATTGTCAAACAACGCATTGAAATTGTCAAACAACGCATTGACATTGTCAAACAACGCATTGACATTTTCAAACAACGCATTGACATTGTCAAACAACGCATTGACATTGTCAAACAACGCATTGACATTGTCAAACAACACATTGACATTGTCAAACAACGCATTGACATTGTCAAACAACACATTGACATTGTCAAACAACGCATTGACATTGTCAAACAACGCATTGACATTGTCAAACAACGCATTGACATTATCAAACAACGCATTGACATTTTCAAAATCTCTTCGTAATGCGTTGGGATTGGTCGATTGAGGTCCGCACAGCTCCGGTCGGCTTCTATAGAAACGCACCCTTCGCTTAAGAGTCATTCGACTCAGATACAGTAATATCTAGTGTAATGTATAAATGCTTTATTCATAAACGCTTACTAGCAGCATTTTAGCTATCAAATGTTTTGTCCCTTTCTGACATACGCTATTTTCCAAAGAGCAAAAGAGACAAAACACTCACTTACAGTGTTTTAGTTAGAGAGCGTTTATGAATATGGCAGTAAGTATTTAGATATTTAGAGATATAATATAAAAGAAAGCCATAGAGTGATTTTTGGCATGAAAAGTACAAAATATTACGTTACTAATAGCGCCCCGCGGTTTTACCCGCGTTGTGCCCGTTCCCGTGGAAATTTCGGGATTTTTTTACATAAAAACCTTCCTCTTGAATCACTCTACCTATTACAAAAAACCGCATCAAAATCCGTTGCGTAATTTTAAAGATTTAAGCATACAGACAGACAAACAGACAGACACGAAAAAGAGACGACTTTATTTTATACTATGTAGTGATTTAGTAAACTATAGATGTACTTAAGTAGATTGTAGTGCACCACACTTGTCTATTTCAACCCCTCACCGCCCCTATCCCCGCGACAGAGTCCCGCAGCGGCGACACAACCCCCGGCTCGCGGCCGTCGTCCGCCCTGTCGACCGGCGTGCCGCGCCGCGCACACTCCGGCCGGAAACCGAGGCCGGCGTCTATAGCCGGCACGGGGGTTAACACGCCCAGAGGTAAGGAGTACTAGGGGCTAAGTAGGAATGTTTGGGAGGTGTTGGCGTGTCTGTTGGGCCTTGTTAAGTGGGTTCTGATAATCAATTTTAATCCGAATTGTGTACATTTCCGAAGTATGTTTAAAGAACAAATGACGTTTTGGTGAATGAAGTTCTGTTTAGGGTATTCTGAAAATGAAGTTTTGAAATACAATTACGAACGATACGATTTTTTTACCAAATAAAATGCATGCCCTTGATCACAGATTAATAAATAGTTACTAACGTAACAGATACATCACTCCCATACCAAAGCGAAAATACCTACTCTAAAATAGCCTACAAAATCTTAAATAATAATACCTGCTGCTCAAGACGAGAAGAAATGTACCATAATTACGCGCACGTAGAGTCGAGACTGTGTTGGCCACCGCGCGAGTCACGTGCCAACGCGTCATCGTAAGAATGCGCTAGGGTTGTACCTATGATGATTATTGTAATAAAACAAATGTTGCGAATCAACTATATTTTTTATTAGTCCATCAAATATGTTTTAGTTTTATATAATGATTTATAATTTTTTTCCCTTCTCGGAATTCTCTGTTATTAAATTTTATAGTAGAAAATATTCTAAATCGCGTAAATAATTTTAACAAATAATCATAAGGAAAACAGGAGCAAAGCGACGGAAAATCAACGGTTTTTAAAAGTTGTAATATGGTGCTACCAGGCCGATTCATTATGACGTTGTCAAAATTATTTAAAAATACTTTTTCTAACTCTTCAATATAATTATTAAACGTTTCAATAATACTACGCGGGAAACGTGCGGTGCGCGCGCTCAGGCGGGCGTTTGGCAGCCCTCTGTCGGTTGTATCGTCGACGATACGCCGAGCGATAGGCATATAGCGCGTGACCTTGAGCGAGTGACGGAGGCCTGCCTTGATTGTGATATTTTAAAAAATATAATATACCCGGATAAATTCACACAAATTCATTGAAAAAGGAACCTAAGTATAGCAGATTTTGGATTTAAATTGGTTATTTAGATACGTGCGGTTGTGTGTAGCGGTTTTCAAGATCCTTGTGTAGTTAAAATTTTAGAGCTTGCGTTTTTATAAAGGTTTGGATGATTTGTAGTTCTTGATTTTAGTAAGGTTTGAATTGCTTTGAAATTGATCTAGTATATTAAGCTTTATTTGAATAGTTATAAATATCATAATAGCTTGGATGAAATAGACTGCATCTTACAGATTTGAAGGTAAGGTAGATAATAATATTATTTTGGCTTATTTTATGTTTGATGTTATTTGTGCTCGCATTTGAACCACTAATTAATGCATGTTATGTGTTTCTTGTGTCCTTTAACGCACGTACGAATCGAATGTATGTTTGATCTAACATTACAACAGATTTTTGTGGTACTTATTCAAAAATTGTACATCAGTCAGAAGCATATTTTTATGATCCTTAAGCGTAGTGAACATGCTCCCGTTATCGTCCTTTTAGTGTCCAATTCTCCAATTAACGCCCTCTTTACCATATCCATTGTTTTTTTCCAATTAAAATTTTGTTACCAATCCAATCCAATGCATCTTTATATATAACACAAACTATGTCTATATTTTGAACCACTATTCAAAATCCATGTGATTGGGTATTGTCCAGTTAATTTCCTCAGAATCCTCAGATAGTCCCCCTATACTATCCATATATTATCTACTTCTTCTAATATGATGAAGACTTTCCTATCAATTCAATTACCTAGATGTGTGTCTCATTGGCACTTTCTGTGTGTCTAGTCCAAATCCATTGCCCACGTCCATCTCTAAACCCTCCTGCCTGACGTGTCCAGTCAATATAACGTGTCCACTCACTAGTTCATTCGTCTAGCTTGTCCATGTAATGCTGACGTCTAGTCTAATGTGTCTATACCATTGGCCCATTGATCGTAGCCCATGTGATGTACTATCCCCCGATGGACTCATCGCTGTGTGGTGTAGGGTGTGTGAGCGATGTGTCCCCGTCGCTGGCGAGCACGCCGGGCGTGTCGCGCGACCCGTCGGCCCTGTCGCGCGACCCGTCGGCCCTGTCGCGCGACCCGCCCGCCCTGTCGCGCGACCCGCCCGCGCCCGCCGCGCCCCGCGAGCCCGAGGTCACGCGCCGCCCCGCCTCGCAGCGCCGCCCGCGACCCGCCTCGCTACACGCTAGTAAACCATGTAATTACTAATCACACTGCTTCCCTACACTATACGAACACAGCTTACATACGTGACTTTATAACATGATAGTAAACATAACATACACACAAACACAAGATCCACAAGCTTCGGTACACATAACATAACATACACACAGCTTCACATTTTCATTTACAAACTAATTTAATACTTACACTCAACTCACAGCCTCAATACAATATATATATATTACCTAGTCGTAATTTGTCATATTCGCAAAACGTAATTTTATACACTATAATATAAGTTTATGTTGAGATTATAATATTAGAAAGTTTTTAAATCAAACCCTAGATATCAAAATAGGATTAAAATAGGAGTAATAGGACACACTTACCTCGACATAATCTTGCCAATGTTTGGGAGTACGCCGAACTGCGAATAATCCACACATAACTTCAATTCATTCACAGCTTCATCAGACATTCAATAATCAACTTAATTACCAAAAAAATAAAGCTTCAATCCAAAACTCAGGACTGTAATGTGTTTTAGAATAGATTCGTAAACCGAGTAATGTGTGCGTTTAAGTACAAAGGATGGTGGCTTGTTTTCAGTAACACCAGTAGCGCCCGGGGAGGGCAAACCGCCGGTGCATAGGAAACCAAAGTCAGCCAAAGATCTTGATAAGGTATGTAAACAAAAGACGCACGAAAATTCATATTATTGGTATACTAAGAGGCTCTATAAGTTCTTTCAAATCGGTGACGTATTGTGCAAGTCTGAAACTATGTCTTGCGTAAGAAAAACAGCATTACTTTTTTATATTTTTTTGTTTCGACAACCACACTTTTTTTTTTTTTTTTTTTTTAATTTAACCCTATACTTGGCAGAACTTTTTTTTCTATTTTTTTCTATTTTTTTTATAAAAAATGTGTTAATAGGTCCATAATGATAGGGTATATGCAAATTAAAAAAATCGTATGAGGGTAGTTTTTTATTTATTAAATGTATCATATATGACACAGCGCCAGAGGTACAAAAATCAAGGTAAAAAAATATATATGTATCAAATTTGACACACAGCCAAGTTTTAAGTAATTTAATTTTTAACAAAATTTTAAGTAAATTACCAATGTAAGTTAAGTAAAACCTTTAAAAATATTTAAAAATACTAAAAATAGGAAAAATATTGCAGAAATTAATTTTCCATTACATGAAAATTATTATTATAGTGTTTCTCTTTAGAGCCACGGGACAAGCCCGGTCTTTTTGAGAGGTATGCGAGGGGATACAGATCCAACTCGTAGAGGCCACGAGGAGATGTTTAATTTAATGGATTACAACAGCAGAGACACATTCCCGACCATACCAAAATGCACGACATGAACACGAATATGTCTGTGCAGAAGTAAGGGCTATTGTAGAAAGTAAATGAAAAAATTCTGGACTACAGGAATGAAGTTTGGATGGCCTGCAAATAGGTTATTGCGGAGAGGTCGGCACCTGCCATAACATGTGAAGAACAGGTTATCAGCAAGGGCCTACACAACCGACGTAAGGCAAGGGGGCAACATCGGCGTGGGCAACTTGGGGAGTAGAGAGGTGTGCCGCGCTTTCTCTAAACGGTACTCGCGGCGTTGTGCCCTTTAACACTTCCACCCCCGGATCACACAGCCGAAATCGACGGTACCTCTAACGACCCCCCTCTAGCCGGCCGGTGAAAGCAAGCCAGAGCTTAGAGTTCTGCGGGCCCCCTTGATTGACTTGAAACAATGATGTTGATACAAGTACTTAGTTGACTTCCTTGACATCATCACATAGCAAGTTCAGGTTTTCTAGCGATGACGGCAGTGAAGGAGCAGGCTATCGGAATCCCATGTCTGTCAGGACTTAGTTGAAATTTATCACCAGACGAATCACTTTCCTCTATGCCGGACTTGACGCCAGATTTAAGTATATACTAAATTTTTTTGGATTGTTACCAAATGTGGACCAATGTCTTAAATTTTCCAGCCGAAGAAGATTGCTCCTGAAGAGCAGGTTTAGTGATTTTATTTCATTCTTACCCTATCTCTAAACCTTTTTCCTCTTCAGGAGCAATCGTCTTCAGCTGAAAAATTAACGACATTGGTCCAATTTTGGGAAAATAAAAAAAAATTAGTATATACGAGCCAGAAGTCTGCGAGTTGTGGTCTGCTATTGCGTTTGTAAGTGTGATGATACCTGGAAATGAAACATATTTTAAAAATTTCAGCAAAAAAGCAAAAAATAACTGAAAAAAAAAAAAACTCATAGTAGTGTACCTGGCACTGTGGCATATAAGATACATAGTAAAATAAAACTCATAGTAAGTGTAACTGGCACTGTGGCAAATATGATACATTCGAAAAAACATGATTATTGTAAGTGGTTGCAATGCATCTTGGGGTATACAAATAGTGTGTGTCGATAGTTGATATTATCATTTAAGTAATAACAATGAAAATTGAGGAATAAAACCGCCAAATAGCAATTTAAAAGATTTTTCTTACCTTACGTTGCGCAGGCGCTTGTGAACGGTCCGCCATTTTGCGTGTAGGGTTGCACTGAAGGGATGCAAGTCTTCAAATATTTTTTTTTTCCAAATTTAGTAAAAATAATCTACCAGTTACAAAATAAAAATATCAAAAAAAGTTAATATATAAGACTGCAGATTTTTTTTAAGTTGAGTGTATCAAATCGTATACTGTGCCAAGTATAGGGTTAAAACCATCCTGTATAGACTGAGCTAGTCTTTTTTCAGTATTTTACAAAACTTATAATAAAACAAAAAAATACGAAAAACGTTAAAATATTTCTATTTTTTTTTACTTACGAGAAACTATTGAGAATGAAAAGAAGACAGATAGACATGCGAAAGCATTTTTTCTAACTTGAAACGTAAAAGCGTTCAAATTTTGTAAAGTAAAAACATGTTTTCGCTCGACCGAGGAATTGAACCCGGGACATCAGTCTTGGCAAGCGAGTGCACATACCACTAGACCACCGAGGCGCCAAAACTGAATATAAATATGACGTTGACGTGTCCGTTCCGCAGTCGGGGCGCGGCAAGTCCCCGGGCCGCGCGCTGTCGCCCGCCGCTTCCAAGGAACCCAGCGTCGACAAGGAGACCACCCCCAAGGTATGACACAAACACAACACTATATACAATAACACAAAGTCTCTCACTTATTGAAGAGTCGTCTACAAATAGATTATTAACCTTTTGAGCGCCATTGTCGGCTATAGCCGACATGTAACTCCGTGCGTTCCACGCCAATGTCGGCTATAGCCGACATGAAGTGATATTATTTTAGAGCCTTATATTTGCTTAATGATTAGAGAGAGCAGACCAAATGTTTTTGACGTAAATAAATGTCAAATTCTTATCCTTCCGTCAAAAAATGCATTTATTTACTTAGAAACATTAATATAACTACAGCAGTTTTTGGATAGTTTATTGGGATTAACCATAATGTTTTGTATTGTGTCAGATTGTCGCGGAACATGACAAGAGTCAGGTGAGCGCAGCCGAGGTCACGCACAAACTGGAGGCGCTCAGAGTCACCGAGCGCCACGAGAAGGTAAACATACACACGACACAAATACACAGATGCACACGGCAGACTTACACAGATGCACACGACAGACATACACAGTTGCACACGGCAGACATACACAGATGCACACGGCAGACTTACACAGATGCACACGACAGGCATACACAGATGCACACGACAGACATACACAGATGCACACGACAGACATACACAGATGCACACGACAGACATACACAAATACTCATGCCTACATGCATATGACACACACGCAGATGCATATGACACAAATACATAGATATACATTACAAAAATATTTTTTCAAATCGGACCAGTAGTTCCTGAGATTAGCGCGTTCAAACAAACAAACTCTGCAGCTTTATAATATTAGTATAGATTAATCAATCAAAATGTTCACTTACAGTCAATCGAACCCCAAGAAGCAAATATAAACAATGATACGAAACCCGAACCACAGGAACCGAAACTAATTGATATTGACACGGAGCCCGCAGAAGAACAGAAGACGGTAGAGAAGAAAGAAAAAGAAGTTAAAGAAGTAAAGAAGGAGGAGGTAAAGGAAGTTAAGAGAGAAGAGAAGAGAGAGAAGGAACCCTCGGTAGAGAAGACTGATGACTCCGAGATGACAGGTGAATATGTGGTTTAGTTCATTGAGTTGCGCACATAAACAAAATCAATTATACAAATACTAGCATCGCCGCGCGGTTTTACCCGCATTGTGAGCGTTCCCTTCGGAATTTCGGGTTGATAAATAGCTTATTACCTGTCCATTGAATGTGACCGTCTATTCCAAAAATAATCATTAAACTTATTTGAATTGAAACTACGTTTACGGATACACTTTGCTTTTATTTAACACTAGCAGCGCCCCGCGGTTTTACCCGCGTTGTGCCCGTTCCCGTGGGAATTTCGGGAATTTTTTTACATAAAAACCTTCCTCTTGAATCACTCTACCTATTACAAAAAACCGCATCAAAATCCGTTGCGTAATTTTAAAGATTTAAGCATACAGACAAACAAACAGACAAAAATAGCGACTTTGTTTTATACTATGTAGTGATTTTTATATGACCTTTCGGCCCCTTTACAGGAACCGTGGTCACAGAAGACTGAGGTGTTATGATTTTTGAGATGTTATGATTAGAATATTGCGTTGTGTTGCAGCGTCAGCGCTCGGGCGCCGCATCACGACGGAGGAGCAGGCCAAGGCGGCGCTGGCGGAGCGGCGGCGCCGCGCGCGCGAGGAGCTGGAGCGCCAGGCCGACCTCGAGCGGATCCGGTACACACTTACTACTCACTCTTTCGATGCCACCATTGTTTTCTCTTAGTTCTCAGCCATGCCGCCATACATTGAATAATGCTCCCGACATGGCATCAAGTATTCATGTGAACGCATTGAAAGAGTCAAAATACTTTCCAAATACGCTCAAATTATGACTTACTTACATACATTTTTGGCATCTTATTGTCTAATATAAGTAGATATTGGAAAATGAAAACGAAAAATATTTATAACGAACAAAATGCACTTACAAATAAAAGTCACTTAAAATTTTATTATAAAACACATTCTTCGTAATAGTAGGTACAATTTGTCAATAGGGTAACAAATGTTAATGTCTATATGACTTCTCACTAGGCAAGCCTATATCGAGAAGACATGTAGTCATATATAGCCCAAGAGATTGGATATTAGTTCAACAAAATCGCTGAGTTTCAGTGACGTTTGGGAAGAATTATTTCTATAGAGAAAAACTATTTCGGGATGCGATAAAATCTAATATTTATAATAGATATAATAATGATAAAAAAACCTTAATAGAGGTAAAGATCATAAGAATATTGCATTGTTGTAATTAACCTTTGCTCTGAGATCTTTCATATCACTGAAGATTACCTGTATATTGCAGCTCGACCCCTACTTGGATGGGTGGCCGGTAGTGGTATTTCTATCTGAGCGCTACGTTATAGACCATGTTTTGCCTTTAAGTGGTTTAAAAACTCCGACTCCAGGGTTGGCCACTAACCTACTCTAACTTACTGACTTTACAATCCTTCAGATTACAACGCGAAGCAGAAGAAGAAGCAGAAAGACAGCGGCTCGAGGAAGAACGGCAGAGAAGAGAAGAAGAGGAGGCGAGAGAACTCGCCGCGCTGCAGCGACAGATGGAGGAGGAGAAACTGCGGAAGGCTATTGAGGTAACTTCTCATATTATACTTACAACTTTGGGATAGCAAAATCCTTCTTCTTGAATATGGCTATCCATCATAAAAAGAATTATTCAAATCGGACTAGTAGTTCCAGAGAATGGCTTGCTCAAACACGAATTTTAGTAAAATACGTTAAATAATCTAACGCGATACAGACCCGTTTCATTTAGTATAGGAACATGCTATTTAGATCTATATCTGAGAAATTACTTGAAAACCGCCATTTACGAGTATAACTATGTACTTTCCTTTTCTCCAGGCGCAACAACAGCTAGAACGCGAAGAATCGGAACGCAAGGCGAGAGAGGAGATCGAGAGACAGAACAGACTTCTCGAAGAGGAAGAGAAGAGGCGCTCCGCGGAGGAGGCGGAGAGGGTGAGGAAGGAGGAAGCGGAGAGAGAGGAGAAAGAGAGGCTCGCACGGAAACAACGAGTCGAGGCCATCATGGCGAGGACTCGTCGCAGGAAGGTAACACATCTACATCTTATAAACATTACCACTAGGCCGCTAGCGCAAGCGGTTTATCGGCGTTGTGCGCGTTCCCTTATAGAAAATAAAATATGAAATCAAAGAGTAACTCTTTCACGCAAACATACATACATCTTACAATACATACATCTTTACCTTCTTTCTATAGGACGCTCAAGTAAATAAATATTTCCCATAAATTACTCCCTCACTTGTTCTTACGGGCCGTACTGAGCGTACTGTATAATATTTACAGTAAAAACAAGGCGCTAAAAGGTTGATACAGTCATATAGATCAACTCGTCTCTGGGCATTTGCAATTTCTCTTACACTTCACGATGAAGTTAAAAATATTATACCTTTTCTGCTTGTTCATGTATTTTAGGATTATCGATATAACAAGAAACAAAATAAATATGTATTGATACAATTTTCCTTTACTTGTATGTATGTCATTGCATTTCCATTCAGTCTTTTTACCTCACTTAAAGTGCCGGGGTCGGGCCTTTAAGTATCGGAGACCTTTTGGCCTTCGATCAACAATGCACAACTAGATGTCGGGTCGGCGCAAAAAATACGTCTCGGTGAATAACGCCTCATTTGAAAAGTGAGGCGTTATTCTCACTTATGTTATTCATAAGATTTGCTACTTTATTGCTAGGTGTCATGGTTGTAATTAGGTTGAACTTCGAATTGTTTTAAAACTTATTTTTCAGTACGGTAGTAAACAAAATAAGCTGTCACACGTTATTCACGCGGACAGTATTTAGCTTTGATTTTGTACATGACCCGATATCTAGTTGTGTATTGTTGATCGAAGCTTTTGGCGGTCTAAAAACCGACACTGGGGTTGGCCACTAACCTACTCGAACTTAATTATGATTCAAGTTGTTTTATTTTGATTCTAGGCTGAAGAAGACAAGAAACAGCAGGAGAGCAAGCCGGCGGCGAGCGAGACCAACAACGGCAACAAAGACGCAC